>OW028681.1:4017658-4365158 GCA_932294315.1 Epinotia nisella | reverse complement strand
ACACACTTACATATTATTACAGATCTAGATATTAAAACATGTATTACTTTGCAAAAGTTGATTATTCTTACTACACATATTATAATTACGATTATGGCCGAAGACTTCAGTTAACTGAACCACCTATCCACATTGAATCATACAGATTTGTATTTTTAATCAGTTCGTGTGTATATTTATGGTAGAAAAAAAAATCCGCGGTTTAGTCTGTACATGAACACAGACGCCATGTTTACATTAAAATTTAAAAAAAAACTACCTGGTCTGGGCCTTCAATTTTATATAAAATTCCTTTACAGTCCTCTCGAGTTGTTTCGCCCGAAACGTGATACTTTGAAGCCTGTTTTAACGCTCATAATGACGACATTTGATTGCATGTTTGAGAAAAGTGTTTTATTATTATTACTAAACAATTTTTTATTTTTCCCTATAACATCTTCCAAATTATTCCAACGATTTCTTTTTCGATATTATTAGAGTTACTTACAAGATTGTCAGTTAAATTATATCAGAAAAAAACTATGAAAATAAATCAGCTAAACATAAAGAACCGGGTGAACTGGGAATCCCGGTACCGGCACCAACCTAGAACCGGGAAATGAAAATCTTAAAACCGGTCCCGGTACTGCACGCCCTATTCAGTAAGCGAGGCTTCAAACCAATAATAAAATAAAATAAAATAAAATAAAAAGCCCATTTATTCCATAACCAACTTAACTAGTATACAAATTAAATAATATTTCAGTAATTAACAGTTTTGGACCCCTCTCGGGTAAAGGCCTCCTCCAGTTTCTGCCATTTTTCCCTATCCTGCGCAGTTTGCTGCCAGTTTTTTTCAATTTTTTGTATGTCGTCCTCCGTCCACCGTGTATTTGGTCTCCCAAGTCGTCTCTTTCCTTTTGGTCCGGTCCATAGCGTAACAATTTTTGTCCATTTTTCTTCATGCATTCTCGCCACATGTAGGAACTGCTAGGAACTTCAAACCAATACGAACCTTATACTCAGAGTATAAGATGCAAGTCGCATCGCAGTGACACTTTTCGGCCATCTTGTTAGCGAGGCTCCGAGCTAATTTAGACCTAATATACTTTCAACTCACCTCAGTGGCTTCCTTCAGCTGGTCGAGTGCCCCCAGAGCCTCGAGCGAGATCATGACTGTGGTCTCGAAGGTCTTGTCTTCCTCGCTGAGTGATGCTTCGAACTCGGGGGTTATGTCTTGTAGGTACGCATCGGTTACTTCTTCGCTCTTCGTCAACTCTGTAAAAGAAGCATCGTTCGTACTAGGGTTCGGAATTGGAGGGAAAGGAATGAAAATGTTAACTGTTAATGTGTTTTAAAATAAATATATATTGGGAGACAATCTTATACAAATAGAATTAGCTCTAAAGCAAAATAACTAAGCAGCAGAAGAACTAAGGTAACAGATATAGATATAGCCCTCCGGATCGCTAAAGTAGTACCCATGTACTTTCTTATACAGAAAGCGTAGAAACGCTTTTTGTACCTTTTCAAGAAGAAGGGTATAAGTCGATTCATGAGGATATTGGGGATGCCACACGACCAACGAAGATCTTTATTGCTACCGGGTCATAAAAATCACACAGGTTTCGGATTACAAAACCCAGTCTTCGATAGCAGCTCGTAGCGAGAGAAGAAATGTGCTCGTGAATATTAAGCCGCGTATCGACAACTACGCCCAGATCCTTAACGGAGGAGACTCGATTGATACTGTCAGTCTCTAGCTTATATTGCGCATGTATTGAGGTGTGAGAGCGGCTAAAAGTGCAAACACAACACTTAGCTAGATTAAAAAGCAGCTTGTTGTCCACACTAGCATACAGGAGGCACTGAGCCGCCCGAAGAGCCGAAGTAAGATCGTTGATCATGAGATTGAAAAGCAGAGTCCCTAAGATGGAGCCTTGACTGACTCCAGACCGGGTATGATATGGGGTCGAGAGAAAGCATCCATGTCGGACAATCTGCTGCCGATCGCGCAGATAATTGGCGAACAAGGTCAGCAACCTGTGAGAGAAACCTATTTGGTCGAGTTTAGTGAGCAAAACGTCATTATCCACGCGATCCAACGCCTTTGAGAAATCAAAATTGATACAAATACATGAAAAACAAAAGGTGTTGTGGGTCCCGAAATCAATCAGCTTTCATCGTGTCGACGCCATTTTGAATGTCGGCTCGCGCGAGCACGCTGCCTCACTCGCGCATGTTTATGTGGAATTATTTCGCTCGCGAGCAACTCGCCGCGCGGGGCGAGCATGCCTCAGGCTGAGCCGCTCAAATTCGTACGCAGCTTTAACGTTCTCACGTCAAAAAGCAAACACGTGAGGTCTAGGTACAGCTCACAGAGCCACTAATGAAGAAGAGGATATACACACGAAACTTACCAGCCAATAGCAGTGCGGTACGGCGGCGCGCCGACATACGGCGCGTGAGCGGCGCCGCCTCGCCGTAAAGCGCCGACGAGAGACGCCGGAGAATCACCGTTACCAGCTCGTGTTTTTTACCCTGCACACAGATAACTAGATACAAATAACTTAAAACAGCAAACACAAGCATAAAAAGTAAAAAAAAAACTATATCCTGACTACGGAAAACTCACTATCCTACTAATCATATTAATTATAATAATTAGAGCATGTAATATTACGCTGTTCAGTTTAGCTACTCGGCGTACTAACCTCAAGCTACACTGTCACGGATGTTTACGGCTTATAACAAACATCAAACAATCTAAACTCGTCAACTATCCCATTCATAAAAGCCACGATGGCTGACAAGACTTAGTAATTATTAGTTAAGAGTAAACATATTGTAATCTGTTTTTAGTTAAATTTCACTGTTCGCAACGAACAAAACCATGTATCAGGAGTGAACGTAAATTAAGCATGTACATCATTCATTCACTCTCTCTTCATGTTCGCATGTAGGCATGTTCAATTGTTCATGTTAATTGATGCATGCTGTGTCCTTCTGTAATTAATAAGGTACTTAGTTTTAATTTGCGCATATAAGAGTAATATTATGTAATGGTATGCTTATTGTTGAAGGTAAATAAATAAAAATATACTAATATTATAAATGCGGAAGTCCGGATGTTCGTTACCTAACCACGGTTAAACGACTCAACCGATTTGGATGAAGTTTTGCACGAAGATAGTATATAGCCTGGTTTAAAATATAGGATAGATTTTATCCCGGGTCCACGCAGACGAAGTCGCGGGCGGAAGCTAGTTAATAAATAATTTTACAAGTCAAAATCAAAGGCCAACACCTCAGTGTTAGCAGTTTACACTTATAAAATTGTCACTTGTAGTGCTACGTAGGCCATTGGGCAGCGTGTTCGCGGCCGTGTCCGCACGTGCCCGTGTGGCGGACGTACCTCGAGGTGCGCCCTGGTGGTGTTGAGCGCGGTCACGTGCGAGAGTGTGGTGGCGGCGGTGTCGAGCGCCGAGCGCAGAGAGTGCGCGCACGCGAGCACGTGCCCGTGTGGCGGACGTACCTCGAGGTGCGCCCTGGTGGTGTTGAGCGCGGTCACGTGCGAGAGTGTGGTGGCGGCGGTGTCGAGCGCCGAGCGCAGAGAGTGCGCGCACGCGAGCACGTGCCCGTGTGGCGGACGTACCTCGAGGTGCGCCCTGGTGGTGTTGAGCGCGGTCACGTGCGAGAGTGTGGTGGCGGCGGTGTCGAACGCAGAGAGTGCGCGCACGCGAGCACGTGCCCGTGTGGCGGACGTACCTCGAGGTGCGCCCTGGTGGTGTTGAGCGCGGTCACGTGCGAGAGTGTGGTGGCGGCGGTGTCGAGCGCAGAGAGTGCGCGCACGCGAGCACGTGCCCGTGTGGCGGACGTACCTCGAGGTGCGCCCTGGTGGTGTTGAGCGCGGTCACGTGCGAGAGTGTGGTGGCGGCGGTGTCGAGCGCCGAGCGCAGAGAGTGCGCGCACGCGAGCACGTGCCCGTGTGGCGGACGTACGTCGAGGTGCGCCCTGGTGGTGTTGAGCGCGGTCACGTGCGAGAGTGTGGTGGCGGCGGTGTCGAGCGCCGAGCGCAGAGAGTGCGCGCACGCGAGCACGTGCCCGTATGGCGGACGTACCTCGAGGTGCGCCCTGGTGGTGTTGAGCGCGGTCACGTGCGAGAGTGTGGTGGCGGCGGTGTCGAGCGCCGAGCGCAGAGTGCGCGCACGCGAGCACGTGCCCGTGTGGCGGACGTACCTCGAGGTGCGCCCTGGTGGTGTTGAGCGCGGTCACGTGCGAGAGTGTGGTGGCGGCGGTGTCGAGCGCCGAGCGCAGAGAGTGCGCGCACGCGAGCACGTGCCCGTGTGGCGGACGTACGTCGAGGTGCGCCCTGGTGGTGTTGAGCGCGGTCACGTGCGAGAGTGTGGTGGCGGCGGTGTCGAGCGCCGAGCGCAGAGAGTGCGCGCACGCGAGCACGTGCCCGTGTGGCGGACGTACCTCGAGGTGCGCCCTGGTGGTGTTGAGCGCGGTCACGTGCGAGAGTGTGGTGGCGGCGGTGTCGAGCGCCGAGCGCAGAGAGTGCGCGCACGCGAGCACGTGCCCGTGTGGCGGACGTACCTCGAGGTGCGCCCTGGTGGTGTTGAGCGCGGTCACGTGCGAGAGTGTGGTGGCGGCGGTGTCGAGCGCCGAGCGCAGAGTGCGCGCACGCGAGCACGTGCCCGTGTGGCGGACGTACGTCGAGGTGCGCCCTGGTGGTGTTGAGCGCGGTCACGTGCGAGAGTGTGGTGGCGGCGGTGTCGAGCGCCGAGCGCAGAGTGCGCGCACGCGAGCACGTGCCCGTGTGGCGGACGTACCTCGAGGTGCGCCCTGGTGGTGTTGAGCGCGGTCACGTGCGAGAGTGTGGTGGCGGCGGTGTCGAGCGCCGAGCGCAGAGAGTGCGCGCACGCGAGCACGTGCCCGTGTGGCGGACGTACCTCGAGGTGCGCCCTGGTGGTGTTGAGCGCGGTCACGTGCGAGAGTGTGGTGGCGGCGGTGTCGAGCGCAGAGAGTGCGCGCACGCGAGCACGTGCCCGTGTGGCGGACGTACCTCGAGGTGCGCCCTGGTGGTGTTGAGCGCGGTCACGTGCGAGAGTGTGGTGGCGGCGGTGTCGAGCGCCGAGCGCAGAGAGTGCGCGCACGCGAGCACGTGCCCGTGTGGCGGACGTACCTCGAGGTGCGCCCTGGTGGTGTTGAGCGCGGTCACGTGCGAGAGTGTGGTGGCGGCGGTGTCGAGCGCCGAGCGCAGAGTGCGCGCACGCAAGCACGTGCCCGTGTGGCGGACGTACGTCGAGGTGCGCCCTGGTGGTGTTGAGCGCGGTCACGTGCGAGAGTGTGGTGGCGGCGGTGTCGAGCGCCGAGCGCAGAGTGCGCGCACGCGAGCACGTGCCCGTGTGGCGGACGTACCTCGAGGTGAGCCCTGGTGGTGTTGAGCGCGGTCACGTGCGAGAGTGTGGTGGCGGCGGTGTCGAGCGCCGAGCGCAGAGTGCGCGCACGCGAGCACGTGCCCGTGTGGCGGACGTACCTCGAGGTGCGCCCTGGTGGTGTTGAGCGCGGTCACGTGCGAGAGTGTGGTGGCGGCGGTGTCGAGCGCCGAGCGCAGAGAGTGCGCGCACGCGAGCACGTGCCCGTGTGGCGGACGTACGTCGAGGTGCGCCCTGGTGGTGTTGAGCGCGGTCACGTGCGAGAGTGTGGTGGCGGCGGTGTCGAGCGCCGAGCGCAGAGAGTGCGCGCACGCGAGCACGTGCCCGTATGGCGGACGTACCTCGAGGTGCGCCCTGGTGGTGTTGAGCGCGGTCACGTGCGAGAGTGTGGTGGCGGCGGTGTCGAGCGCAGAGAGTGCGCGCACGCGAGCACGTGCCCGTGTGGCGGACGTACCTCGAGGTGCGCCCTGGTGGTGTTGAGCGCGGTCACGTGCGAGAGTGTGGTGGCGGCGGTGTCGAGCGCCGAGCGCAGAGTGCGCGCACGCGAGCACGTGCCCGTGTGGCGGACGTACGTCGAGGTGCGCCCTGGTGGTGTTGAGCGCGGTCACGTGCGAGAGTGTGGTGGCGGCGGTGTCGAGCGCCGAGCGCAGAGAGTGCGCGCACGCGAGCACGTGCCCGTGTGGCGGACGTACCTCGAGGTGCGCCCTGGTGGTGTTGAGCGCGGTCACGTGCAAGAGTGTGGTGGCGGCGGTGTCGAGCGCCGAGCGCAGAGAGTGCGCGCACGCGAGCACGTGCCCGTGTGGCGGACGTACCTCGAGGTGCGCCCTGGTGGTGTTGAGCGCGGTCACGTGCGAGAGTGTGGTGGCGGCGGTGTCGAGCGCCGAGCGCAGAGAGTGCGCGCACGCGAGCACGTGCCCGTGTGGCGGACGTACCTCGAGGTGCGCCCTGGTGGTGTTGAGCGCGGTCACGTGCGAGAGTGTGGTGGCGGCGGTGTCGAGCGCAGAGAGTGCGCGCACGCGAGCACGTGCCCGTGTGGCGGACGTACCTCGAGGTGCGCCCTGGTGGTGTTGAGCGCGGTCACGTGCGAGAGTGTGGTGGCGGCGGTGTCGAGCGCCGAGCGCAGAGAGTGCGCGCACGCGAGCACGTGCCCGTGTGGCGGACGTACCTCGAGGTGCGCCCTGGTGGTGTTGAGCGCGGTCACGTGCGAGAGTGTGGTGGCGGCGGTGTCGAGCGCCGAGCGCAGAGAGTGCGCGCACGCGAGCACGTGCCCGTGTGGCGGACGTACCTCGAGGTGCGCCCTGGTGGTGTTGAGCGCGGTCACGTGCGAGAGTGTGGTGGCGGCGGTGTCGAGCGCCGAGCGCAGAGAGTGCGCGCACGCGAGCACGTGCCCGTGTGGCGGACGTACCTCGAGGTGCGCCCTGGTGGTGTTGAGCGCGGTCACGTGCGAGAGTGTGGTGGCGGCGGTGTCGAGCGCCGAGCGCAGAGAGTGCGCGCACGCGAGCACATGCCCGCGCGACAAGTGCTCGCGGATGTCGCGCTCGGATACTACCACGCGTTCGCTGCAAGACAAACAAGTCCACGTTGATTCTTCCATTTAAGCATGTTACGTTACATGCACCTTTGAAGACCTGGGTTCGAATCCCGGTAAGGGTAAATTTATTTGTGTGATGAGCAAGAATATTTGTTTATGAATTTAAGTATTTATATCTATTAAATATATCGTCATCTAAACCACAAGAGTTTTCATTATTCTCATCTCTCTTGCAGCGCGTGAAAATTTTCGATGGGCAACCGGAACAAAAAAGACTTAAGACTATGTAACTATAGGCTTCATGCCCAAGAAGAAATTTTAGGCAAGTCAGTGGGAATAGGCTTGTATGGGCGCTCTGCCACTGCTCTCTTATTAACTTTTTTTTCTCATACTAAATTCCTCAATAAGCATAAAAGACTTCGATGATCATGACGCTTTAATAATCTAAACTCAATATAGGCAGACAACTTTACTTTGACAAAATTTTGTACCACCCGGATGTCCCACAATAGTAAACCCCCCGCTGCACACAAACTTCTATACAAAGTGTGTCACGTTTCTCTGCAGTTGACTGTGCAAGTGCACTCACACGATGGTGAGCATGTGCAGCGCATGGTGGTGAGTGCGCGCGTCCTGCCACAGGCGGCGCAGCTCGTCGCGGCGCACGCGTAGCAGCGAGCGGCACGCCGTGAGCCGCGCAGAGGCAGCGTCCGTGTGCTGGCCCCAGCTTGCTAGTGCTGCTTGCACGCTGCTGAATTTCTGGGGACCAATGAAGATAATAATTGGGTACTTTACTTACCTCACTTGTTAGAATCGTCTCAATTAGTAGTTGATGACTGTATACAGAAAAGTACAGCCGGCAATAAAAGCTTGTACTAAAATCAAATTTATACAGAAAATTATTTTGACTTTTAGTTTCTTAACTAAAGACTATGGTCAGAAGTAGTATAAATTTGTGAAAGTTAATTAATCTGGACTTTTGTTACCATCTTGTAAATCTGGAGAAACCAGTGACAGTGTCTTCAGAAACTAATAAATTTATATATGGGCTTAGTCTGTCTGAAAGAAAAGTAGGGCACAGATTAATGTTTTCTCGCTCATAGTTGAAGCAGCCCATGTAGTACCTGCAGCTTACAGAAGACAGTCATAATAACATCAGGCAGTCGTATAAAAAAGTTTGATATCCGGTACCTGCATGACCTCCATGATTTCTTGGGCATGGGCGGCCACCAGCTCGTCCAATCTCGCGTCACTCTTCTTATATTCCTTCTCTAGCTTCGCCCGCTCCTTCTCCCGCTGCTCATTAGTCTCACTCGCTGATAAAGTGCGAATAACCGACATCAGAAGTCCACTCTGAAAGCAGGGACAACATTAGATCGAGTTGAGTTTGTCGTATTTTACATGAAACGTACAGACTATACTATGTTGCTTAGATTACCGTTTCTCTCCCTTGTTTTACCCCTCTTGGGGGTTTTGTTGGTGGTGGTGACGACATAGTTTCCTCAGAAAAAGATTTATCGGATGCAAAACCTAAATATATTTTTTTTGTGACCGCCCCTCTGACAGTTTTGACACCTATTTTGTTGACGTGCCATGGACCTAAGATATTCGGGACAAGCTATACGTGATGCCACAATGAGGGACAATGTGTCAAATTTATTCAATACAGATGAGGGACGGAAAGGCTTCTATGCAGCTAAATTAAGAACTGGTCTTAAAATGGCTGGTCGCTTACCATACACAACCTACTTAATTTGTATGAGTAGTGATTTATTGGTCACAACTTCATACTAAATCAGTTGTGGAAAACAGAAAAAAGTGGAACTATGACAAGGATAACGAATGATATTTCCTTTTCTGTCACACTTATCGAGATTTGTATTCTACCATCTCGCTTGGACGTGGTATTGTTATTACCAGAGCTTGTCCTGCGTATCTTAGGTCCATGTTTAGTTAAAACTTCATTCACCAATTAAAAACAACCACAGACTATTGCAAAGCTATTTAAGGCTCGATTGTTTTAAACCGTAGGTAATAGTTTAAAAAATTACTCCCATTAAAATCCGTTATGGTTGCACTCCACTAAGCGGTATTTGCCCAAATATTCATGTTGCATCTTTTCCCTTCCTACGGCAAATGAAAGAATACTGGCACCACACTTGGGGTTGCGTGTTCGCGTTGCATCGTTGCCTCTCTTTCATTTGCCGTAGGATGGGAAAAGATGCAACACGAATATTTTGGCAAATACCGCCAAGCGTGGCGCCACCATAAGAATGTCCCCTAAAAAAAAACTTCTTAACTCGGTGCGACCCGCCCTAAGGCGGCCTGTACACTTGTAAGTTCTTACGTAAGTTCAGTTGAGCATTGCAATTCAGCGAGGAAATGCCGCCAGCATCCTCGGTACAATGCCTCGAGGGCCTTTTTTAGATTTAACTTAGTTTTAATTTATCTTAGTTAATGTTAATTATAATCTTGTATTTTTATTTCAATAAATTTTAGTTCAGTACAAAATTACAAATACTGAGGGCCTACCGCGAAATGATATTCAGCGAACGAGATACACGAACGAAAACGAATTTGGTTTCGCGGTAGGCCCTCAGAGGGCCTACCGCGAAAGGCATTCAAAGTTTTCCCTCTCTGTCAGACTTGAGAATTCGTACGTAAGTGCAACAGAGAGGGAAAACTTCGAATGCCGTTGGCGGTAGCCCCTCTGCTCACGAAAGTCGCTGTAAGCAATATTCGTACTGAACTTACGTAAATAACTTACAGGTGTTTAGGCGGCCTAATGTCTCAAATAGTTCGATTCTTTTTGTGTCAATGTCATTGTCAGTCAATGTTGTCAACTTGTCAATCATTGTCAATCGTCAATGTGAAAAGAGTTTTACTCTGTGTTACTTTCTTTCTACTTTGTGGCGGGTAGGGATAAAACGCTGTTGGATCTCGCTCCTGGTAAAATTTTAACATTAATTGTATTTGGTGGTAAGTTTATGTATTTTATTAGTTTAATTTTAGAGAATAGACATATTACCTTAGCCTTATAGTTCTAAAGTCCCGAATGAGTTCGGTGGGCCGGCGTGATGGCGGGTAACCTGAGTTTCGTACAAAAAAACGGTCACGGTATCTAGAAAACCCCGGTCTCCTCTTCCGCCATAGGAGAGCTCACCAAGCGATTCTTGATAGTTATCGCATCCCTTTCCCTAAGGACTGGTGCGCCCTACTTGTGATGGCTAGGGATAGGGAGAAGGTCATCCCTGGTCAACACACGATGATATGCCATACTCGTCTCCAGCCATCATCAAAGCTCAATATAACTCCACACCACCTGAGAGGGCCTTGTAAATGAGAGGGTGCTTTCTCTACGAGGGTTGATCAATAAGTTTTTAGAATCGGTATAAAAAACAGAAGTTATTGGTGCCGTATAGTTTTAAATTATCAAATACGCTCTTTCTTATTGTATGTGCATATTTATTATACAAAAAAATATTTTTGCTTCGCTTCAAAAAAAATAAACTTGGTCTTAACTATGAGGCTTATTTTTTTATATCGACGCAATTGTACCGATTTTATTGAAGAGTTCTCAATATCAAAGAATTATAAGTTAAAGAGTTGGTCTAGATTAAACGGTAGGTAACTAGTTGTATAGACTTCACAAGCCTGAACAGGAGACCTGGTAATCGGCAAGCACAGCAAAAAAAAAAAACTCATAGAAGTGGTATTTTTTTGTTTGTTCTTTTCTTAGACGAACCTGTTTAACTGCTCTACAATTATGTGGATTCACTCTCCCTTCGTATTTATTTTCATATATTTGTGACCTACAAAAAAAACTACCTACTGAAAAGCCATTTAAAAAAAAGATGGCTAGAAAAACCCACCTTGAACTTTGTTAGGCTAGCTGTGCCTTAAAAAAATGATCACACGAGTTTGATTTTTTAATTTTGTGGCATCAAAATAGATAAACTTCTAACTATAAAATACATTTTTTTTGATTATCACACCAGAATTTTGCCAACACCGCCCCTAACATGTAACAAAATATCCTCCCATTTAAGTGACCTCAGAATTTGTTCTATACCATCATCTTCGTTTAGCTATTAAAGAAAAACAAATGAATACTAACCTTTTTTTATTTATTCACTGTATTAATGAATAGTGACACAATATGACCAACAATCAGAAATTATCATAATGAGACATAATCATGCCGATTCTCAAAACTCATTGATCGCCCCTCGTATTGTCTACTGTTATAAAGCTCCTTAGTCTAGACAAAATACCGCCCTATGTTGCTTCCAAAATTGAAACTTGTTAATCTATTTCGTTTCGTTCCTTTGCTTTGTTTTAAAAGCTTACAACTAATTGATTTTAACAGCTTAAATAATGTTTTTTTAGCAATGGCAGATACAAATCTAGCGGCACTTAGAAAGCAGTGCATGGCGAGTCTCTATCTCTGCTCTGATAACATCTCCAAATATCTAGAGGATGAGAAAGAAGAAGAGTTCGCGAAGCTCCAATCCTACGTGGAGGATTATTGTGTGCTGGAAGCTCAGGAAGATGTAGCCATTCAGGCTTTGGAAAAGGCAAAAGTATTTATTTAATCATTAAATAACCTTACTATTTTATACAAGTACTTGCTGCCTGCGTGGCTCCGTCCGCACATTGCCAAAAAGCGGACAATCCTGTGGGATAATATATAGCCTATGTCCATCCAGAAAGTCCATTCTATACACATATGAAAGAATTTTTAAAATCGGATCACTGGTAGTGGAGGTTACCCCCTACATACACATTTACAAAGCTATGATCTCAGAAACTTTTCATCTTTATAATGTTACTAGCTGCCCACTCGTCTGGCAAACCTGTGGGATAATATGTACCCTATGTCTATAGAGCCTAAGTCCATTTTATAAACTGATGAAATGATTTTTGAAATTGGATAAGTGGTTCTGGTTATTACCCCTTTCATACAAACTTACAAACCTACAATGTCACAGAGTTTGTATAGGAGACTTTCCTCTTTTATACTATATGCTTTGGTTTATTGTAACTGGACTGGACGGCCACTATCATTATTATTATAGGCAATTCTATGTTTCTTTAGTGTTCCCTCTATAGGCTTTATAGCCAATAGGGTATTGTAATTTCATCTGCATGATTTCAGTTCGGTTTAGAAAAAAAAATCTTTTTAGGTGTATCTTCGCATCTTTTGTTCGGGGTTGCCATCGAAAATTTTCACGCGCCACCACCTGTGTTTACACCCAAGATGGAATAGTACATTGTTTAACAATGGGCGTAAGTGGAATATTGCAAACAAGAGTCTATCAGAAGCCCGACGCCAAAGGCATAAATTGTCGAAATTGACCACTTCACTTCCAGATCAGTGCTAGTGGAGCGCGCAGCTTCAATATTTCAACTAATCACAGGGCAGTATTCTTGTGGCGCGTGGCCAACTAGTTTTTTTTTCAACCAATCACAGAGCAGAGCATATTTGATTGAACCAATCAGATCACACACAAGCTCATTACTCATTAGGGACTACAAACTTGTCATAACTCCCGCGGGATCAAGTTAGACCATAACACTATTTACGAGCAAGTGTGATGAAAAACAAATTGTCATGTCCACAGAGAGAAACAGATGTGGAGAATGTGGACAGCCTGCAAGACAAGTTCAGCACGCATCTCAACATTCTGGCGAAAAAGCGGCTCAATATAGCTAAGCACCCGTATATGTTGGATATAAACAAGAGGATTGAGCACGGCATGAGGACCACTACAAGTGAGTTGTTTTTGGTTCAACCGATATAAGAGTCCCTAGGATGTTCAACTCTCCATACAGACGTAATTTGGTTTTCATTTTAAAACAACATGCTAGAACTTAGGGCATACATAACTGGAGTAGCCTTATATCGTATTAGCGTACAAAAAAGTCTGTCAAATTTTGCGGGGGTGGGGGGGAGCATCTTAACTCAATTATATATTAAAAGCTTGAAGTGGTTGAACGTTTATAATATCAAGTGCTTACAGCAACTTGCGGGCATTTTTATGATTAGTGTTCTCTTGCGAGGCGATTTTGTGATTGATTATGAAATTGTCTTTGTATAATTTTTTGCACATTGTGCCACTTTTGGGGAGTAACTGGAAAATTTAAAAAAAAGTCGCAAATTTTATTGTGTGGTATATCAAATGAAAGGGGTTGTTGTAAGCATCTCAGATATTTTTTTTTATAATTTTAGCAAAAACAGATTTGAAGTAATTTAGGAAAATAGACGAAATTTGACCCCCCCCCCCCCCCCCCCCCACCTTATCTCCGAAACTACTAGGCTTAAAATTCTGAAAAAACATAGAAAATAGTGCTTTGCCTAAAGATTACAGGAAAACCTATAAGAAGTTTGAGTACATCAAAGTAACGGGAAAATTCTCAATATTTTAGTGTATTATATACGGAACCCTCACCTCGCGAGTTGAACTCGCACTTGTCCGGTTTGATCAGTGTTCTCTTGCGAGGCGATTTTGTGATCGATTGTGAAATTGTCTTTGCATGATTTTTATGCACATTGTGCAAGGTTTTTTACAGAGGGGTAAGTTACTGAAAGGCTACTCCAGTTATGTATGCTCTAATTGCTAGAATAATATAAAACTTTGTAAATACTATCTTCGTGCGCGAATCCGACTCGTACTTGGCCGGTTTTTTCTATTATATTTCCATTATAATTTGTAACAACAGAAACAAGTTTCCGACTTAGATAATGGCGATTCCCATTGTGTATAAAGTATATAAAAGTTCCGTGTTATTCCATTGCACCATTTTAAAATGAGAACCAAACTATGACCTTGCTGGGGACTTAATAAACCTTGCCAATAAAGAACTGATTCTAAAAAAAAACTGTTTCGTCTACTCGATCAATGTTAAGTGGTTTTGCCTCATCTCCACTACCCAAAAGTGAATTATCTCATTTGAGTGTAAACCTGGTTAATTTATGTAACAATGTTCTTTTCCAGATAACTTGGAAGAATCTGACTTAGCTATTACAGAATCCGAAAATAGACTGGTAAGTATTGTGCATAACCCACCATACCCAAAATCTAAATACAGTTTTGTAATACCGAAAAAATGTTCGCGTATTGAAACATATGAGAATGGTTTTTTGACATTTATGCAAATTTATAAATAATCTAATCTGTTATAGTAAATTATGTACAATACCTAGGGCGCTGAATCCGTGAATGCCCCAGATCGCAGGTGTTTGTAGCCCAAACCGAGGGTGAGGGCCATAAATGTGCGATCAGGAGCTTTACGAGTTACCGCCCGTGGTTTGTCTAAAGTTTTACGTCTTGCCTTGGCCAGGAAGTGAGATTTTCATTATCATTTGATATGAGAAAGGTTTATGTGAAGTCCTCAACACTAACCAGGCCCGCATGGGGACTACAGTACTGCCAGTTCCCTCCCATCCATGTTGAGGCCTGTGCCCAGCGGTGGGACGTATAGGCTGATTTATTACTTTAAGTATAAATAACTCAATGATCTCGGAACCAGTTTTAAACCGCAGAAAACGGACAATCAACTTAATTTTTCAGATTGACCCGATAACCAAGAGGCCCATCGAAGACCCGGTGCGTAACAGCGTATGCAACCACGTGTACGAACGCGAGTCCATCATGGAACTGCTCAGGGTGAACCGGAGAACTAAGTGTCCAGGTAATTTTAGCACATATAGCTTTTTTGTCAAGCCTTAATGTTGACTGAAAGAGAATGCCTTGACACATTCAGTGCGACGCTCCTAGTGGGTTACTGTCGCTGAATGTGTTGAGGCATTAAGTCATTCAAGTTATCTGAGATTATCTAAATAATCTCATTACCGATTGTATCAGTAACGGAGATTCGAGAAGCTGATGATAATATCTATACAGTCATAACTTTTTTAGGGTTCCGTACCTCAAATGAAAAAAAACGGAACCCTTATAGGATCACTCGTGCGTCTGTCTGTCCGTCTGTCGCAGCCGATTTGCTCCGAAACTACTGGACCGATTGAGTTGAAATTTCGTATACATATGTAAATTAAGATAGACGCGTAAAGTAAATTAATGAATTCTGAACAAGGGAGGCACTTTTGGTAAACTGGAAAAAAAAAAAAAGTTTCGCAAACCGTATTGTGTGACATATCAAATGAAAGGGGTTGTTGTAAGCATCTCAGATATATATTTTATATAATTTTAGCAAAAGTAGATTTGAAGTAATTTAGGAAAAAATACGAAAATTGACCATTCCCCCTCTTAACTCCCAAACTACTAGGCTAAAAATTCTGAAAAAAATATGGAAAATAGTTCGTGGGGGGGGGGGGGGGGAATGGTAAATTCTCGTCTTTTTTCCTAAATTACTTCAAATACAACCCCTTTCATTTGATATGTCACACAATACAGTTCGCGAAACTGTTTTTTTTAATTTTCCAGTTTGCCCTCCAAAATTTTTGTTTCAGTTGATTCAATTATTAGCTAAATTATAATTAATTACCAGCCTTATTGGTTAGCAGATTTTAATTGATTTGAGCTTTCTATAGGCCTAGTTCGATTTGTGTAAGAATGTCGCCTAATATTTATTTATTTATTTCATTTATTAGCTTCTGCCCACTATTCCGTCACCGTGGGACTCGTTTAAGTAGTAACACCATACAAACTTTCATCCCCTTATCGATAAAAAACTATCCTATGTTCTTCGCCGGGATTCAAACTATCTCCATACCAATCTCAGTCAGTTCAGCGGTTTAAGCGTGAAAGGGTAGCAGACGGACAGAGTTAAATAATAGTACATTGTTTAAGTGGAATATAGCTAACGAGATTCTATCAGAAGCCCGACGCCGAAGGCGGAGGGCTTTTGATGACTCGAGTTTGCAATATTCTTACGCCCGTGTTATACACAATCTTTTTCATCACATTTGCGAGGAAATAAATAACTACAAAAGACAGAAAAATCTAAGTTTCATATAGCCGCACCAATCAAAAATTGACAACTTCACTTCCAGATCAGTGGTAGTAGAGCGCGCAGCTGAATATTTCAACCAATCACAGAGCAGTATTCTTGCGGGGCGGGGCGGCTTGGCCAACTAGATTTTTTTTTCAACCAATCACAGAGCAACCAGATTTGCTTATTCTATATTTTAAAACTAAACTTGACAGCCCGTGGGAGGTAAAACGGCTATAACTGCTCTGTACGCTCGCAAGTAATAACGCCATTGACGAGCAAGTGTGATGAAAATTGATTAACTGACAATTATCATTGACAGTGGCCGGCTGCGGCAACCGGCAGCCCATCGAGAGCCAGCACCTGCTCTCAGACGACCAACTCAAGTTCCATCTCGCCGTGAACGCGCACTCGACGATGATACAGCCCCCGATGTGCGACTTGGATGACACCATGTAGATATAGAAAGAACACCTTTAGGTGTTCTCGGCGTCCAAAGGATTAAGGGTACACGGAAAGTACATGACTAGACATTTTTATTTTAATGGATCCTCTTCACAATTACCATGATTGTTGTCATGCCTTGCTGTCTACACAATCTTGAATGTTTATTTTATTTGACACCGTCCTGTCGTAAGTGATTGCGGCTGCTGCTATTTTTTTTGCTCAGTACATACAACCGGTCGGAATTTGCATTAAAAGAAAGTAAATAAAGTAACCGTCCGAGTGCTCGACGCTGTACTAGTATATGGCATGGGCACTCTATGTCAAAGTGACATGGCTTAAATTCGAATGAAGCAAAACCCTCTTAGTTCGAATTTAACCCATATTGCTTTGACATAGAGTGCCCATGCCATATACTAGTACAGCGTCGAGCACTCGGACGTTTACCTTACTATAAGTACAAATGTTATGATTATGATAGATAATTGAGCACAATGCATGTGCTCGAAAATATACTTTTCCAAATAAAAGTGACTAATCATAATACAAATTTTCTTAATAATAATTTATTTCGTTCCAATAGTTTCATTTTGTTATTTAGAATTACGGTACTTTTGCTGTGGAACCATCTATTTAGAATATCAAAAAAGTGTCCGATCCTATGTTGCAAAAGTGTGCGTATTCTAGACACACAGTCACACACAAAAACACGTAATGCAAATTCAGGGACTGGAAAACCCCTCTTTAAGGTTAACCGTATCGAACCGGTAACCCTATCAATTAGGTTACCTTAGTTAGCCCATCATACGGTTAACGTATTGTTATGGTAACTGTATCGGAAGTGTTAACCGTAACTACTAATTGAGTTAACCTCAAACCCTATTGGGATATGGTTTTTTTTTTTGGGTTTTCATTGGGTTATGGTAACCTAATCATCAGCTGCTTATTGTGATTTGTGCATAACATGGTAAAACAAAGAATGATTCAGATCGACGGTATTTGACGCCCAAAATATGCAATCTGAGGCTTTCTTTAGTGCCGCCCGGGGTTCGTATACAATGTTACGTCTCTCCCGAGCCAGAAAGTGTAATTTTCGTAGCGTCCGGTAATAACTACTTTATGGGCAGGTAAGGACATAGGTACATTACTTACCTAGGGCGGTAAAACAAAGAATGTCTGAAATCACAATTACTAGATGCCCGAGCCGAAGGCAAGGACGATATAAAAGAGAAAATTATTTATTGCCACAAAATTATACTAAAAGTGTATAATAAAACTTAGTGTAATATATTTATATCAAAAATCAAATAAACACTACATTTCAAACTAAGAGAGCGAAAAGTAATAACACATTGACACACTGTTTGAATTTTGAGGTAGCAAGAAGCGCGTTTACGGCAAATTAAACCGGTTTGCATTGAGATCCACAGCAAGCTTGGTACAGCCCAGGCGAGCCACGGCGGATAAGTCGTATTTAAGTGTGCGTTAAAATCATATTCCTTAAACTGGTTCAAAACCTTATGTTAGGGTAACCTTAATAATATTTCATTTTGGTTAGGAGTAACCTGGGTTAACTGAGTTAACTGGATCAATAGGGTTAACCCTATCAATAAGGTTACCGTATAATAAGGTAACCTTATTGATAGGGTTTTTAAAACCACCTTGAATATAAGCCTATGAAAAACCCGGGTTAGGGTAACCGGTTCCGGTCACTGTGTTGCACACTGTACTTTTCTCTTTTTAGCAATCAATTTGAACCTCAAATCTTTCCTATCTAATTTTCTCAATTGGCCAGTTTCATTCTGTACCTTATGCGGAGGACTCATGGGTGAAGTTTCAACAGCCTTTGTTAACAGGGTAGTTAGATTTTTCACAGAACTGCTTGGTTTGAGAGCGGATTACGGAGTAGATTCGCTTTCTAACTGGGTTCTGAGTCTTTTAGCTTGAATTGGTACAAATGTTTGGCATGCCTCAAGCTTTATTGGAGGCTTGGCCAATGTTTGCGTTTCTTTAGACAAGTTGAAACTATTGAATTTCGCGGTTTGGTCTAACATTGGCCTATGTTTATATTGAAACGGTTCGTTTTGAAACTGGAAGCCTGGTGTGAAGCTGATTTTTAGTGGTTGAAAATTGTTTGGCACGAATATCGGCCGTGTTGTTTGCGTTACTTGGTCCAACATTTGATTGTGAGCCGTTGGCTTGGTATATACATTGGTGTGCATACAGATATGAATTTAGGTGCATAGATGTCTGGAGAAACATAATTAGGTAAAACAGCCTGGTCGAATACTGAGGATGGTCTGGTTTCCTTGCCATAATGGCTGAATACAGTATTGCCAGCGTTTATTAGAGCTCTGAAGCAATTGGTTGTGTTGGTACTATCATCAATGAGTGGATCAAAGGGTTCAGGGTAGGTATGATTTCTATCTGTTACTCTGAGGATTGTGCCCTTTTTTAAGTTTTTAGAAGACGACTAAAGGGGGGTAATCGGGGTTGCTGTGTTCCGGCAAAGGCCGGGGCACCCAGCGAAGGCGACAAACATCTTTTTGCCCTAGGACGAGCGACAAGTTTCAGTATGAGATTCTGGAGTCCTCTGCATGAGAGCGCAGATGCCGGCCGCCATGGAGACTTTAGTGGAAGGAAAATCCCACTTTCTGGCCAGGGAGAGACGTAAAATTGTGTACCACGGGCGGTAGTAAAGAAAGCCTTAGATCGCATATTTATCGCCCTTGCCTTCAGCTCGGGCGTCAAATAACGGCGAACTGAGACTTTCTTTGTTTTACCGCCCTAGGTATCTTATTCCCATCAGAGTCTGATCCCATGAAACAGCAACGCGAGTACGAGACTCTATAACATGTTTAAATATAATGCACAAATCACAATAAACAGCTGAAGATAAGGTTACCATAACCCAATGAAAACCCTAAACAAAAACCCTATCCCAATAGGGTTTGAGGTTAACTCAATTAGTAGTTACGGTTAAAACTTCCGATAAGGTTACCATAACAATAGGTTAACCGTATGATGGGTTAATCCTATATTAAGGTAATCTAATTGATTGGGTTACCGGTTTGATACGGTTAACCTTGTTCCTGTCCCTGCTTAGTATGCACAAAAATAGAACTGTAAGTACGTAATTTTGAGGTTATAAATTGTAATCTGATTTTGTTACTCTAATATTGCTCAGCAGATTCTTCCATTTTTCTTTAAAATTTCAAATCTTCATCTCTTGTACCTAATTCAAATTCAGCAGTTAAGAAAATCCTCCGTAGCGGGAAACCCAATTCAAATGACAGTTGACAGGTACAGTAAGGGAAATGTATTCACGTACCTTTTTATGCCTTATTATCATAGTAAGAAGAGCGAAAAAGGTACGTGAATACATTTCCCTAACTGTATGTACACGAGTATGTGGAGCAGGCGCTCGCGCTCGCCACTCGCCGCTTTGATCTTTTGGTGGCTCCAGACTCTCTCGAGGCGCCTCCTAGAGGCGCTCGGCACAAGTCTTGGCGAGGTGGGGCCGTAGGAGTGCTAGCTATCCACACTCTCGATTTATTCAGTTGCTCGCTACGTCTACTACAAGATGGACGTGATTGAAGTGACGGCGTTAGCTACTTTTACCAATATTATAATCTCTTGCGTCTACATCACCAAAATAAAAAAAGGCAAAACGGAGAAGGTGGTGGATGACGTCAATGAGCGTTTTTCAAAAAAAGTGTACATAAACTTTTTTTTTCAGAATTCAATTTTTTTGGGTTTTTCTTACTCAGAATCGTTGATACTATCGATCCTGATACAAGAAAAAAAGTGTCCAAAATGTTCCATTCCAGATCGTCACACTTTTGTATGCAGTCTTTTTTTATTTATATGGTCGAGACACACTGGAAGAAAAAACTTACACTTACTGTATGAGGATCGATAGTATAGTATCAACTATTCTGAGTTAGAAAAACCAAAAAAAAAACGAAATCTGAAAAAAAAAGTTCATGTACAGTTTTTTTGAAAAATGCTCCAATACACCGCAATTTACTTTGCAGCAGCAAAACCAAAGTGAGCGAGCGCGAGAGTGTGGTTGAATCCCTCGCCTCACCCCCTCGCGTCCAAAAAACCGACTACAAGCGGAGCGACAGCGAGGCGAGCCGAGGAAACACGAGGGGACACGAGCGCACCGTCCACACTCGTACTCGCGTTCCCTCCTGTAGCCTCGTGGAGATTCTGGAGCCGGCATTTGAAGGAAATAAACCCTCACACTCGCCTCGCCGCCACTCGGCGAGTGTGAAGTGGTAGCATTTATATCTAACATAGATCTTGTACATATAGTTCAATAACCCAGGGATTGGTTTTGCAACCACTAAACGCGGCCGCACATCAAGTCACTAGTGGCAGCCACTAAACGCGACGTGTAGTAGTGAGCGCGAGCCGCTACCGCAGCTTGTTAGGGATGTCATGTGACTTCCACCTTAATAAAACGTTTAATGAATAATGGCTTATTTTGCTCTAAATAATAATCGATTTATGTCTAAATCGATGTTGCGCAGTGTGAGATTGAACAGGAGAGGGCTGAGTGCTGAGCCCTGGTGAACACCGACTTTCACTTCGAACTCTTCGCTTATATCAGCTGGGCTTCGCACTGTCGTTGTGACGTCGCGGTACATGTCTTTGACGAGGTGGATGTAGTTAATAAGTATAAGCAGGCCATTTTTTTTCAGTATTGTTTAATACCACAGACACCATCCTCGGGTTGGTTGCTCTCGCTCGGACCGCTTTCTCTAGTCGTCTTTTAGAATTGTTAACTGTCTTGCTCGGTAATAAGGTTCAATTTTGATTGACTAATAAAACTTAGTACTCTATCCAGTTTAGGTATACGCCCACGCTTCAGAGACAAGAAAGTGAGTCTTGTGTCATTTAAAAAAAAATCATTTATTAGGTACCGTTGTAAAATTAATTAGTAAAAATTACATTTTTTCAGTATGATATTCACATTGAATAACCAACAAGTGACAATAAGAGTAATTCATTACTCGTTAAACATACCCGTTGCTTGAAAAGCAGAAAAAAAACGCTTGGAAAGTTGATATTTTCAATGTTATGTTTAGATTTTGCGGCGGTAAGTAAAGTTTTCTAGTGATTGTGTTTCTCATGCTACCTATCAAATATAGAAAAAAATATTCGCTGTATCTCAAATAATACGCTGATGTTAAACCATGGATCTCAATAAGAAAATACTGATTCCTAGAAACAACAGCTCATGGCTATTATGTCCATCAAAGAGTTTTCCTGGAAAAATGTATTATTTCAATGGTTCAACCGGTGAGACCGCGTGGTGCTTTAGCGAAACCGATGTAAGTTTTTTTTGTACAATAAAACAGATATATCTATGTGAAGTACGCTTCAAAATGTTCCATACATCGAGTATGACTTTGTAGGTACAAATGTGCGCTCTGAGAAAATCATAATGCGAAGCGCCTGAAAGAAAGTGTATAAACGACATTTAAACAGTATAAAACAGTTGACTATAATTCAGCTGTCTAGATTTCAATTTACGTCAATTATAAGCAGTGATCGGTTATTTGGATTCTCCCTCGCGGGATATCAAGTAGAAAAGTTAATATAGATACGACAGTTTCCCGCGATACCGAACAAACCGTACAAAAATAAAACAATTTAAATTATCTCTGGAATTTTTTACTCTTACACGGCAACCAGTCGAGACAAAAACTTCTATTCTTTTCCTAATCTCTACATATTAAAACCTCCACAAAGTATTAACTTATATATCTGTCATGATGGAAAAAATACTTCAAAATCTTGACATCGACATTTCATTATTTTCTCTGGATTTTAGTTCTAATTATTTGCTTCTAAGGATTGCATAAATAAATAGGTATTAGCAGTATAATTTATACTATAATATTAGGTCACAGGTTATCGTATAAGTGCAAATTTAGCTGATAGACACGCGTACTTACTCGCTGAACTTTTATCCAAACGGTACAAAATGTGCCGCTTTGGAGGCAGCAAATGAGCTGTCAGTGTAAACACTTGTGGTCATTTGTTCGATTTAGACAAAAGAACGGAGAGTAAGTACTCGTCTATCAGCTACTCAGATGTTGTAAAGTGTAATAAAAAAAACACATTGTATTTTTTGCCTTTTCTAACAACATAAAGCCCGGATTCCCGGGGCATATCCATACTAACATAATGATTGAGGTCGTTCACCCCATGTCGAATCCAAAAAACCGATCACTGATTATAAGTACCTAATTTGTTTATTTAGTCATCCCTGTGGGATAAACTTAACACAGATAAACTTCTTGACCAGGGGAAACATAAGACTTTTTAACACCATATCCAGAGAGACGTAAGGAAAGCTTCATTGTATAGTTATCGTCCTTGCCTTCGTCAAATACTTTAGATCTTAGTAATTTTTTGCGTGACCACCCTTTTTTTTCGTGGAGAAAACCTGTGAACCCAATCATCTGGGGACGAGAGTCTTGTGTTATTTCTATCCTAAAAACTAAAAACTCAATGGTGGCCGGCGTCTGCGCTCTCATGCAGAGGACTCCAGAATCTCGTACTAACCGCACTGCCGCTCGTCCTAGGGCAAAAAGATGTTTGTCGCCTTCCCTGGGTGCCCCGGCCGTTGCCGGAACACAGCAACCCTTATGACCCCCCTTTAGTCGTCTTCTACGGCAGGCGGTCCAGACCCTAGATTGGCTCTAGATTGATTTAGATTCTTGTCTTGTTTTACCACCATACTACTATTTTTCTTTTGTCCACAGAAAAACTTAAAAAGGGCACAATCCTCAGAGTAACAGATAGAACTCATACCTACCCAGAACCCTTTGATCCACCCATTGATGATAGTACCAACACAACCAGTTCCTTCAGAGCTCTAATAAACGCTGGCAATACTGAATTCAGCCATTATGGCAAGGAAACCAGACCATCCTCAGTATTCGACCAGGCTGTTTTAGCTAATTATGTTTCTCCAGACATTTTTGCACCCACATTCATATCTGTATGGACACCAATGTATATACCAAGCCAACGGCCTCAATAAAATGTTGGACCAAGTAACGCAAACAACTCGGCCGATATTCGTGCCAAACAATTTTCAACCACTAAAAATCAGCTTCACACCAGGCTTCCAGTTTCAAAACGAACCGTTTCAATATAAACATAGGCCAATGTTAGACCAAACCGCGAAATTCAATAGTTTCAACTTGTCTAAAGAAACGCAAACATTGGCCAAGCCTCTAATAAAGCTTGAAGCATGCCAAACTTTTGTACCAATTCGAGCTAAAAGACTCAGAACCCAGTCAGAAAGCGAATCTACTCCGAAATCCGCTCTAAAACCAAGCAGTTCTGTGGAAAATCTAACTACTCTGTTTTACAAAGGCTGTTGAAACTTCACGCATGAGTCCTCCGCATAAGGTACAGAATGAAACTGGCCAATTGAGAAATTTTGATAGGAATGATTTCAGGTTCAAACTCATTGCTAAATAGAGAAAAGTAGAGTGTGCAACACAGGGACCGGAACCGGTTACCCTAACCCGGGTTTTTCATAGGCTTATTTTCAAGGTGGGTTTAAAAACCCTATCAATAAGGTTACCTTATTATACGGTAACCTTATTGATAGGGTTAACCCTATTGATCCACTTAACTCAGTAAACCCAGGTTACCACTAACCGACCCCCTCGAGGGTGCCCGCCTTGTCGGGGCGGGGGGGCTTAGTAACCGTGGACTGGCCACCCACGGCGAAGCTAAGAGGCACCCAGGGCCGGCCTGCTGGCTGGCCCGAGGAGGGCGCTCCTAAGCGGGCTTGGCTAAGCCCGCTTAGGGAGGGACCGCAGAAGAAGAGGAGTACCTCCTTATCCGAGGCGAGATCGCAGGGGGAGAGGCGTGTTGGTATAACGGTGCGCCACTCTCCCTACCCTCCTGCGATCTTGGCGGGGCTGTTCCGCTGTAACGGCATTGGTGGGACCGCAGAGGAAGAGGAATGCCGGTATTACGGTGCGCCGCTTTCCCTATCCTCTGCGGCCGGCTGGAATCTCCCGCACCCATGATCTCCTCGTAGCGGACTCAGGGGGGTCCGCTACTGAACAGGTGGAGATCGAGGAGGCAGGCGCCCCAAAACATCTGGCGTGCCTCTCGCGGAGGGCCCTCGGGCATCCGCCAAGGAGCGCTTGCGGGCGGCTGCCGCCGGCGGGGTCGCGGATGTGTGCGCAAGCGTTCCCGTAACCTCGCCACAAGGCGGCGAGGCGGCAAGTGGGGGAGTTTTTAGTGGGTACACCGTGGGCCTCATTAGCCCGTACGGGAGTCCCACATAACCAATCGGGTCACCCCCTGCACCCGGGTGGTATGCGTAACGCATTTCCCCCCCCTGAAAATGAAAACCCCATCAATAGTATTATAAGGTTTTGAACCATAATCATAATTTATTCATCAGAATATATAACCAGTTTAAGGAATATGATTTTAACGCACACTTAAATACGACTTATTATTGAATAACCGCCGTGGCTCGCCTGGGCTGTCCCAAGCTGGCTGTGGATCTCAATGCAAACCGGTTTCATTTGCCGAAAACGCGCTTCTTGCTAACTCAAAATACAAACAGTATGTCAATGTGTTATTAATTAGTTTTCGCTCTCTTAGTTTGTAATTTACTGTTTAATTTGATTTTTGATTTAAGTATATCAATTTATTACACTAAGTTTAATGTAAACTTTTAAAATAATTGTGTGGCAACATTGATTATTTATTTAATATACATATAATAGAACAGTTTGAACGAGAGCCTGACTCGCGCACCGAGGATTCCGTTCAAATTTAGTTAATAAAGGATTTATGATGATAATTAATATTGAACCTAGATAGTCATATGGTTATATTGTCCTTGCCTTCGGCTCGGGCATCAAGTAATTGCGATCTCAGACATTCTTTGTTTTACCGCCGTAGGTAAGTAATGTATGTCATGATATGTATGTACCTGGCAATAAAGCTCCAGCATGGGCGTCAAATACCGTCGATCTGAGACATTCTTTGTTTTACCGCCCGTAGTGAGTACAGAAAGTAGAAATTACCGCACGCTAGGAAAATCCCACTTTCTGGCCAGGGAGAGACGTTAAATTGTGTACCCAACACGGGCGGTAAAACAAAGAATGTCTCAGATCGCAGGTATTTGAGGCCTGAGCCAGAGGCAAGGGCGATAAATATGCGATCTGAGGCTTTCTTTACTACCGATTACTTTTTCCGAGTGCTGATACGTAGCGTTACGCGAGAGAAAGGGACGTCGCCATGTAATGATTTGTTGAAATTATTTAGGAAAATTAATGTTAGTAATAAATTGTAGGGTAAATTTAGCCACAATTGCATTACGTTATGAAAGATTGAATCAGGGATAGGAGACCGGTATTTTCTCCATACAAATTAAACCGGTATTATTTCGTTCTTTGGTTATGATATCGTTTTGTTCGGGCAGTCTAATAATACGAATATGTTACCTAAATAAACGATAGAGTCCTACATTAAGAGCCTAAAATAATTCAAAATATTAGACCTACTTCGGGGATTTTTGAAAAAGCCGGTTCCGATCCCTGGATTGAATGTATACTTACCGAAAATACGATACGCCATTCCGTTTTAACGTATTTGACGTAGTATTTTTGCCTAAATGCTCGGTGAAAAAGTTTCACCGAGCAGGTACTATCGCCCAAGGGTACGGGTAAACACCTCTAGGGTCATTTTCGAGCGTTCGCTATGCATGTGCAGACGATTTTGAACAGAAAGTGTGAACCCGTACCCTTGGGCGATAGTATGTTGCCTTGACAACGGACCTCGCGCGACTATGAGTGCAACTGTGCTTAAAACTATTTTAAGCACTGTTGTATAAAGTGTAATAATGGTGGTTCTATGGTGGTGGTAACGGCACAAGGCCAATGAGTATATACGAGAAATAGCGTTTAAAAGAACCTTTATTTAATGTTAACACCTTATTTTATACATGGTTATCGCTTATACAAGCAATATGCGTTTATGTAGCAGTAAACTATTGTGTTACTGCTAAACACTAAATGTGGCCATTCGCCATACTACACCTCCCCCGAAAGTTCCCTTCACCCCCGGGGTGGCAGAAAAAAAAAACGCATGTTACTTGCTTACATTTTTTTTTTTTTAAATATAAAAATCTTAATAATTTTAATAGACTTAAGTAATTATTTATTTTCAAAATACAATTTAGTGTTATTCTTATGAGTAATATATATACGATTACATTTTATAATTTTAACATTTGGTGACATATCTTCTATTACCTCATAAGGTCCAGTATAAATAGGATCTAGTTTATTTCCTACTTGGTTCTTTAAAAGTACTAAGTCACCTGGTTTATATTTTATACAATTAACTTTCTTATCATATGCTATTTTCCTATTTGATTTACTTAACAATAAATTATTTTTTGCATCTAACTGAGCTCTTTGTAACCTATACTTAAATTCTTTAGGATAACTTTCGTAGTTATAGAGAGGGTCGACAGAAGAAATTAGATTATTTGGCAATGTACATATTTTGCCGAAAACTAGTTCATATGGCGTGTATTGTGTCTCTGAATGTACGGTTGTGTTGTATGAAAAACACCAGTAGGTCAACCAACTGCTCCAGTCGGTACTATTATTACTACATTGAATCCGGAGATACGCTCCTAGACTCTTGTGCGTATTTTCTAGCGAGCCTATAGTTTCGTGATGATAGGCTGTTGAGTGTAACTTATTTATTCCTAATAAACTACAGATTTCAGAAAATACACTAGACATAAATTCAGTACCTTGATCCGTAATTATATCTTTCGGTACTCCGTATCTTAAAATAAAATTATTTACAAACGCTCTACTTACAGATTCAGTGTCTTTTCTTTCCAAGGGGTATGCCTCGACGTACTTACTTAGTTCGCACTGAATTGTTAATACGTACTTATAGTTATAATTATCTACATCTAATGGTCCTACTATATCTAAGGATATCCTTTCGAAAGACGTATCTGGGGTTGTAGTTATCGTCATTGGTTCTTTAATATATTTGTTAGTATATTTATTATATTGGCAATGTGCACATTTCTTTACATATTTGATTACATCATGGCTCATTCTCGGCCAGTAATAATATCGTTTAATATTATTGAGCATCCTGTTTACCCCCGCGTGGCCACTGGTGGGTAAAAGGTGAAAGTCATTTAAAATAACTCGAATTTCGTCTTTGTCATATACTTTCGTGACACCTTTTGTTACTAGGATCCTAGGAATGTCACATTTATAATTTGCTAAGAATGCATTCACTTGCTTTTTATTTTGATTATCTTTTATTAAAATAACTTCATTTATATTTAACTTCTTGCAAAATACTTCTAATTCCCTCGCTAACACGCCTACGGTAGATAACGATCGGGTTATTAGATAAATACACGATTTGCTTGGTACGTACACAAAATTTCCTTTATCACTTATAATTTCATTTCGACTTGTTTGAGTAAACTTGTAATTTGCGCTTAATACAAGTTCTACACAATCCTTAGGCGATTTGATGATATCCACAATTCTAGGTTGATCAAGCCTATTGGTTGCGGGTACATCAGGCACTATATTATTTCCATCGCACTTTTGCTGTGCGTGCAACTGTCGTGATTTCGCTCTCGTCATGACTGATACAACGTGTGCTCTAATATATTTTAAGTCCTCACTGTTCCTCGGTAAACGACTCAATGCGTCTGCAGCTACATTGTTTCGTCCCGGGATATATTCAATATCAAAAGTAAATTCTTCTAATGATAACCTGAATTTGGTTAACCTACTCGTAGGATCAGTCATTCCGAAGAGATAGATCAATGGTTTATGGTCAGTCACAATTTTAAACTTTCTGCCATATAGATACGGTCTGAAATGTTTTGTAGCCCATACAAAAGCTAAAAGCTCTAATTCAATAATTGGGTATCGAGTTTCTGCTGGCTTCAGATTGCGGCTGGCGTACGCAATTACTTTTCCGTTACTATTTGAGAGCACAGCACCTAGACCAGTTTTGCAAGCGTCTGTGTGTAAGGTAAAAACGTTGCTACTAGAAAAATCTGGATAATCTAAAACTTGTGGACTTGTAAGTGCTTCCTTTAACTTCAAAAATGACGTTTCACATTCTGGAGTCCAATCAAAAATTGCGTTTTTCTTTGATAATTGGTTCAATGGATAAGCGATATTGGCGAAATTGGAAATAAACCGTCTGTAATAATTAGCAAAAGCAACAAACCTCTTGACTTCATCTGTATTTGTTGGTCTTGGGTATTTATTTAACGCTTCTACTTTTGCCGGGTCGGGTTCTACTCCTTTTGATGTAATTTTATGACCTAAATACATTATATCCTTACGTAAAAATTCGCATTTTAAGGGATTTAGCTTAAGGTTAGTGCTTCGTAATCTTTCTAAAACTTTAGTAAGGTTCTGATTATGTGATGTCATAGAATTCCCTATAACAATGCAATCATCTAAATAAATGAAACACTGTTTGTAATTTAAACCTGACATGGCTATGGTCATCAGCCTGGAGAAAACACTCGGACTAGTCCTGAGACCCATAGGGGTTCTCTTCATCTGGTACATCTTGTCAGTCGTGAAAGCTGTGTACTTTCGAGAATCCTTGTCTAAAGCAAGTTGATAATAACCTTGAGAAAGGTCAAGCTTTGAAAAGTATATGCTACCTGCGAGAGAATCTAAAATTTCAGTAATATTTGGCAACGGGAACTTGTCATCTTGAATTTTATTATTTAATTGCCTATAATCCACAACTAATCTCCACTTCTTTTCTCCTGTCTTATCACTTTTCTTGGGAACAAGCAAAACAGGGCTGGACCACTCAGAAGTAGCCTCTTCAATAATGTCATTATCAAGCATATTTTGTATCTGAGTTTTGAGTTCCTTGCGTAAAGCATGTGGTATCCTGTACGGCTTGACGTACACGGGATTTATGTTGTCCTTTAATTTAATCGTATGCTCCTGTAAGTTAGTGGTGCTGAGCTTGTCACCGGGCAGATGAAAAACATCCGCATATTTGGCACAAATTTGCTCTATGCTCAACTGCTCTTCTTCATTTAAATAAGCTTTTAAATTTAGTAAGCCTAGCAAAGTGGTAACCCTATTGACACTATTTTTTCCTGAGTCAAAGTTGCAAATATCAAAACTACCTAAACTGTGCACCTTTAAACTTGATAAGTCTAAATCAACTGTCTCGTCAGTCGTATTTAATATTCGTACTGGGATTCGACCTTTTTCTGGTTTCGAAATGATACCTGCGACGTAGACACCAGTCTTTATTTCTTCCGCCAATACTACGCAGTCTTCACGCAGTTGTGCAGGTACGCGCGTGATAATTTCACAACGCGGAGGAACGCTATGCACATAGTTGTACGATCTCCCTTCAATCGGTATTAAAACGGATTGCTCTCGGTCCTCTAAAGTCAAAATATTGTCTTTATAGCTTATAGTTGCATTATAACGCTTAAAAAATGATTGACCTAAAATACCATCGGAAAAACATGTCAAATTCCTAAAGACATAAAATTTTTCTTGGCTAATGAAATTGTCAAAGTTAAGAGTTAAATAAATAAATCCCTCTGAAACTAAATCTCCACATATGCCTTTGATGGTAATTTTATCTTTTTGTATTTGCCTAAGTAGGTCAAGCCTATTTTGTAAACATTCGTACTTTATCACGCATAAGCTTGCGCCGCTGTCAATCAATAGACTTAATTTTTCCGTATTACCTATTCTACAGCTAACTGTACTAAAATTATTATAACTAAATATACCGTGATTCATATTATTCACGAAAAAACTGCATGTTATCATTATCGTTGTTATTTACCGACGTTGAATGTGCAGTGTCATCGCTTAAGTGCTGGACACGTGCTGGTGCGCGGTGCGGGGACCCTCGCGGTCGCTGTCCGCCGCGCGCTGATCGCGCAAAATATTGCGAAGGACGTTGTACTGGATCGGGTTGCGAAACTTGCGATACATACGGTCTATTATTAAAATTAGAATAATACTGGGTTCCGTATGTATTCCTACCTCTATTAAACTTAAAATTACCTCTATAATGGGAAAATCGGCCATTATTGTTCCTGTAATTACTACGAGGCTGGTTATGCCCATAGTGAAAAATCTGGTCATCCCGTGGTGATGAGGTTTGCTCATCGATGGCTGTCCTAATGGCTTCAGGCAATGACGTAAACTGCCTAGAAGATATTATGGTACTCAATTTGGGGTCTGTCAGTCCATCAGCGAAACGCTTGATAGCTGACTTCTCATTAATTGGGCGTAGGATGTCACACCTACTGTCGTTACCATCAGCCTGAGATATGGTCAAATTGACAAATAGATCCTCTATCTCAGCTCCGTACGCTTCTACAGATCGCCGTCCTTGCCTAGCTCTAAACAACTGAGACTGAATTGATTCGGCTGACTTTTTGGGCAACAAAAACTTACGCATGTCGTCGACTAAAGCTTCTACACTCAAGTATGCCGTTTTTAAACGAAGTTTAGCGCTAGATGAAACTCTTGTTTTTATCACAAAATCAATGATCGTTTTCTGAGATTCGTCATTAATTAAGGAGCTGTACATTAAAATGCCATCTATCAATTGTTTGGTAACATCTTCTTGCCCCGTCATAATGGGCAATAAGGCGATAGCCGTTTTGATATCGAACCCTGATTTAGCTGCCATCTTATTCTCCGTTTGAGATTCCGTGTCAACAAATGCTAACAACGTCTTGATCCTAATATAAATTTCATTAATCTCGTCTACTAACGTATTACTTAATTGTATTTCCGAAGGACTTAATTTTATTTTTTGTACTTTTAATTGAGACACAATATCCGCAGCTTGGCTAACTAATTGATGTGATTCGTCTAATTTCTTTCTACCGATTTCTTTCTGTCGCCTCTCTGGGCCTAACTTAACAACATTTTCCTTTAATTTTTCTAATTGATCATGTATATTCTGTAATTCTAGTAACATACTATATGCCTACACTGCGTATGGCTAAAATAATAAATCTCGCATCTAAATAACTCAATTTCATTACAATAATAATCTATACAAAAACTTACATTAAAAACGCGCACTGTACCGCGGTATGTAGGTCATGCTGACGTTGCTCGCCGGCGATGGCGCGGCCGGGCTCGTGACGCTGGCTCGTGGAACTCGATGTGGCTGCACGTGGCTCCGAGGCTGCTACTGCTCTCGACGATGGGCCGGGCTTTCCCTGGACACCCCGGAACATGGGCCGGGAAATCCCTGGACACCTCTTGAGATGGGCCGGGAATACCCTGGACACCTCTTGCTTTGCGAGCCGGGAAACCCTGGACAACGCTCTTCTTTTGTTCTAATTCTTCGCCGATTTTTCTTATTTCTTCTTTATTTTATTTTTATTGATCTTCTTTTTTAAGTTCTTCAAAATCAATCTTCTTTATACCATTTTTCTTCTTCTTTCCTTCATTCTTCGAGTTCTCTTCATAGGATTAATTTAAATTTCCGTCTTCATTTTTCGTTTCTTCGTCATTTTTCTTGATTTTACAGATAATAAGAGGGTCGTCTTGAAACATGAGATTCGTCGTCGGTTCGCTAGGCTAGGGTCGCCATGTAATAATGGTGGTTCTATGGTGGTGGTAACGGCACAAGGCCAATGAGTATATACGAGAAATAGCGTTTAAAAGAACCTTTATTTAATGTTAACACCTTATTTTATACATGGTTATCGCTTATACAAGCAATATGCGTTTATGTAGCAGTAAACTATTGTGTTACTGCTAAACACTAAATGTGGCCATTCGCCATACTACAAAAGTCACATTTCAAGCGTTGATATCTAGGGTATTCTAAATCGATGTGTCATAAAGAGTTACTAAAAATTCATTGCATTTCCTAACCACAAAACAATGGTTTTAAGTGAATAAGCTTGACAGCAAACGATATGGAGAAGCTGTTAGATGCAGCTACTGATAATAAGTTGTGCCAACCTAGGTAGCTAAATTAAATTTTAACCAAAGTATCTATTTTAAACTGACATTTCTATATTTATTTTGTTATTTCCTCGCGCAATGCATATGGTACAGTCAGCAGCAGAAGTAGCTAAGCGGGCCGGGTCTTCAAAATAACCTACACACACTTAATTTCTTAAGAATAAAGTCGTGTGCAGGTCATTTTCAACACCCGGCCCGCTTAGCTACTTCTGCTGCTGACTGTACACGGTAAAGAGGATTTCCGACTCGTGTCGAATTCACTCGTGTATAAAAATTACACTTGTCGGAAATCACCTACTTTCCAACACTTATACAGTCAAGTGCAAAAATATGTATCGATCTAATCCTCTCATAAATATGTACCACAACCTTAATCCACTGTCATAAGAGCGATGGGAGATATTTATGAGTAAAGCTTGAACACAGTAAAATGTGGGCACAAGTAAATGCTTATATATTTTTATTTATACAATATGGAAACTTCTTAGTATTATAAATAAAAACTATTTGATATCATGAATAAAAACTATTATGACAGCGTTCCACTTTGTTCATTTGTTTTCACGATGGCGAGCTCTGAACACAAGAAACGTGAAATTATTTTGCGCAAACATACTGAAAATCCCCATTTAAGTTATAGGGCATTAGCAAAACTTTTAAAATTACCGCAATCTTCCGTATGTTTAGTTTTAAAAAGGTTCCGAGAACGATTGACAGTAGATCGGAAGCCAGGAAGTGCAGGTAAGCAAGGCGCAAAGGATAAAAAAAAAGAAGCCCATGTCTTGCGGCTTTTTACAGCGAATCCGAAGTTATCGTCCCGTGATGTCGCAAAAAAGGTCAAAATGTCGCAGTCATATGTACAGAAAACTAAGTCTAGAGCTGGATTAAAGTCGTTCAAAGCACAAGCTGCACCCAATCGCGACGCTAAGCAAAATCTGTCTGCAAAACAGAGATCACGAAAGTTGTACGACAATTACTTGACAAAATTTGGATGCGTTGTATTGGATGATGAAACGTACATCAAAGCAGACTTCAAGCAGATACCGGGGCAAGAATTTTATACTTCTAAGAATCGTAAGGATGCCCCAGAAGATTGCAAGATAAAAAAGAGATCGAAGTTTCCAAAAAAATTCCTTTTATGGCAAGCTATTTGTAGTTGTGGTAAAAGAAGTCGTTCATTCGTAACAACAGGCACAGTAAACGGTGAAATCTACAAAAAAGAATGTTTGCAAAAGCGTCTACTGCCCTTTTTACGCAGTCATAGCTCACAGCCATTATTTTGGCCAGACCTTGCGAGCTGTCACTACTCTAAAGCAGTAGTTGAGTGGTATAAACATAACGATGTGGCAGTGGTACCTAAAGAGTGCAATCCTCCAAATTGTCCTGAACTGAGGCCGATTGAAGAATATTGGGCAATTATGAAAGGGATTCTAAAAAAAAAAGGCGGAGAAGTTAAATCGGCAGCTGAATTGCAAAACAAATGGAAATGGGCTTGCAAAAGATATCCTGACAGTGCTGTGCAAGACTTAATGAGCCGGATTCGACGCAAAGCACGCAGTATGGCATATAGAAATCAAATTAAATAATTGTATATATTTGTAAAAATGGTTATTAGTCTAGTAAATAAATGCAATAAAAATTTCCTTGAAATATGTTCCATAACATTTTTATTTTTGTTACTTTATGTGCCCATGTTTTACTGTGTTCAAGCTTTAAGTTGTATGCGCCCTTATTTATACACTAAGTAACTGTAGCATAAATAACTATGTTCATGCACTTAGTATTAGTTAAAGAATATTTAATCGGAATTTGCGACTAAATTATGGCAGATTCCTATTTGAAGTAGATACCAATAATTGACCGATTACGTACAATTACAGGCGATTATGGCCACTCTTAGATTATACTGTCCACACAATCGTGCCTGTCTGTAATTGGTCATCACCCGTTGTGAAGTTAATAGTTCATTGCGAGCTTTGAGATAAAAAACACCACAACAAAAATTACCTGACATTTTCTTTCCGTGTACCCTTCGAGTATTAGCGAAGTCCTAAGGTAATTTCGAGTGGCGGATAAGTACGGATAATCGTATTTATTTTTAAGAACATTAGAAGATTGTGTAATGTCATATGTTTTTTACACGCAACGAACGGGTTATGTTTTAACTGCCTTGTCTGTGATTTAACAAATAAAACATATTTGTAAGTTTACACGTATGACTTTGAATCACCCATGCTCATCACCATCAGTACCTAAAGGTTACAAAATTTAAGGACCGCCGGTACTAAACACTATGTGTTGGGCGGTCACGGTAACATCTGCGACGAGAGCCACGCTAACGCCTTGGCCACGACTTTGGTCTTAAGCGACCTGCGGCAGCGGTTTTTCTAATTCATTGCGCGTGATCCCAACTAATCACAGTGCGTTGCGCGTCTCGACCACGCAATGAACAGATAAAACGCTGCCGCAGGTCGCTTAAGACCAAAGTCGTGGCCAAGGCGTAAAGGCTAGCAGCTAGCAGGCAAGCGCAAGACCGCGCAGCTTCGAGATGGTGAAGAGTGCCCACAGCAGTCATGAGGATATGACGAGGATGATAAGAAGGTACTAGAACATCTCGAATTTGTATTTCCGACTTAAATACAAGCCTACATGACCCTAACCCACAAAACCTTACAAATGTAGAAGTCAATAAAATACAGCCTTGGTCAACTGTTGAGCATCCATGCGTTTTTCATACAAAAGTCAAATTTTAAAAGGAGCATTTATATATTTTATAATAGAAAGTTGTGTAGGTATCTATCGGAAAAATTGGCCATATTTAGTGACGTTAGGGGAAAATTCGTGAAAATAATATACAATTAAACCTTTATTGTAAAGCAGAATTGTGCATAGAGGAGTGTTGGTGCCCACACTTATGTATGGTAGTGAAAGTTGGGTGTGGCAGAAAAGACATCAAAGTCGAGTGAATACAGTAGAAATGAGAGCGTTGAGAAGTATGTGTGGAGTGAAATTGAGTGATAGAGTCAGAAATAGTGTGATAAAAGATAACTGTGGAATGGATGGAGATATAGTCACGAAAATTGAGAAGGGTATGTTAAGGTGGTTTAGGCATGTAGAGAAGATGGATGAAAGAAGATTAACGAAGAGAGTGTATGTAAAAGTGAGTGGAAGGGGAAGACCTAGGCGAACTTTCTCCGATCAAATTGGAAAAATCTTACAAAAAGGCCAGGTCAAAAGTACCCTAAGGCCTAAACCGACGAGCATGTATGAAAAATGTTATGAAGGTGAGTAAAGCGAAAGTGGTTTGTCAGGATCGTAGCAAATGGAGATCCGTGATCTCTGCCTACCCCTCTGGGAAAGAGGCGTGATTATATGTATGTATGTATGTAAAACCCGACTTCTTCTAGCTTCAGTTTTCACACGCAAATAACATATTCAAAATGATATATATTAATGATTTGCACATGTTCAAGCACTTATTATATTTTACGTCTTCGTGTACTTATTTATGAAATTGAAAAATAATACTTTATCCATAAGTTACAAAGGAAAACGTGGGGTGCTCAATACATTTGGCCAAGGCTCTAGTTGAATAGACACCAAATAAAATTTTCTCGAAAAAGGATTAAAAATAACGTGGAGAAAAAAGTAACACAGGACAATACATAATCACAAAGTTATAAGTGTCCAAAGTTTCACGAGGGGGTATACTGTCTCCCTTTCCCGCAAAACACCCGCCTGTACGAGTTGTTAGTTTAATTTCGCAAACGTCTTATTTAGTTGCAGCGAATTTTAGAGTCGCATTTTTTAGCGGAAGCTTTATTTATGTTCTCATTTATTATTATTCGATAAATTTCACGACCTCGGCTTTTATTTGTAGCAAATTTCAGAGTCTTATTTTTTAATGAAAGCCTTACTTATTTTCTCTTAATTTTTTATATGTAAAATTAGTGATCCGTTTTTTTGTGTTAAAATTCGCATTAAAAACTTTACAAGCCCCTTCCCGAAATCCGCTCCATCTGTGTACCAAAAAATATATTTGGGTTCCTGAGGTCCCAAATAGCGTAACACAATCATTCTTTTGTAAATATCTTCAATGTACAGACAAACCATTTTTACAACTTTATTATTTATAAGATATATAAAGCTAAAATTCTTATTTATCAAATATGTTAAACATTTTGTGAAACAAAAACAATTTTTTTGGTCATACAGAAGCTAAAACGTCCTAAAACGCCAGCAATACGTTTACCTTGACGGCGTCCGCCATCACCACTTTAGTGGTCGCTAGCGTGGTAGGCACGAAAGCACACGACCACTTTAATGTTCTAGACACTCTAGACAGTCCATGACCAACCCGTCCAGACAACCTTTTAACATTAAATTTATGAACAAAACTTATAAATACACCACTCATTTAAACGGGATTCATAATATGCTTAACATAATGCGACAATCCGCTGCAACTAACAATGGCGTTCGAAAATATATCCAACAAGAAAATTTGCTACGCTAAAAATTGCGACAGTGAAATCCGCTGCAACTAAATAAGGCAGTCGCAAAATATACCTAATATTAAATTTTGCTTCGCTAAAAAATGCGACTATAAAGATCGCTGCAACTAAATGAAGCGTTCGCGAAAGTCAACTAACAAATCGCCTGTACATACAAGCGAGCGCAATCGACCAATAGAAATACGAATGGTTTCAGGGAGACAGATAAAACACAAGTCATGAAATAAATAAGGCAACTTATCATTTTGAAATGATTTTATTTCAGCGGGAAACTACATCTAGTTTTATTTTAACAATGCGTAACTGCGCACGGGTTGGATCCTCCAACAAGCCTTTAATATCAATTTAGGGATCCGTCTATACTTTGCAAAATATGCTCTCGGAAACCCAATCGGGTACTGTACTAAGCTGTAATCTATATCATAGATTCACTTTGATACACCTCAGCAAGTCTAGCATAAGACCTCACGCGAACTGTCTACATAGTACTCCAGGCAAAATACGGTTTCGAAAAACATTAATTTATAATAGCGTTTTTTTTGTTTATTTCATTCTAAAACATTATTCTAAGATGCTTTATTCAAGAATCCAACAAACTTTCCACACGGAAGTAATTATATAGATTTAAATTAAACATTCATTGTCTTTTTTATTTTATTTATATTGAATATTTTAAAGCAAATGTAAATGAACCTAAATAAAGATTTAAAAAAATATTAATATTTATCCGGACTTTTTAGGAGCTAATTAAATATTGATTTTTTTGATGTCTGATTTTTTGTTGGATTTTGCCTCTAGGTAACTATTTAATTGATAATATATCCGTTACATTAAAAAAATTAGCTATTATAAATTATTTCCAAATATGTCATTTTTTCCATACAAGTTGTCAGTTCATTGCCTGGACTATAGAGTCCATCCACGATGTCTGGATTTAAAATTGATTGGCACCTTAACCGTTAAATTACCTACTATAGAAATATGACATTTAAAGTGAGGTGTTGCCAAATTATTCGTTGCAGAGTTAACGTGGGCGCTCTTTATATCCGGCTCTTTTCTAATTAGAACAGTAAGACAGAAACTGGTAGCTTATCTCGCGTGTTGTCTTGTGCTAACCTTGCAGGTCAACGAATAGGGTTGCAGTTCTGTTAAAAAAAAACATAAAGTGAGAAAAAATCCCTGACAGACTTAATGTCATTGACGTAAAATTTTATTTCACCTGGCCTGCATGTATCCTCGTTGGCCCGGTGTGCATGCGGCTTAATTTATTAAGTTAAGTACAGTCAGTAGCAAAAGTAATTGGGAATGGATGAAAATTTTAGAAATGCCTGATTATTTTTTTGGTGATAGGAATAACCTTCCTTAGCACCAGAAAAAAGTTTCAGATTTTTCAGCTGCGTCAATTATTTTTGAAAAATATAAAAAGTTTCCTCGCTTACGTTTTGGGTCAAAGACGGCACTTTCCTCAAGCGGTCTCATACAATTACAAAAAAAAATCTTAAATATCTGTGGTAAACTGACACTGGCAATGACTGAAGGAAAGTGTCTTTTGACCGTCCTTGAACCAAAACGTAAGTGAGGAAACTGTTTATATTTTTCAAAAATAATTGACGCAGCTGAAAAATCTGATACTTTTTTCTGGTGCTCAGGAAGGTTATTCCTATCACCAAAAAAATAATCAGGCATTTCTAAAATTTTCATCCATTCCCCATTAGGTGGTCGAAGCGTAGCTGTAGATACACAGAATCCTCCAGAAGATTAGTTTGAGCTCTTCAGCACTTCGTTTGCATATAATTATGCTGCTGTCTGTCCTTTACCCTTAGTGTTTCCGAGAGTACGCTCGACGCCAAAAATACGTTTAGGTACACTATTCGCCTTATTGGAATGGAATAAGGTGCAAAAGTGTAAACGTATTTTTGGCGTCGACTGTATCTTCCCGGTCAATTAGAAGCATTTTAGATTTTTTGCGATACCTAATACTAGTGATGTTGGTCCATATAACTACATTAATAAAAGTGCTATAACAAGAATAAAAACTTGACAAACTCCTTGTTCATAGATACAGATGTGCAACTTACGGAAATTTTTCAAAAATATGAGAAACTTCTCGGAAATTCCAGGAAAGTTTCACAAGAATTTACGAAAGTTTCCAAGTCGGGAAATTCTCTATAAGAAATATTTAGAAATTATCAAGATTTTCCTTTTGTTTTGCGAAATTTTGGAAGCTTTCCGTCGGCACATCAGTATTCACAGTTAATTAATTTATTAAAGTACTATATCCTATTAATGTCATAAAGATGAATGCAAATCCATGGTGAGATCGTCTTATCGAACGAGCGAGCGAAGCGAACGAACTTATATGCTTCAGCTTGGGCCGAAAATCGTTTGTCAGCCGTCCGGTGTCGGTCCCGCTGTCCCGCTGTTCTCCTCTACAGGTCACATTTCTCAACCGATTCTCGTGAAATTTTGTGAACAGGTTCGTTAATTATTCGTTAGTTTTTTTATCGACCTTCGTTTTTTTTCTATAACACCGCCACGCGTGTTCTGCAGCTCCCAGAACCACTACTTAGTGTTTTAATTGCGTGAATTTAGGGTGGTTCGCTTTCCATACAAAACGTCATTTGACATTCGCAGACTAACCGCGTGATATTTTAGGAAACTTATGTAACAAACTTTCATAAATTGGCTTTCCATTTGCGAGAAATTCCCCCGTTCCCAGAATAAGCTAGAATAATTTGAGAAATTCGTTTGGGGCGTGATACTTTGGGAAAACTATTTTTCTCAAATTATTCTAGTTTATACAAGTTTATTCTAGGAAAGGGGGAATTTCGCGCAAATGGAACGCCAATTTATGAAAGTTTGTTACATAAGTTTCTAAAAATATCACGCCGTTAATGTTATATGACGAATGTCAAATTACGTTTTGTGTGGAAAGCGAACCACTTTAAACTTGTCGTTTCATAATCAAAGGTCAATCTGCAACATACGTTTCACATTTTTTTAACGATTTGTTATATAAACATCCATACGCCGGCCCGGCCTGAAGGTAAGCAGACAACATAGGCTATTGATTTTCAGAACCGCTGCATACTTGCAGAAAAAACAAGCGCGTTGCCTACCCTTGATTGATTTGCATTTTGTTGTGTTGACGTTTAGAGACAAATACAGGTTGCTCACTCTGGACATAACGCAAATTTGGGCGTTTTAAAAAAAAAGTGTACATGAACTTATTTTTTTCAGAATTCGTTTTTTTTGTTTTTTTTTTATTTACTCAGACATAATTGTAAATATATGTTTTCTACCAGAAAACTCAAAATATTAGTACCTATCTATATGTCGCACCCTTAGAATTATAATGACCTAACAGAAAATTACAAGTTTTTGGGAAACGTTAAATACAAGTTTGACGGGTTCGTTGTCTTAAGGAAAAAGGGTGATTACTGACCAGTACTTGAGAAATAATTACTAAAACTTATATTTTATTATACTTTACTTATTTATCTAGAAGCTTTTAAACATAAATATGAAAAACAAATGCATTAACATATTTTTTTCCTTTTTTTTTCTTTTTAGGTCCCTTTTGAGTCTATTTAGGAATGAAAATGTTTTTTTTTAAAAGACCTATTACTACATAGGTCTTTATAATACTGAACAATAAAACAAAAACATGTTTTCATTTCTAAAAAGGTCAGTATAAAACTACTAAAGGACTTTTTTGTACTTAATAAAACGACATACAAATGGTGAAACATATATTTTTTTAATCAAAAAGATGCCTTCATCTTTAATAACAAACATAGATATCAAAAAATCAAATAACCCTCTAAGAAAAAAAAAATAAAAAAACAAAATGTTGCAAAATTTCTTTTGTCCATTCTGATAGATAGACTATAGATGGCCCTATATTGTAAGAACAGTAGGAAACAATAAAGTTATTAAAAAACTTACTATAAATAATAAGTTTCTACTAACGAGATCACGTCAATCTAAGTGTAAATTCAACATTTGGTTCCCTATAAGTATTGCTTTGACACCTAATCCCAAGATTTGGCATAGGCACTGTTTTTACGAAAGCGACTGCCATCTGACCTTCCAACCCAGAGGGAAAACTAGACCTTATTTGGATTAGACCTTCCTCACGATCTTTTTTCCTTCACCGAAAAGCTAAACGGTAAACAATAAACATTCCGTACATAAGTTCCGAAAAACTCATTGGTACGAGCCGGGATTCGAACCCACTACCACCGCGTAACAGCCACAATGCCTGAACCATTAGGCTATCGTTAGCATATCTTGCATAAAAATCTGCATAATAACTAGGAATTAAATTTTGATTAATGAGATCATGTAAGTCCTTTGTCTTATGTTCACTTAATTCCACTCTTTGAATAAATACTTTCTTAAGGGTTACTTCATCTGGCCCGAGCATTTTTTTCGTTTACCTATTTCTGTAATGTTCTTTAATGTAAAAGGTCTTAAAAACACGAATTTTATTATTGTTTGTTTTATTGTTGTTGGTAATCTTGGCTTTTCAGCATTAGTGTATTTGTATTTTGGTTTAATCTCTCATCATGCAAGATCGTATATAAGATTTCAATGTCACCTATAGGTCAGTATTTTTCAAACAATCTATCGGTCTATCGGTGTCACTTACATCTTCAGAGCATTTGAGTTTACATTTACAAGCATCTTTGATACAATGAGCAGCTGTATTTCTTTTTTCGTTGTACTTGAAACGTAAGCTTTTCCAGAATATCTCCGTTTTTTGCTATATTTTGTTTCCATTTTGATGGATCTGTGGTACGTTTTCTGGATCTTCTTGTTGTTTCCGGAACAGAATTACCACTGTCTCTGGTTGTTTTAGAATTTGAGCCGGAAGAAGCCGATGAACTTGTGCTGGAGTTTGATATACGTGAAGTTCCTGTTTGTTTGGACCTATGGATATTATAAGTCCGTGTCACTTAAGTCAACATCGCTTTCGTCTGAATTGATAGGTGATTGGTGATAATGTCTTGTGGGTCTACTTGTATTTTGACCTGTGCCTTTAGATGTCGAAAGCCCATCTATGATAGAATGGGCGTTTGAATACTTTTGCAAGAAGAGCTGCTGGATGTGGAAGATTTGGATGATGACCTTCTCGAAGATGAGGAGGAACTAGAGGTGCTGCTGCCAAATAACGATACAATACAATACAAATACTCTTTATTGCACACCTCACACAAACAAAGCAGTTACAGAAAAAAAACAATGCAAAAACATGATGTATTACGTATAGTTTTAGACTGCTGCATTTCCGCAATTTTTAGTAAATCATCCTGCTCAAATGTTGATGTCTCCGATTGATTGTGTTCCTGAGCATTTTCTTCAGATTTATTTTGAACTTTTATCTGAAACACAGATAGTACGATTGAGTTGTGTCGAATTCTGGTTAGTTATAGAACTGCATGAATTACCAAATGATAATTTAAACCTAAAGTTATTATCTTACCTAGCATTACACGCACGAAACGTCTTGGCCTTATATTATTGAAGAGCTATGTGATGACTGATGATTTATTTACATTATCCGGATAATTCTGAAATATAATTGAGTAGGTAAGTTACTTGAAAGACGAGTACGTGTAAAGACGACAAACAATATGCTAAAATTAAAGTGCATTAGAAACAATATTTTAAATAGTCCTAATTAAGAAGAGTATTAAATTCATGAATAGTTTCAAAATAGATACTTACGTCCTTATCGGGATTATCTGCTAACGGTAGATTAGCATCATTCACGGTGCTCTAAAAATACGGTTATAATATATCGAGGGCTGAGCGGTCAAACCTGATAAATCGCGTAATAGGTTTTTTGAAAATAGAACCATGTGTAACGAATGTTGAGTTCTTATTTCAAAAAGCAATCATCTCGATTTATCGGGTGGGACCGCTCAGCCCTCGATATATTATAGCCGTAAAAACATTATAAAGATAGTGTTATTAAACGAAATACTTACCAAAGTAATAATAGTCTCATTGATTTTTTCGGACATTTCTTGTCCTCATCGCGATGTTATTTTTGTTTTATTGCTAACATCGTTATCCTGGATTAGATTTAAGTTTGAGTATATATAATATATAGATAAAATTATACAAACTCACCCTACTTCCACTTAAGTTCAGTTTGTCTAAAATATAATCAGTTCTTCTCTTCATGTTCTAATACAAAGTTTTCCATAAAATGACCCATTTAAAAATTTACTAATAAATATTATTTTTACACAGACCCACGTCTTAAGCAGTCAGTATGCAAATGCCCATTTTTAGTACAAGAACGACGCTATCTTAAATAACTTTCTATATAAATGTTATGTTCGTTAAGACATGGACACATTCAGTATTGAGTCTTCAAAATGTACTAGTTTTTAGTCAAGGACTGACTCAATGCCAAATAAGTCACATCGATGTAATTCACTTTTGCTAAAACAAGAACTCAATATGAATTAGGTCTTCACTTTATTAAAAATAGATACGAGTACGTACCTTATTTTTGTTATTTTACAGACTCAATTCGATTTACGTCGCCATAATAACGAATACATAACGACCTGCTCAGGGCACTAGCGGCACATTACTGGTTGCGTCTCGCTCAAGCTGATTATATGCGAAGTTAGGGGACGGGGTAAAAGAGACCGAAGTCTAAGTTTATCCCTTTCTACGCTATTTTGGGTCGCTTTTGTACTAACATTCGATGAAGGTCGTCATTCAAGGTCTTTTTATGACTAAAACTCAATTTCCATATTTTTTGGATTAGGTCACTATAATTCTAAGGGTGCGATGTGTTGTTATATTAAGACTTCGAGACACTCTTTCTGACACGATGAAGCGAGAGCGCAAACCACATTGAAATCAAAATATAATGTGAAATGTATGTCTCAGATTGGTCCCCAGTTTTTTTTTTAATTCTGACTTTATACACATTGCTATGGAAAGAGTGATTTCACCACGATTAGTGGCCACCAATGGCTTATTTTCTGGGTTAAGATAAGCCCGTACTCTGGTCATATGTCTTATCACATCTTCATTCAAAAATTACCGACTGTTGAGTTTGTTTAAGCGTTTCTTCTTGACAGTAGTCTCCTACTAACTGTTAGTTTTTGACTTTTCAAAGTGCCATTGCGGCCTATTTACAGATTAAATTTACTTAAAATATGAACTACCTATATCATGGTGCGCAAAACCTCTTCGCATGAACATTACATATTAATAAATAGTTAATTAGTTAAATACTGTCTAAGTTAATAAATAACTAGTGTATATCAAAGCTTCGTTTCAACCTATAAGTGCACTATTGGGACTCCTAGACCTTATAACTAAGTATGATGCGCAAACGTCAATTAAATTTAATGCCGTTTTGTCAGTATTTTTTCTTGGCCAATTTGCAAGTGTATTTTAACGAAACATTAGCTTCAATTAACGATTGTGCTAGATTCAATACAAGTTGTCAATAAATTATGCTTTGATATTAACTTTTAACACTTTGGGAGGTTTAACAATGATGGGTGAGGACGAAATTCTTGGCCATCTTAACTCACTCAATTATATATGAAAGTTTTCCGCTGAGACACTTAACCATACAATATATGGTCAATTTTTGTGTCACTTGTTCACTTCTTCAATTTGTATGGGTAACTGCCGACTAACAAATGGCCTAGAATTTGGTCCTTACCATGATATAACCTTGTCACCTATGTCATGTGTCACATCGCCAGTCATATTATGACATGAACAAAACAAGTCAAGTTTTAAGAGTCCATAGTCAAAATGGCAAATAAGGAATTTACATATATAATTTCGTCATGTCTGTCCGCCTGTGCGTGTGTCACAGGCATTTCAAGTTATAATGTCCCAGCTATGTATCTCATTGTGACCGCATTCGCTGCCGAGCCACGCCCCATAGGAACAAACTTGTGTGGAGGCAAACGCACATATGCGTCGGTGGCAGTGAATGCGTTAAACTTCCTTTCAATAAAAAAAACAAATGAATATATGCAGCAACTAAATCGATTAGGCCTTATAAAAAAAGTTAAAAAGACTTTGCGTTTCGTTTGGTAGTGAATTCATTGACAACTTGCGAGGTTAAAAATCGCACCTCTTGTTAAATAATAATATAATAAAGTTGGCGAACAGATTTTATTTAGGGCCCCGCGTATGCTATCTGATACGCACTAGTGATACTGCGCGAATGCCGCCATCTAGGTTCTACTTTGGTGCCGGGAATGTATCTCTGATCGCGTTTGTCTGACATTAAGCATTCATCTCTCTCGCACAACATACATAACATTTCCCACTGTTTACATTTTGATGACTAAGTATTAAAATTAACACTTGTTTTGTGTTTGTTATTATCACAAGAGGTGCGATTTTTTCGTAAAAACTAATTAACAATAATATTTCTAAACTATAATACAATGTTAATTGAAAGAAGTGCTATATCAAGCTGATTACTAAGTACCTATACAAATACAATGTATTATTTAATAATATTGTACTTTGAGTATTTTACTGTATTGCTGTCGATTTGGTTACCTGATCTAATTAGTTTAGTAGATTTATTTTATTTCGTACCGTACTTAAATTTACGAGTTTCAGACAGTTTAATCAGAAATGCATTACAAATTCAACTTTAAGTACACATAGATAGGTTCGATATTTCTAAATTCTTTGAACCATAGCAATCGATCTATTAACAATAGTACTCTGAACTCGTAAATGTAAATACATACTCACTATCAAGCTGACTGATAATAACGCTATTATAACTAGGAAATTTAAACTTCTAGAGTTAAAAAGTATAATTGGTAAATATTTTAAAAAGTTGGAATGATAAACTATATTTACGTAAAGTAATTGTTCCTTATCTTATATTATATATTACTTTTTCTAATCATAAACTTTAGAATACGTTTTATGTTTCAAGTTATTCTCTAAAATAACACAGAAGTTCAATAAGAACTGATTATTCGAAAGAATTACAAAAAATAATCAGTAATCAGCAAATATTCCAAATATTCCTCGCACAATTTATGACGGCTGGTTGATTTTTGGATCACTTTGGGAGATTTAAAAGTAGTATAAACTTATCGTAACGAGACTCGGATCCATTGGTCACTTAACCAGTAACTGTGTCCAATAAATATGACAGCCGTGTCAGGGTTTCATCACTGTTAGATCTCCCAAAGTATCCCAGATCCACATACTTTTTGGCGGTAGTGTAGCTTGTTAGTAAGTAGAACTTAGTACTATGTATTAGCTTCAAAAGTAGTGTCGATACAAGTTTTTTGTCATACATAGTACACCTTCGGGCATTTCAAATAAAATTTAAGTGTAATAATAATAACACATAATAAAAAAAAACGTGACTAGATTTCTTGCATAAGGATTGTGAACCAATGATGCAGTAAGTATACCAATGTGCATCAAGTGCATTTAATCACAAACAACGTAGAGGGGCTTGCTTTGGTAAGTTTTGCAACAGCTATGCGAGGTAGCGGAGCAGTGTGCGAGGAAAATCCACCAATAGTAAGAGATGCTTGGGCGAAGCAGTACTGTTGGTGGAAGTTTTCCTCTCACTCCGCTCTATTACCTCGCACAAAAGCCTTAATTGATTTTAGAAAGTTATGTAACAAAATAAACGGACGTATTTAAAAAAAGTTAATTATTACAACTTTAAACCGTAAAGCAAACAAGTTTACTCCAGTATTTATCTGGTATTATATGGCTAAAGAAACGTGCCTGGCACAAAATTCTTAGGGTTACAAGCACGAAAATCCAAGATTGATCTTCGAATAAAGCTATCTCTTGTCTAATTAAGCGATAGTGATGGAAATATTCGAACATCGATCTTTACGTGTTCGCAACCTCCGGTAACTTTAAAGTTTCAACATGTTAAATGAAAATGGCTACTCATTCGTAACAGTCGCAACTACATTCAAGACACAGCTTTTCAAATCGTCACTGAGATCCGACCTCGCGTCCATAAGTTTATGAAGAGCCTCATTAACCTTAGCCTCTTTATAATCGAGAGCTATTTGATTCACCTTACACGTAACATCGAGGAACGCCAGCAAATTCTCAACAACCTCAATAGGCATCTTCGCGCAGTTGGTCTCTATGAGAACAGATACGTGCTTACCGATTTCCGACTTTAATAGGTGGGCGATAAAGGCCTTTTCGCATTCGATGTCCGGTTTGTCCTTGAGCGAGTATATGGCGAGCAGAGTGAGAGCGAGTATAGCTTCGTTCTGCATGACAGAGTGGGACGCCACTAGCATGTTTATTAGGCAGGATATGCAGCCGTCCACCTAGAAAGACAACATGTGTTTAGTTAAGCGATATTCCAAGTCGATTTAACACCATTGATCATGAACGGCACGAAACAGCGCGCAAGACAGACTACCTCGGAGTGTTAAATATAATTGGTAAGATACGGATAGGTTATCTGGCGCGCGAGCCACTTCGCGCGTGCTAGCTGTGCTGATAAAGACAAAGTACAAAACATAGGCCAACAACTGAAGTTCGGGCGACGATGTTAGACGAAGGGCAAGAAATCGCTTATTGCGACGACTCTGGAGGGATTATTACCTGTGTGCTCTAAATGTTACAGCAAGTTAGAGCAATTCGTGTTTGAAAAAAGGGGACTCACATTTTACTTTACAAACGTTTGTTAGGTTTTTTGAATAAAGGGTATGTTGCATGGTCGACCTCACTAGGGACTTAACACGTTTGTCCCACCTGGATGTAGTTGCTCCACTGAGACCCTCGCAGCAGCTTGGCGCTCCAGGCCAGCAGGCGCGGCGCCTCGCCGGCCGCGCCCGCGTGCTCGGCGCCCCCCCAGCGCGCCGCCGCCGCCAGCGCAGCCCTGTCTGAAGACAGCTGTCTACACATGTAACAGTAGCTACAGTGTCCCACCTGGATGTAGTTCCTCCACTGAGACCCTCGCAGCAGCTTGGCGCTCCAGGCCAGCAGGCGCGGCGCCTCGCCGGCCGCGCCCGCGTGCTCGGCGCCCCCCCAGCGCGCCGCCGCCGCCAGCGCAGCCCTGTCTGAAGACAGCTGTCTACACATGTAACAGTAGCTACAGTGTCCCACCTGGATGTAGTTCCTCCACTGAGACCCTCGCAGCAGCTTGGCGCTCCAGGCCAGCAGGCGCGGCGCCTCGCCGGCCGCGCCCGCGTGCTCGGCGCCCCCCCAGCGCGCCGCCGCCGCCAGCGCAGCCCTGTCTGAAGACAGCTGTCTACACATGTAACAGTAGCTACAGTGTCCCACCTGGATGTAGTTCCTCCACTGAGACCCTCGCAGCAGCTTGGCGCTCCAGGCCAGCAGGCGCGGCGCCTCGCCGGCCGCGCCCGCGTGCTCGGCGCCCCCCCAGCGCGCCGCCGCCGCCAGCGCAGCCCTGTCTGAAGACAGCTGTCTACACATGTAACAGTAGCTACAGTGTCCCACCTGGATGTAGTTCCTCCACTGAGACCCTCGCAGCAGCTTGGCGCTCCAGGCCAGCAGGCGCGGCGCCTCGCCGGCCGCGCCCGCGTGCTCGGCGCCCCCCCAGCGCGCCGCCGCCGCCAGCGCAGCCCTGTCTGAAGACAGCTGTCTACACATGTAACAGTAGCTACAGTGTCCCACCTGGATGTAGTTCCTCCACTGAGACCCTCGCAGCAGCTTGGCGCTCCAGGCCAGCAGGCGCGGCGCCTCGCCGGCCGCGCCCGCGTGCTCGGCGCCCCCCCAGCGCGCCGCCGCCGCCAGCGCAGCCCTGTCTGAAGACAGCTGTCTACACATGTAACAGTAGCTACAGTGTCCCACCTGGATGTAGTTCCTCCACTGAGACCCTCGCAGCAGCTTGGCGCTCCAGGCCAGCAGGCGCGGCGCCTCGCCGGCCGCGCCCGCGTGCTCGGCGCCCCCCCAGCGCGCCGCCGCCGCCAGCGCAGCCCTGTCTGAAGACAGCTGTCTACACATGTAACAGTAGCTACAGTGTCCCACCTGGATGTAGTTCCTCCACTGAGACCCTCGCAGCAGCTTGGCGCTCCAGGCCAGCAGGCGCGGCGCCTCGCCGGCCGCGCCCGCGTGCTCGGCGCCCCCCCAGCGCGCCGCCGCCGCCAGCGCAGCCCTGTCTGAAGACAGCTGTCTACACATGTAACAGTAGCTACAGTGTCCCACCTGGATGTAGTTCCTCCACTGAGACCCTCGCAGCAGCTTGGCGCTCCAGGCCAGCAGGCGCGGCGCCTCGCCGGCCGCGCCCGCGTGCTCGGCGCCCCCCCAGCGCGCCGCCGCCGCCAGCGCAGCCCTGTCTGAAGACAGCTGTCTACACATGTAACAGTAGCTACAGTGTCCCACCTGGATGTAGTTCCTCCACTGAGACCCTCGCAGCAGCTTGGCGCTCCAGGCCAGCAGGCGCGGCGCCTCGCCGGCCGCGCCCGCGTGCTCGGCGCCCCCCCAGCGCGCCGCCGCCGCCAGCGCAGCCCTGTCTGAAGACAGCTGTCTACACATGTAACAGTAGCTACAGTGTCCCACCTGGATGTAGTTCCTCCACTGAGACCCTCGCAGCAGCTTGGCGCTCCAGGCCAGCAGGCGCGGCGCCTCGCCGGCCGCGCCCGCGTGCTCGGCGCCCCCCCAGCGCGCCGCCGCCGCCAGCGCAGCCCTGTCTGAAGACAGCTGTCTACACATGTAACAGTAGCTACAGTGTCCCACCTGGATGTAGTTCCTCCACTGAGACCCTCGCAGCAGCTTGGCGCTCCAGGCCAGCAGGCGCGGCGCCTCGCCGGCCGCGCCCGCGTGCTCGGCGCCCCCCCAGCGCGCCGCCGCCGCCAGCGCAGCCCTGTCTGAAGACAGCTGTCTACACATGTAACAGTAGCTACAGTGTCCCACCTGGATGTAGTTCCTCCACTGAGACCCTCGCAGCAGCTTGGCGCTCCAGGCCAGCAGGCGCGGCGCCTCGCCGGCCGCGCCCGCGTGCTCGGCGCCCCCCCAGCGCGCCGCCGCCGCCAGCGCAGCCCTGTCTGAAGACAGCTGTCTACACATGTAACAGTAGCTACAGTGTCCCACCTGGATGTAGTTCCTCCACTGAGACCCTCGCAGCAGCTTGGCGCTCCAGGCCAGCAGGCGCGGCGCCTCGCCGGCCGCGCCCGCGTGCTCGGCGCCCCCCCAGCGCGCCGCCGCCGCCAGCGCAGCCCTGTCTGAAGACAGCTGTCTACACATGTAACAGTAGCTACAGTGTCCCACCTGGATGTAGTTCCTCCACTGAGACCCTCGCAGCAGCTTGGCGCTCCAGGCCAGCAGGCGCGGCGCCTCGCCGGCCGCGCCCGCGTGCTCGGCGCCCCCCCAGCGCGCCGCCGCCGCCAGCGCAGCCCTGTCTGAAGACAGCTGTCTACACATGTAACAGTAGCTACAGTGTCCCACCTGGATGTAGTTCCTCCACTGAGACCCTCGCAGCAGCTTGGCGCTCCAGGCCAGCAGGCGCGGCGCCTCGCCGGCCGCGCCCGCGTGCTCGGCGCCCCCCCAGCGCGCCGCCGCCGCCAGCGCAGCCCTGTCTGAAGACAGCTGTCTACACATGTAACAGTAGCTACAGTGTCCCACCTGGATGTAGTTCCTCCACTGAGACCCTCGCAGCAGCTTGGCGCTCCAGGCCAGCAGGCGCGGCGCCTCGCCGGCCGCGCCCGCGTGCTCGGCGCCCCCCCAGCGCGCCGCCGCCGCCAGCGCAGCCCTGTCTGAAGACAGCTGTCTACACATGTAACAGTAGCTACAGTGTCCCACCTGGATGTAGTTCCTCCACTGAGACCCTCGCAGCAGCTTGGCGCTCCAGGCCAGCAGGCGCGGCGCCTCGCCGGCCGCGCCCGCGTGCTCGGCGCCCCCCCAGCGCGCCGCCGCCGCCAGCGCAGCCCTGTCTGAAGACAGCTGTCTACACATGTAACAGTAGCTACAGTGTCCCACCTGGATGTAGTTCCTCCACTGAGACCCTCGCAGCAGCTTGGCGCTCCAGGCCAGCAGGCGCGGCGCCTCGCCGGCCGCGCCCGCGTGCTCGGCGCCCCCCCAGCGCGCCGCCGCCGCCAGCGCAGCCCTGTCTGAAGACAGCTGTCTACACATGTAACAGTAGCTACAGTGTCCCACCTGGATGTAGTTCCTCCACTGAGACCCTCGCAGCAGCTTGGCGCTCCAGGCCAGCAGGCGCGGCGCCTCGCCGGCCGCGCCCGCGTGCTCGGCGCCCCCCCAGCGCGCCGCCGCCGCCAGCGCAGCCCTGTCTGAAGACAGCTGTCTACACATGTAACAGTAGCTACAGTGTCCCACCTGGATGTAGTTCCTCCACTGAGACCCTCGCAGCAGCTTGGCGCTCCAGGCCAGCAGGCGCGGCGCCTCGCCGGCCGCGCCCGCGTGCTCGGCGCCCCCCCAGCGCGCCGCCGCCGCCAGCGCAGCCCTGTCTGAAGACAGCTGTCTACACATGTAACAGTAGCTACAGTGTCCCACCTGGATGTAGTTCCTCCACTGAGACCCTCGCAGCAGCTTGGCGCTCCAGGCCAGCAGGCGCGGCGCCTCGCCGGCCGCGCCCGCGTGCTCGGCGCCCCCCCAGCGCGCCGCCGCCGCCAGCGCAGCCCTGTCTGAAGACAGCTGTCTACACATGTAACAGTAGCTACAGTGTCCCACCTGGATGTAGTTCCTCCACTGAGACCCTCGCAGCAGCTTGGCGCTCCAGGCCAGCAGGCGCGGCGCCTCGCCGGCCGCGCCCGCGTGCTCGGCGCCCCCCCAGCGCGCCGCCGCCGCCAGCGCAGCCCTGTCTGAAGACAGCTGTCTACACATGTAACAGTAGCTACAGTGTCCCACCTGGATGTAGTTCCTCCACTGAGACCCTCGCAGCAGCTTGGCGCTCCAGGCCAGCAGGCGCGGCGCCTCGCCGGCCGCGCCCGCGTGCTCGGCGCCCCCCCAGCGCGCCGCCGCCGCCAGCGCAGCCCTGTCTGAAGACAGCTGTCTACACATGTAACAGTAGCTACAGTGTCCCACCTGGATGTAGTTCCTCCACTGAGACCCTCGCAGCAGCTTGGCGCTCCAGGCCAGCAGGCGCGGCGCCTCGCCGGCCGCGCCCGCGTGCTCGGCGCCCCCCCAGCGCGCCGCCGCCGCCAGCGCAGCCCTGTCTGAAGACAGCTGTCTACACATGTAACAGTAGCTACAGTGTCCCACCTGGATGTAGTTCCTCCACTGAGACCCTCGCAGCAGCTTGGCGCTCCAGGCCAGCAGGCGCGGCGCCTCGCCGGCCGCGCCCGCGTGCTCGGCGCCCCCCCAGCGCGCCGCCGCCGCCAGCGCAGCCCTGTCTGAAGACAGCTGTCTACACATGTAACAGTAGCTACAGTGTCCCACCTGGATGTAGTTCCTCCACTGAGACCCTCGCAGCAGCTTGGCGCTCCAGGCCAGCAGGCGCGGCGCCTCGCCGGCCGCGCCCGCGTGCTCGGCGCCCCCCCAGCGCGCCGCCGCCGCCAGCGCAGCCCTGTCTGAAGACAGCTGTCTACACATGTAACAGTAGCTACAGTGTCCCACCTGGATGTAGTTCCTCCACTGAGACCCTCGCAGCAGCTTGGCGCTCCAGGCCAGCAGGCGCGGCGCCTCGCCGGCCGCGCCCGCGTGCTCGGCGCCCCCCCAGCGCGCCGCCGCCGCCAGCGCAGCCCTGTCTGAAGACAGCTGTCTACACATGTAACAGTAGCTACAGTGTCCCACCTGGATGTAGTTCCTCCACTGAGACCCTCGCAGCAGCTTGGCGCTCCAGGCCAGCAGGCGCGGCGCCTCGCCGGCCGCGCCCGCGTGCTCGGCGCCCCCCCAGCGCGCCGCCGCCGCCAGCGCAGCCCTGTCTGAAGACAGCTGTCTACACATGTAACAGTAGCTACAGTGTCCCACCTGGATGTAGTTCCTCCACTGAGACCCTCGCAGCAGCTTGGCGCTCCAGGCCAGCAGGCGCGGCGCCTCGCCGGCCGCGCCCGCGTGCTCGGCGCCCCCCCAGCGCGCCGCCGCCGCCAGCGCAGCCCTGTCTGAAGACAGCTGTCTACACATGTAACAGTAGCTACAGTGTCCCACCTGGATGTAGTTCCTCCACTGAGACCCTCGCAGCAGCTTGGCGCTCCAGGCCAGCAGGCGCGGCGCCTCGCCGGCCGCGCCCGCGTGCTCGGCGCCCCCCCAGCGCGCCGCCGCCGCCAGCGCAGCCCTGTCTGAAGACAGCTGTCTACACATGTAACAGTAGCTACAGTGTCCCACCTGGATGTAGTTCCTCCACTGAGACCCTCGCAGCAGCTTGGCGCTCCAGGCCAGCAGGCGCGGCGCCTCGCCGGCCGCGCCCGCGTGCTCGGCGCCCCCCCAGCGCGCCGCCGCCGCCAGCGCAGCCCTGTCTGAAGACAGCTGTCTACACATGTAACAGTAGCTACAGTGTCCCACCTGGATGTAGTTCCTCCACTGAGACCCTCGCAGCAGCTTGGCGCTCCAGGCCAGCAGGCGCGGCGCCTCGCCGGCCGCGCCCGCGTGCTCGGCGCCCCCCCAGCGCGCCGCCGCCGCCAGCGCAGCCCTGTCTGAAGACAGCTGTCTACACATGTAACAGTAGCTACAGTGTCCCACCTGGATGTAGTTCCTCCACTGAGACCCTCGCAGCAGCTTGGCGCTCCAGGCCAGCAGGCGCGGCGCCTCGCCGGCCGCGCCCGCGTGCTCGGCGCCCCCCCAGCGCGCCGCCGCCGCCAGCGCAGCCCTGTCTGAAGACAGCTGTCTACACATGTAACAGTAGCTACAGTGTCCCACCTGGATGTAGTTCCTCCACTGAGACCCTCGCAGCAGCTTGGCGCTCCAGGCCAGCAGGCGCGGCGCCTCGCCGGCCGCGCCCGCGTGCTCGGCGCCCCCCCAGCGCGCCGCCGCCGCCAGCGCAGCCCTGTCTGAAGACAGCTGTCTACACATGTAACAGTAGCTACAGTGTCCCACCTGGATGTAGTTCCTCCACTGAGACCCTCGCAGCAGCTTGGCGCTCCAGGCCAGCAGGCGCGGCGCCTCGCCGGCCGCGCCCGCGTGCTCGGCGCCCCCCCAGCGCGCCGCCGCCGCCAGCGCAGCCCTGTCTGAAGACAGCTGTCTACACATGTAACAGTAGCTACAGTGTCCCACCTGGATGTAGTTCCTCCACTGAGACCCTCGCAGCAGCTTGGCGCTCCAGGCCAGCAGGCGCGGCGCCTCGCCGGCCGCGCCCGCGTGCTCGGCGCCCCCCCAGCGCGCCGCCGCCGCCAGCGCAGCCCTGTCTGAAGACAGCTGTCTACACATGTAACAGTAGCTACAGTGTCCCACCTGGATGTAGTTCCTCCACTGAGACCCTCGCAGCAGCTTGGCGCTCCAGGCCAGCAGGCGCGGCGCCTCGCCGGCCGCGCCCGCGTGCTCGGCGCCCCCCCAGCGCGCCGCCGCCGCCAGCGCAGCCCTGTCTGAAGACAGCTGTCTACACATGTAACAGTAGCTACAGTGTCCCACCTGGATGTAGTTCCTCCACTGAGACCCTCGCAGCAGCTTGGCGCTCCAGGCCAGCAGGCGCGGCGCCTCGCCGGCCGCGCCCGCGTGCTCGGCGCCCCCCCAGCGCGCCGCCGCCGCCAGCGCAGCCCTGTCTGAAGACAGCTGTCTACACATGTAACAGTAGCTACAGTGTCCCACCTGGATGTAGTTCCTCCACTGAGACCCTCGCAGCAGCTTGGCGCTCCAGGCCAGCAGGCGCGGCGCCTCGCCGGCCGCGCCCGCGTGCTCGGCGCCCCCCCAGCGCGCCGCCGCCGCCAGCGCAGCCCTGTCTGAAGACAGCTGTCTACACATGTAACAGTAGCTACAGTGTCCCACCTGGATGTAGTTCCTCCACTGAGACCCTCGCAGCAGCTTGGCGCTCCAGGCCAGCAGGCGCGGCGCCTCGCCGGCCGCGCCCGCGTGCTCGGCGCCCCCCCAGCGCGCCGCCGCCGCCAGCGCAGCCCTGTCTGAAGACAGCTGTCTACACATGTAACAGTAGCTACAGTGTCCCACCTGGATGTAGTTCCTCCACTGAGACCCTCGCAGCAGCTTGGCGCTCCAGGCCAGCAGGCGCGGCGCCTCGCCGGCCGCGCCCGCGTGCTCGGCGCCCCCCCAGCGCGCCGCCGCCGCCAGCGCAGCCCTGTCTGAAGACAGCTGTCTACACATGTAACAGTAGCTACAGTGTCCCACCTGGATGTAGTTCCTCCACTGAGACCCTCGCAGCAGCTTGGCGCTCCAGGCCAGCAGGCGCGGCGCCTCGCCGGCCGCGCCCGCGTGCTCGGCGCCCCCCCAGCGCGCCGCCGCCGCCAGCGCAGCCCTGTCTGAAGACAGCTGTCTACACATGTAACAGTAGCTACAGTGTCCCACCTGGATGTAGTTCCTCCACTGAGACCCTCGCAGCAGCTTGGCGCTCCAGGCCAGCAGGCGCGGCGCCTCGCCGGCCGCGCCCGCGTGCTCGGCGCCCCCCCAGCGCGCCGCCGCCGCCAGCGCAGCCCTGTCTGAAGACAGCTGTCTACACATGTAACAGTAGCTACAGTGTCCCACCTGGATGTAGTTCCTCCACTGAGACCCTCGCAGCAGCTTGGCGCTCCAGGCCAGCAGGCGCGGCGCCTCGCCGGCCGCGCCCGCGTGCTCGGCGCCCCCCCAGCGCGCCGCCGCCGCCAGCGCAGCCCTGTCTGAAGACAGCTGTCTACACATGTAACAGTAGCTACAGTGTCCCACCTGGATGTAGTTCCTCCACTGAGACCCTCGCAGCAGCTTGGCGCTCCAGGCCAGCAGGCGCGGCGCCTCGCCGGCCGCGCCCGCGTGCTCGGCGCCCCCCCAGCGCGCCGCCGCCGCCAGCGCAGCCCTGTCTGAAGACAGCTGTCTACACATGTAACAGTAGCTACAGTGTCCCACCTGGATGTAGTTCCTCCACTGAGACCCTCGCAGCAGCTTGGCGCTCCAGGCCAGCAGGCGCGGCGCCTCGCCGGCCGCGCCCGCGTGCTCGGCGCCCCCCCAGCGCGCCGCCGCCGCCAGCGCAGCCCTGTCTGAAGACAGCTGTCTACACATGTAACAGTAGCTACAGTGTCCCACCTGGATGTAGTTCCTCCACTGAGACCCTCGCAGCAGCTTGGCGCTCCAGGCCAGCAGGCGCGGCGCCTCGCCGGCCGCGCCCGCGTGCTCGGCGCCCCCCCAGCGCGCCGCCGCCGCCAGCGCAGCCCTGTCTGAAGACAGCTGTCTACACATGTAACAGTAGCTACAGTGTCCCACCTGGATGTAGTTCCTCCACTGAGACCCTCGCAGCAGCTTGGCGCTCCAGGCCAGCAGGCGCGGCGCCTCGCCGGCCGCGCCCGCGTGCTCGGCGCCCCCCCAGCGCGCCGCCGCCGCCAGCGCAGCCCTGTCTGAAGACAGCTGTCTACACATGTAACAGTAGCTACAGTGTCCCACCTGGATGTAGTTCCTCCACTGAGACCCTCGCAGCAGCTTGGCGCTCCAGGCCAGCAGGCGCGGCGCCTCGCCGGCCGCGCCCGCGTGCTCGGCGCCCCCCCAGCGCGCCGCCGCCGCCAGCGCAGCCCTGTCTGAAGACAGCTGTCTACACATGTAACAGTAGCTACAGTGTCCCACCTGGATGTAGTTCCTCCACTGAGACCCTCGCAGCAGCTTGGCGCTCCAGGCCAGCAGGCGCGGCGCCTCGCCGGCCGCGCCCGCGTGCTCGGCGCCCCCCCAGCGCGCCGCCGCCGCCAGCGCAGCCCTGTCTGAAGACAGCTGTCTACACATGTAACAGTAGCTACAGTGTCCCACCTGGATGTAGTTCCTCCACTGAGACCCTCGCAGCAGCTTGGCGCTCCAGGCCAGCAGGCGCGGCGCCTCGCCGGCCGCGCCCGCGTGCTCGGCGCCCCCCCAGCGCGCCGCCGCCGCCAGCGCAGCCCTGTCTGAAGACAGCTGTCTACACATGTAACAGTAGCTACAGTGTCCCACCTGGATGTAGTTCCTCCACTGAGACCCTCGCAGCAGCTTGGCGCTCCAGGCCAGCAGGCGCGGCGCCTCGCCGGCCGCGCCCGCGTGCTCGGCGCCCCCCCAGCGCGCCGCCGCCGCCAGCGCAGCCCTGTCTGAAGACAGCTGTCTACACATGTAACAGTAGCTACAGTGTCCCACCTGGATGTAGTTCCTCCACTGAGACCCTCGCAGCAGCTTGGCGCTCCAGGCCAGCAGGCGCGGCGCCTCGCCGGCCGCGCCCGCGTGCTCGGCGCCCCCCCAGCGCGCCGCCGCCGCCAGCGCAGCCCTGTCTGAAGACAGCTGTCTACACATGTAACAGTAGCTACAGTGTCCCACCTGGATGTAGTTCCTCCACTGAGACCCTCGCAGCAGCTTGGCGCTCCAGGCCAGCAGGCGCGGCGCCTCGCCGGCCGCGCCCGCGTGCTCGGCGCCCCCCCAGCGCGCCGCCGCCGCCAGCGCAGCCCTGTCTGAAGACAGCTGTCTACACATGTAACAGTAGCTACAGTGTCCCACCTGGATGTAGTTCCTCCACTGAGACCCTCGCAGCAGCTTGGCGCTCCAGGCCAGCAGGCGCGGCGCCTCGCCGGCCGCGCCCGCGTGCTCGGCGCCCCCCCAGCGCGCCGCCGCCGCCAGCGCAGCCCTGTCTGAAGACAGCTGTCTACACATGTAACAGTAGCTACAGTGTCCCACCTGGATGTAGTTCCTCCACTGAGACCCTCGCAGCAGCTTGGCGCTCCAGGCCAGCAGGCGCGGCGCCTCGCCGGCCGCGCCCGCGTGCTCGGCGCCCCCCCAGCGCGCCGCCGCCGCCAGCGCAGCCCTGTCTGAAGACAGCTGTCTACACATGTAACAGTAGCTACAGTGTCCCACCTGGATGTAGTTCCTCCACTGAGACCCTCGCAGCAGCTTGGCGCTCCAGGCCAGCAGGCGCGGCGCCTCGCCGGCCGCGCCCGCGTGCTCGGCGCCCCCCCAGCGCGCCGCCGCCGCCAGCGCAGCCCTGTCTGAAGACAGCTGCCGCGCCACGGACTCTGCGCATATTTTTTACTTGTTAGTCCTAAGATGGCCGGCCGGCCCATGAAGAGAGAAAGGCTGGGACTTCAATTTACAGATCGTGAAAGAGCCGAAGCAGCAAGTACCGCATGACAATGCCCAGGATTCGGTCTGTACACCGGGCAGGTAAGACTATGAGGAAGTGGAATGTTAGGCTTGGCTCGTTGTATCCACCGTCAATGTTTATTGTGTGAATATAGCTGTTGGTTCTCCTAATAAATAAATAAAACCTGTGACGTACCCTGGCCATCCACCAGCATCCTAAGAGCTGCCAACAGCTTGTAGGCGACATGGTGGTCTTCCACGTGGGGTAAGGCGTTCAGGAGCACCGGTGCCGCCCTGCCAACACGTATAGTTAAGTTTCTGTCAAAAACTTCATTTTGGTACAATTTTTTGCTGCCGATTGTACTTTTTTCAGGTTAGGGCGCACAAGGTCCCGTTCGCAAAACACCCCTCGATTAAAATAACGTCCCTTTGCAAAATGTAATTCCGAAAAAATCCGCCAATAGTAAAATGTGTCATGCCCAAATCGTTTCTTTCCTTTTGCAGAACATCCCTCCTACAAAATGTATCTTTCGAAAAATGTCTCGCCTGTGAAATGTCCCACTCGCAAAAAGTCCCACCTGCGATACGACCCATTCGCAAAACGTCCCGCTTGCGAAAACTATCTCGAGTTACTCACGAGACCGCTCCCGGTCCATAATCCCGCCGTGTGAAAAGCACCTATCAGGTAGATATTTGTAAAAATTTACTTCTTTTGACTTATTTCGGTCCTCCACTGCGTAATATCCAATGAAAGGGACGTTTTGAGAACGGTATCTTTTAGAAATGCGAAGTTTTGCAAATGGGGCCATTTTCAAAACTGGTGTTATTTTCGCGACGGACGTTTCGCGAACGAGACATTTTGTAGGTTGCGACAGGGACAAAAGGAACTGCTGATTCTGCGAACGAGACCTTATACCCTCTAACCTTTCGCAGTATTTTTTTCTGTTTGAGAGGGTTCCTATGGGCGCAAAAACAGGTTCATCTGGTGTAGTCGAGGGTGCTTTGAAAAATAATTTGGTTTGATATGATAAAAAACTTGTATAGGTGTTGTATATATTTTATTTTTCTACGTAATCCCCCCGAAGTTCAACGCACTTATTCCAACGCTTCTGCAACTTCTCGATGCCTTCACGGAAATGGGTTTCTTCCAGGTCTTCAACATATGCGTTTACTTCCAGTATCACCTCTTCATTAGACTGAAATTTTCGCCCCGACAGAAATTTTTTGAGCTTTGGGAATAGGTGATAGTCTGAAGGAGCTAAATCTGGCGAATAAGCAGGGTGTGGACGTATTTCATACCGTAAATCCGCCAATTTTTGTTCACCAAGCCGACATGTGTGCACCGGAACATTGTCATCGTGAAACATCACCTTTTTCTTGGCCAACCCTGGACGTTTTTCAGCTATCGCTACCTTTAACTGGTCTAAAAGCGAGGCATAATATATGCCCCAGTGATAGTTTTTCCCTTTTCAAGGTAGTCAATTAAAATAATACCTTTCGCATCCCAAAACACCCACGCCATGACTTTTCCAGCTGATGGGACGCACTTGGCCTTCTTTGGAGCTAGCTCACCATGACTTATCCATTGTCTCGACTGCTGTTTTGTCTCCGGGATATATCCCGGGTGGTGAATCCAGGTTTCATCAATGGTCACAAAACGTCGAAGAAACTCTGCTGGATTTTTATTAAACACCTGCAAGTTTCCAGCAGATGTTTGCATGCGAATACGCTTTTGTTCTGGAGTGAGCAACCGCGGCACCCATCTTGCACAAAGCTTTTTCATGTGCAATTCATTGTGCAAAATAAAATGCACCCGCTCAGTCGAGATGTTTGAGACTTCAGCTAACTCCTGTATTTTTAATCGTCTGTCAGCTAAAACTAAATCATGGATTTTATCAATGACTTCTGTTAAAACCGCTGATTTTGGAGCACCACACGGTCGAGGTGCATCTTCAATGCTTGTCCTGCCACGCTCAAACTCCTTTACCCAAAGCCGATCTGTTTCGTATGAAGGACAAGAATCGCCCAACGTAGGAGAAATCCTTTCATGAATTTCTTTTGCGGTTTTACCTTCCAAAAAAAAAGAATTGAATCACACCACGAATTCCAATTTTCTCCATTTCGCCGATCTACCTCGATTACTTATTTTCCAACAGCTGTCAAATCTAAAATTCCCGCCGGAGATGACTTGATGCCACAGATTAATTATATTTAGTTATCAAACTTTAAGAATTAATAGACAGTTACCGCAAACGCCATCTATTAGTGGCCGAAACAAGTTACTTATCAAACCGTACGTTTTTGTACAGGCGTAGCTTATTTTATTTTATTGAGGAACAAACAGTCCTAAAAACATATTTAAGTAACGTAGCTATGGCTATGTGAGAAATACCTGTTCGGAATTCCATTTTTTTTTTTTTTTTTTTTTTTTATTTATTTATTAAGAACAATTTACTTAATACTTAAAATTAAACATTGTCCCACAAAACTGTAGTAACAGTTTGACTGTGGGATCGGCAGTCTCAAGGTAAGACATAAACATAAATAAAAGTGTAATATACTATACATAAATCAGTTCAGTTATATACTAAGCTTACATGGTATTATATGAGTAGATCTAGGTAATGCTTTTTTAATAGTCTCTTGAATTTATTCTTATTTTTTTCACATCTAATGGCTTCAGGCAAACTATTGAGTAGGTATGGGATACGCTTTTTGAGGGTTCTGTCCCCATAGTAATTATTTATCCTAGGAACAAATAGTTTACCAGTCGCCATAGCCTTGGTATTATAGGTATGATCGATTGGTTTTAATGAAATATACTCTGGGTTATGTTCCAGACAGCCATGGTTATTAGTAGCAAGTAGATACTTATGTTTCATGCTTACCGGTAATATTCTACAGATTTTAAAGAGTTGTCGATAGTTATCTTTACATTTGAGTTTGATTTTTTCGTTGACAAGTAATTTTAAAAATCTAATTTGAATGGCTTCTAATTTATCTATATTGGACTTTGTTGTGAGTCCAAAGCTGTCGAGAGCATAACTCAGTATGGAGTCTACCAATGACATATACAAACATCTTAGTGTGCTAATAGGAACTCTAAATCTTAAATGATAAAATTTACCTAATAAAACTCTAAGTTTTTCATAAATAAAATTGACATGATATGACCAGGAGAAATGTTCATCTACTTTCATTCCGAGATAAGTGATAATTTTAACTTTTTCTATAGGTTCACAGGTGCAGTTAGACTTATTTTGATGGAAGCAAGGATAGGTATGAGCATATAAATGCGGATGGATATTCTTGAATGGTAGATACGGGGAGTGAATTAACAAAAACTTTGTTTTGTCAGCGTTGAGAACTATCCCATTGTCGTGAGACCACTTAACAACCGCGTCAATGTCTTGCTGTGCCAGACGGAAGATTTCCTCAAGGTCCGTGCCCGCGCGCATAGCACAGAGGTCATCAGCGAACATGTGTGCTGAGCAATGCTGCAATGCTGCTTGTCTTAACAAACTTTTTCTGGAGTCCTTCAATTCTAACTTCGTGTACACTATATCACACTACACAAGCAAATTCCAATCGACTTCGGATATAGCTATTATAAAGTAGTCTGTAAGAGGTATTTCAAAGGGTTTCGCAACACGAAGCATGAAACCCAGCTGTCTACACGACTTATTTAAAATATTATCAATATGAGAGTTAAATGTTAATTTAGCATTACGCGAAATGTTATTACAGCGCATTTATCGCTAATTAAAAATAAATTGTTTCTAGTACAGTCATGAACTTTAATTTGGGACCCATTTTCTTCAAATGTTGTTAGAACATTCACAATGCAATAAGGTCGAAAACTTCAGTTCAATAATAGTGGTGAAGTGTCAAGATAATACAATTAAAAGTCTTATCGAAAGGGCCCTTGAATTGATAACCTCTTTGCCAAAAGCTATCATTACGGTTTTCTAATTACGAACATGTGTCAGTGTCAGACAAGAAAATTTATTGAAAACTGACATTTTCACGAAATATTATTTGCAAATACGGCCGGGGAGAAGACAGGGTCAAAAAGACGAGTGACAATTAGTCGGAAAAAAACGGAAATGATCGTTTGACTCGTTCCGCCCGGTTGATGTCACTGAGCGGTTGCCCCTAGACACGTACAAACGTAAGTTGTTTATGGCACACTTTATGACACTCATTTAAACTTTTAGCTCTAAATGTCCCAAATGAAAGTTCGTGACTGTACACGTACAGGAACTTTCAAAACGAAATAAAGCATCTTGTAATAGAGTACAGTCTGCTTGTGTTTTAATAACTCTGAATATTTTAGTGTCGTCAGCATATAGAAGAGCTTTCGATTCAGTCAGACACTCCGTTATGTCATTAATGGATATGATAAATAATATATGAACCAAATGGGATCTTTGTAGGAACCCTGAGGTAATATATTTAAACTAGAAGAGAAACGTCCGAGTACGACAGTTTGAGATCTTTTTAGGGTTCCGTAGCCAAAATGGCAAAAACGGAACCCTTATAGTTTCGTCATGTCCGTCTGTCCGTATGTCACAGGCATTATACTCGAAAACTATAAGGTAGGTATAAAATTTTGAGGATAGGTGTATTTTGTTAGCCGCTAGGCCGCTACATAGTTTTGTAATTAAAATGACAAAAAATATTTTTTTTAGGGGTGCACTCCATACATAAAACTAAAAGTCAAAAAAAGAAAAACATTGTGACCCCCCTTGTGGCACTTCAATCGATAGGCCTTTAAAAATAAATATGAGGTTTCTTAGCATTTTTTTTTTGATTAAGTGAATAGAGTCGGAGATAATCGCCCCGAAAGTCACTAAAATTCTGTCCCTCCCCTCTAATTTTTGAACGGTGTATTTTAAAAATATGGAAAAATTCATAGACATATGGCTTATTAATTTCATTCACCGAAAATTGTTTTGAACAAGATCGGTTCAGAGGTTTTCGAGATATTGCTGAAAAACTGCCTTCCTCAAAGAAAAGGACGTAAGTGCCGTAGAAGTTATGTGACGATACGACCTTTTTAATAGGCACGGAACCCTTTCGTGGTCGTTTTACGTGGTCCGACACGCACTTGGCCGGTTTTTCTATTAAGACTTGATCCACCGGTAAAGGTCGCCATGTACATCGAGGCTCCTAAGTTTCAGCAAAAGCGTGTTGTAGGAAATTTTGTCAAATGCCTTTGCGAAATCTGTGTAAAAGGCGTCGACTTGGTGTCGATTATCCATGGCTTCTCGTATAACCTCACTAAAAGAACTCCCTAGAATCCATGCTAATTTGAGTTGATGTGACGACGAACGGCATCAGTCACGGTCAGTAATTATTTTTTCTAATGTTTTTCCGAATTTACATAATTTGGAAATAGGTCGATATTTTCCCTCCGGCCGCGATGGCAACTGAGTTTGGTAACCAGTTGCCGAAAAGTAATGAACATTCTTCTTACGCAACCAGTTGCCAAACACGAATGACTATTCTCGTTACAGAACTATTTACTTTTACCTTCGTAGTTTCGCAACCAGTTGCCAAAAAATAAAAAAAGTCTTATTATGCAACCAAAATTACTAAAGGATTAAACATACATTCCAACCTTTTTCAAGCTAGATGTATAGGTATTGCTCGCCTGCCAAAAAAATATTTAAATGAAGGATATACTTATGTAATGGCAAAGAGTCCTGGCGGTGAGGAAATCACGAAATTTAACAAATATTTCCAGAAGCAGTGGATAAATAAAGATTATTTCTCTGAATCTTGTTGTTGTGCTACCGAAGACTTTAGAACTAACAACAACATAGAAGGTTGGAATAGAAAAATTAACGCTTATATTGGTCGTAAATATCCGACATTGGCACATCTGCTTGATGTTTTAGAATCAGAAGCTACATGCTATGATTTGAAAAAAACTACACCCAAAAAAAAACAAGAATATGTGGAGATCGATGAGGAAATTCGTGAAGCAATAAAAGATTTGAAGAAAAAAAAAATTAATGTCGGACACTGTCTTGAAATTATCAGTCCTTTTGTCATTACACTTTAATGGGTGTCCCTCGTTTTAGTTTCCCTTTTAGTTCGTTGTAAATGAAGTACTTACGTATTGTGTTTATTTTTACGTTATACATTTAAGTTGTAGTTACACTTTTTGCTTAATCAAATACGAGAGGCACAAACAGTAGTTTTATTTCATACTTCCTATCGCAATTTCATGTAAGTTATTTGATTTTATTATAGTTCTATTTTTACATTAACCCATTACCAGGCCGCAAAGAACCAGCGTATCTTAACCTTTTCACAGCCATAGGCAATGGAAATGCTGGCACTGACACGCCACGTCATTGCAATGACAGATCCGATTTTAAACCTTGCATAAATAAAAGAAGGTCGATTTCGGCCTGCATGACATGACACATATATCGGTCGTTGGCGTTGAACCTGCGGTGCCGATATATACGTCGTTGGCGGTGAAAAAGTTAATACGTACTTAATATATGGTTGCTGATTTTATGGGATATTTAGAATTAAAACCAATACTGGCAATACTACGGTAGCCTATATACAATGGGATTAGGTGATCACTCGTCACGCGAAATGAGTTTCATTTGGTCACACTTTCAAAATAAATAAACTATTAATAAATTTAGTTTCTATTTGTCACGCTTCACAGGGCTGCCGCCTCTAAATACTAGGTACTCTAATTACATGACACAAAAATAAAATACAAGAGGTCGTAAAAGTATAACATTTTTTTTATTTCGTGTTAAGAGTCCCGCGAACACTCGAGTGAACTCAATTCTCAATATAAATAACACTTTAAAGATTTTGTATATTTTGTACTAATGTTTGTACACTAGAATTTATTGACCCTACTACCTCTCTAAAGATTCTTACTATGTCTGCCGTGTGTTCATTAGTGAAGATGGTGGTGTATTCTTCAGACTGCGTTAAATTTATCCAGTTGCGTTCTTGATAATGAGGTAGGCACATTCGGCTCATCGGAGGTAAATAAAAATTGTATTGCAGTAAAATCTTTGCCTTGTCCATATCCGGCACCTGTACCAAATGCTGGTTCTGGCATCCATTGAACATGCATTTCTCCTCGTTGTCGTATGCCCGTCGAATCATTTTATTATAAGTAAGGCGAATATTTATGTGCCTAATTTTATCTAATATGGCTAATGTAAGTTGCGAGGTGTAGCGAAATTATATATCGATATTTACTGTCAACAACGAATGCGTCAAATTGAATTCTTTATCATTCTTTTTTGTGTCAAATTCAAAAGAGGTGCCTTATCAAGTGGAAATGAAATTTATTTTTCGCAGCTTTTCAATGCACTTAAAAATGGAAATTTTCCCTTTTAAACATCGCTGAACTATTTTCTTTATTCGGTTTTCTTTTAGCAGGGTTCTTCTTTCTCGGGGATTTTTCGTCAACAAATGTAGTTTAATAATATTTCCTCTTTTTAATTCTAACTAAACAAACCTAACAAAATAGCCGTGACCAAATGAAACTCATTTCGCGTGACGAGTGATCACCTAATCCATACAATGTCGGAGGAAAACATGGTAAAGGGTTAAGTGAAAACTACTCGTGTATTGTCTAAACTATAAGGGTTCAGTTTAATTCTTTTGAAAGAAATGTGACTTTGGATTTATTACTGAGTTGTGAACTGAGAATGATAAGTCCTGTTAAGTAACCAGATTTGAAAAATTCTTAGGTGGCAACTATAGTTCTGTAACAAGAATAGTCATTCGTGTTTGGCAACTGGTTGCGTAAGAAGAATGTTCATTACTTTTCGGCAACTGGTTACCAAACTCAGTTGCCATCGCGGCCGGAGGGGATATTTTTCGATATCTTGACTTACGGGACCCGGGATATGTGTAATCCAAGCTTTTTTCCAGATTTGGGAAACATGCCCTTGCCTTCATAGATAATAAAATTATCTTGGTGATAGGAAAAACTGATGCACTAGCACATTTACTGATTAGTACAGAGTGTATTCGATCAGGCCCAGCACCCTTGTTTATGTCGACAGATTTCAAATATTTGAGAACAATTTCATCCGTCAAGGTAATTGACCTGCACGGCTATCACAAGACGGCGCGCGAGCTCTCTCGATTTTTCTCGCACTATACCTCTCTTTCTAAGTTTTCTAATAAGAGAGAGACGGATAGTGCGAGAAAAATCGAGAGAGCTCGCGCGCCGTCTTGTGATAGCCGTGCTGATGTTGACAAAAACCGGACAAGTGCAAGTCGGACTCGCCCACTGTGGGTTCCGTACAAAATTACAAATGCATAGTTTTTAGATTTTTCCCTGTACTTGTAGTATAAGACGATATTACTTGCCAAACTTTATAGTTCTAGGTCAACGGAAAAAACCCTATAAATGTTGTTTTCTTTGGTAGTGTCGAAATAAACGTTTTTTTTGTGGCATAAACGGCCGTATCTTTTTTTTACGTTCACTTAGAAGTTTGATTTTTTCACAGCTTCAAGGGACTGTGGACCTTCATCATCATCATCATCATCATATCAGCCGAAAGACGTCCACTGCTGGACATAAGCCTCCCCCAGAGAGTTCCAAATTGACCGGTCCTGCGCCACCCGCATCCAGCGGACTCCCGCGACCTTTACCAGGTCATCAGTCCACCTTGTGGGGGGCCTGCCCACGCCGTGCCTTCCGGTACGTGGTCGCCACTCGAGAACCTTTCCGCCCCAACGGCCATCGGTTCTACGTGCACTGTAGACCTTAGTATATTATTTTGATTTCAAGTCGATGCCTCGACGCGTTCCCGAGATAAAGGGTCTTGACAGACGGACGGACAACAAGGAGATCCTATAAGGTTTCCGTTTTTTCCTTTTGAGGTACGGAGCATTAAAAACTGATTTTAAAGGCGGTAGTATTAAATCCCTTAGCGATTAATGAGTATACGCGAACGAAGTCGCGGGCAAAAACTAGCACTATACATTATCTAGTACACACCTGCCCTTAGCAGCAGCCACTTTCTTATTAGCAGCCGACACGGTCAAGTTTCGCAAGGCGGAGAGAGTCGCGTGTTGCACTTTGGTCGCTGTGGCCATGTCGGTAGAGTGCGTTTTGCCTTGCTTCAACTCCAAGCCTAGTTTGTGGTGGTGTTCGAATATATCTGGAACAATATATACATGGAAATGTTGGAATAGTTATTGCTGTACCTGCCTCAGTTGTGCATACATCAAACGTTTACTTCTTTTATGCTAATAGGTTATAAAGACGAGAAGTCTGAGGTTGTATATTTGTATGTAGAGGATAATCTCCGGAACTACTCATCCGATAAAAAAAAAATCTATTTATTTTAGAGAAGGTACTTAACTAAATTACATGTTTTTTGCAAAATCTCAGTGCGAGATTATGTGCGCGGTCACTCGACTCGCTTTATAGATCTTATCCTATGTTATATATCTTGTCTTTTTATTAGTATTGTTACAGTTGATAAACAAGTATATTTTGCTAGTTTGCAAGTATATTCCCTAACATATTTCCCCTTTGTAAAATATTATTTTAAAATTATATTCATTTGTGAATGTTTTTTTGTTTCCAGTAATTTTACAAGTTCCTCGGGTAGTTTATTTAATATGTCTGGGAGAATACACGTATAAGTTTTTTTGCCATATACGTTGTTTGAGCTAGGTTTTTAGGTATCTCCGTTTTTGGTAGGCAAGGTATTTTATCAACTTGCTCTTTTATTATAATTGCGCTAACTTTATCATATATATTCATAACTTTGCAATACTCAAACAATTGTTTATAGTTATCTGTAAATTTACATTTGATCTTATGACACGACACTGGCACTATGACACTACACTATATAAAAAAGTCATTCACGTCTGCGAGGAGTCGACCGGCCGCAAATCCATTCAAATATGAAACGTAACGTCTGTATCAAAGCCTGTACATTATTTAATTATGGAAGTGGGCAATACTTATAAACACAGATAACTTACCGAGCAGCTTGTCAAATATATGCGTGTCCATCATGCGCGCGCAGTAATCGTCCTGGCGCGCGAAGTTCCCGATGGCCAGCACGGCCGTGGCCAGCAGGTGCGGGTTCGCGGAGTCCAGCCAGCGCACCGCCGTCGCGTACGCCGCGCCGCGCCCGCTCTCGTACAGCACGTGCATGGCTTCGTCTGCAAATATATATAATATAATAATATATAATAAACTTTATTGAGTTACAACAGAAGTTATTTGTACAGCAAAAGTGTTGTATAACCTAATCACACAGTTATCTAGTTGTACTTTACATTATTGTGCAGAATGAAGTCCTTTACTTCCCGTACTAGTTATAAACTGTATCACGGTGAAGTAAGATTCGTCAGCCAACATCAATAGGTATAACAAATAAACTTAAGTAATGTTTTTACGTAATATGGGGTAAGTTACATTTTTTATGGTAAGTTAGATAGCGAACAATGTGGGTACTTGAGATTATTTGAGTAAGCCGACCGCAACAAAAATGTCCACTCAAGAGCAACCTCCACAAATAGTACAGATACGACTAAAAACAAGTATAAAGCTGCGTACGAATTTGAGCGGCTCAGCCTGAGGCATACTCGTCCCGCGCGGCGAGCTGCTCGCGCGCCAAATGGTTCCACATAAACATGCGCGGACGAGGCAGCGTGCTCGCGACGAGCCGACATTCAAAATGGCGTCGACACGATGACAGCTGATTGATTTCGGGACCCACAACACCTTTTGCTTTTCATGTATTTGTATCAATAATTGTTCCAAATTTACTAACAAACTATTACACACGCACGGCTCAGCCACTTGCTCAAATTAGTACGCGCTTAGCGCACTAACACGTTCGATCTTGTCGCTCTGTCCGCGGCACGCTCAGATACACGTCCAAGTTACGCGAGGCTGCCCACGCACAGCGCGTGAGCGCGTACGAATTAGAGCAAAATAGGCGAGCCGTGCGTGCCTCAACCCGAGGCTGCTGAAATTCGTACGCACCTTAAGATTTCAAACTTATTTCTGGGGAGTAGGACTGAAAATCGAATACATATATTCAGACTTGACTATACTACCCTAAAAAATCTTACGTAGGCCCCTCTGGCATGTGGTTGTGGACTGTTTGATTAGGTATTTGTTTTATATGTGTTACCAATTATAAGTATGTTATGAACAGGTCACATCTACATACAAGATGGCCTTACTTAAGTTTTATAGCAGCTAGGGGGACTAGGGCTCGGATCCCAGGTATTGCCCGAGCCGAAGGTAAGGGCGATAAATATGCGATCTGAGGCTTCCTTTATTACCGCTCGTGATGAATGACAAAATTTAGGCCCGGAAGCGGGATTTCCTTCTCACGATTTATGGACAAGTGTGACGTAAAAATAACTTACATTTGAAGGTACATAAAAATGTCAGGGGAGTATTTATACCGGCGACAAGGAGCGTTTGGCACCCCTGGGTTTGCGTGTGCGCACAGGTCACGCGTGGCTCCCGCATCTGAGCCGCTAGTCACTCATGACCAAGACTGACATGACAATACCGAGGCACTGATGAACTTCTCGGAGGAGCTGGGTCGGTTAGAGTACCGTGTTGGGTGTGTAACATGACTGACCTCCCGTGAGCACGATGACGAGCAGGTCGCAGGCCTGCTTGACGAGCGCGTCCACCTCGGTGTCGTGCGCGCGCAGCTCGCGGGAGGCCTGGCGCTGCAGCAGCGCCTCCAGCCGGGCGCACACCTGCTGCACACCGTCCTGGCGGGCCAGCAAGGTCTTCACCGACTCTGTAAACAGAAATAATAACTTCAAGGATTCTCATGGGTGTCCCTTACAAAGTTATGCCAGTTCCTAGCTGACATTGCATCCTAGAAAATGCTAAGTTAGAATCTGACCAGTCAGTTAATTGTTGCAACAAGAAGCGACAATTTCGAAAAAAAAATGCTGGTGATAGCTTAATTCATTGGTAAAATTGTTGCCTTATAAGAATTTGAAATAAATGCTTGTGACATCTTCACTTGCCACACTGTAACAAGGTCCATGGAAATCTCAGGAATCTATGGTACGTCGTCCCACTTATATATAGAGCAACCCAGACGAAATTTTTCCTCCAATTTACAGAAGACTGCAGCCAAATAACACTACTATTCTGTTATACGTATACAGTACCGGTCAAAAGTTTAAGTTCACCCTTTGTTTTTGGTACAAATTTGTACTTTTGTGCCATAATGTTTTGCAGTTCAGATGTCGAAAATTGTTTCCAACTGATTCGTTATTGTTTACGGAGATGTGTTTGATTAGTCAAACACAATTTACGTAGATTTCTAAACAACTGATTCCCTAAAAACCAACATTGTATCTGATCATTGTACGTTTTAAGTGGCAAGCCCATATATGACCCAGCCTTTGCCATCATTCCTATAAGATTTTAGGGAATGCGTTGTTTAGAAATGTACGTGAATTGTGTCTGACTAATTAAACAAATCTCTGGAAACAATAACGGATCAGTTGGAAACAAATTTCGGCTTCCGAACTGCAAAAAAATATTGTCCAAAAGTACTCATTTGTACCTAAAACAAAGAGTGAACTTAAACTTTTGACCGGTAGTGTAGTATTCAAAGTATCTCCTTCTTAGTCCTTTCTTGATTCTGAGAGTTGCGACTACCACAAACGTCTTGCACCACATTTCTCCAAGCACTTCTATTTTGCGCCATACGCAGGCAAGCTTGAGCTCGGGTTCCTGCTGAAGCCTTTGCAGAATCTATCCACTGGATAGGCGGTATTCAAAGTATACCTATGTATATTTCTAACATTAACATGTTGCTCTCCAGATGCTTTTGAGTTATCTTTTGTTTCAGTTGGTCTATCTATGACATGCAAGACTTATGCTCACCATAAACAACGTAAACATAACTACAACCTACAAATTAGAAAATTTGAAAAGCCCCCAATTTTTTCCTTTCAAAGTTCAATATCTCAGAAACGGCTAAACCGATTTTGTTGAAACGTAGCTAAGAACCATCTTGATCATGTCAGCTTTTGTACAAAAAAAAAACCGCATTAAAAGACAGACACACAGACACGTCAAACTTATAACACCCCTCTCTGCGTCGGGGGTTAAAAATTATCATAAATATTTTAAAACATAAATAAGTATCTTTTATCATACCATGTTCTGCCTGCAAAAGCAAGTGGTCCAAGCACAGTTCCGAAATCTCCATGTTAGCAGTCTCCCGCAGCACACTTAGCACTGACAAGTTCACATCATCTTCAAACAGGAACTCCGGGGTGTTATCATTCACTACACTCAGTATCAGCAGGACCGTGGACACCAAGTCATCGTCCATGTCCTCACTCTCCAACTCCATAGCCAAGATCCTTCTCATCAACTCAATCAGACCACTCTCTACTAACGACTCTGTGAATTGCTGCCCACCAATACCATAGTTCAACAAAGTTTTACATGTAAAGATTTTTACGTCACACAAATTTGCCTCGTCCAAAGTTGATTTGAGTAGTTTTGTCAAGACGCTGACCCCATAGTCCAGGAGTATTTTTCGAGATGTGTCACAGTCACAGCACAAGTTTCCAAGCGTTCTGCAGCACTGTTTGACAAGCTCCAGTCTATCTGAGGTCACTTCTTTTCCAAGCATGTCCAGTATTGGTTCTATCACTTCTTTTTTAGCAAAAGTTTCTCGTTTATCCTCACATTTCGCTAGTTCTGAGATCGCTTGTACTGCCAGTGTCACGATTTCATGGTCGGTGTTCCTCAGTAGGGCCGTAAGACAGTTAGACACGTCGTATTCGTAATTTTTCCCTACCGTAATAATATCTTTCAATTTCGCCTTCAAATCGTTAACATTTGTTATATTTTGAATGACCAGGGTTTCCAGTGAGTTGGATTTCTTAGCAGAAGGACCTGAAATAAGAATTAAGCGTGACAAATAAAGGCTTTAACTGCAAACACGAGAATTAGTAATCTCTTAAGGAAACATACCGTCCATGGTGGAAAATGAATGAAGAAGACAATTCTCAGGTGGAGAAGGTTACAGTAGACGTAGGGTTATCATATTCATATTTTTAAAAATAAAGCGATATTGAAAAATGCGAAGAAAACCTAAAAGTGTAAAAATTAACTCCCACCGCAAAGCGATTAGCGTTTTGACAGCTTTGAAGAGTATTTTTATGGTTAACTTTGGTTAGATTTAGTTAGACAAATCGTGTAAAGGAACTTGCTTAAGGAAAAGTAAGCACAGAAAATAAATAAATAATACCATCCATTTTTTCAAATTGATATATTCTTTGTACATTTAAATAGTATTAACGATAATATAAAACCTATGTTTCATAATATTTTTACTGAATACGGATAAAAACGCCTCTGCCTCGGCGGCACAATCAATTTAATTCCAATTACAGCACTCGGGCTTCTCACGGTACCTAATCGATTACCTTTAAGATACTTTAACGTTTGTAAGTTCTAAGGCGTATTGGTCCACGAGCTAGCAACAGATTTTCGTGACCAATCAACTCCCGTGCGATAACTTGTGAGAAGGTTCAGAATGTTGTATCATGCATGAAGCCCCGTGGACGTCAGCTGCGGTTCCGTCGGTGGGTTGACCAGCAGCAGCCTCCCAAACACGTAAAAAAAATGCCATTTCCTCTCGATTCATTTTATAATCAAATGATAGTTAATCGTCCTCCATGATTCCTCCATTTAAAGTAATAATACTTATTATTATTACCTCTGATTCATTGACCCGTAACACGTTTTTGCCATAATTAATCTCAGCTATGCAAAATATTCACAACATTATTATGAATTTTGAAAAAACCCGCAAAATCCACTCACAAACTACCTATGGCATTTGACATTTTGAAGCACCGACGCGCCACTAGCGCCTCCAGCTCCAGCCGCGAATTCACTCGCGGTAGCCCTCATTTACCTAACTATAGTAACTATCACCGAATAACCAAGGTTTGCACTACATTGAAAAAGTGGATTGAATACAGAACTTGGCCACACATTTTGCTGATTTTTGGTAGGGAGTACCGCCTTGAAAATTTTGATATTTAGGCAAGTAGTAGGCCAATGCATGGTCTATTCTGAGAAAAAAATCTAGGTGTCACATTTCACAACCACATCAAAAAATTGCATCGAAGAAGTCCATTTAAAAAGCAACTCTACCGTCCAAGGTAAAAGATTCCAATTCCAATGACAGTTTTATAAATAATCTCAACCATATCACACCATATGCTTACAAATGTCACAGTAAATAATCGGCTAAGGTAATCTCAACTAGTCTCTTAAAACCTTTTATACTCGTCAACTTTAATGTTTGAATTAAGACTTCATACACTAAACTATAATCACACACTTACCTACTTTTTTTTCTATGGAGCTCCCAACAGTCCCAACTCAACTGAAATAGTATTTTTAATACTCGTCGACTTAGACTTCGTAGACTAAACTGTAGACGTAACTAAACGTGGCGCCTTTACTGAACTATAATGAATTTTACCAATAGGACGTCGCGTTGATTCCAATACAAAAGATATCAACGAGCCGGCGCGGCGCACCTCTGACTTGCACTTCGTTTCAGCAGGGCTTAGATATTTTTCATTAGATACCAAGTCTGTTTAATTATTTCTGTCGACTCGTATAAAAAGTATTGTATACAATAGTTACACAATTAGCTCTTAAATTCTCGTACCTTACTTAGGCCACTTGGCAAGCCTCGTGGCCTAAACACGGTACTTGTGTAACCCTTATTGTGTAACGATTATATAAAATACTAATATATACGAAGTCTTAATTTAAACATTAAAGTCGACGAATGTAAAAAAATATTTCACAACTGTTCAGACAACTAAAATAAATTCAACCAATCATGTGGCGCCTTTACTAAACCAAAATAAATTTGACCAATGGCACGTCACGTTGGCTACAGTACAAAAGACGACGGCCGACGTCGACGATGTTGAGCCGGCATCTCTGACTTGCACTTCGTTTCTTAGCTTAGCTTTTTTGAGATTGTCATAAGATACCAAGTTTGTTTAATTGTTTTTGTTGACTTGTATAAAAAGTATTGTATACAATAGTTACACAATTAGCTTTTAAATTCTCGTACCTTTACTTAGGCCACTCGACAAATGGTACTCGACTTTAAGAGCATTCATTGTGTAACGATTGTATAAAATACTATTTTATACCTGCGCGCTCAAAACGGTATTTGACTAATATGTATCTTTTTATGAAAGGTCAAAAACGCTCCGTTAGGTATGGAATTTTTAGAGATTACTTGGTTGCCACGTCACAATCATACAACGTCCTTATTGTTAGTTTTAATGAATTTAAACATCTTAAAATAGCAAACATAAGTGAAAGATTGATACTTTCCGAGTAAGTACCTATTTGAAGTGCATAATAAACTTCTTAGCTCGCGTTCTTATAGGGGTACAGTTCAAAATGTATCACGTGACTTCCGGAATAACTTTTTGTAGAGAAGCCTAATCTGATTTCAAATAATTGTTTGTTACATGTTTTAATCCTTCTTTATTTGCCATTAGTTGTTAATCACAAAATGTTATTTAGTTTATGTGGCGGACATGAAAACATAATTTATTTTCACTGTTGTCATATACCCTATTAAATTTAAAAGCATTTTACTACGGACGTTTGTACGGATTTGTTTTACTGCTTCGGCCATATATATCTACTGTGACAGTGTTGAAAAAAATCCATTGTTATCCGATTTTTATAGAACATGTGCCGATAAGATGTAGGTGTAAGAATAATAAAATACCTCATAAATAAAGCCACAGCGTAATAAACGGCTTACACCTTGCGCTGAAACCGACGTTTCCTAAACAATGAACTGCGCTAGTTTATGAGTTCGTTATAATTTTGAAATGAAAATAATTTGGGTGGTTTACGTGATAAACGTAGCATGGGCGTTTAGTAATAGTTATAATTATGAGAAAAAGAATCGCGCTGTGTGAGTATATTCAGTCCAATTTTGTTTTTTGGTTTCCGTACCTTAAAAGGAAAAAAAAACGGAACCCTTATAGGATCACTCGTGCGTCTGTCTGTCCGTCTGTCACAGCCGATTTGCTCCGATTGAGTTGAAATTTGGTAAACATATGTAAATTGGTGACCCAAAGATGGACGCGTAAAGTAAATTAATGAATTCTGAACAAAGGGGCTACTTTTCGGGGGTAAACTGGTAAATTAAAAAATAAGTTGCGCAAACTGTATTGTGTGACACATTAAATGAAAGAGGTTGTTGTAAGCATCTCAGATATAATTTTTTATATATTTTTTCTATGGAGCTCCCAACTCAACTATAATAATTATTATTTCTGTTAACTCGTATAAAAGTATTGTATACAATAGTTACACAATTAGCTCTTAAATTCTCGTACCTTACTTAGACACGGTACTCGACTTTAAGAGCCCTTATTGTGTAACGATTATATAAAATACTATTACGTGCGTGTTGCGCCCCTTTGGAACCCCGCGCCCCTAGGCACGTGGCTAATGCCTATATGGATAACCCACCAGCAAAGTACAATCTTCGAGTCTATCTCGCTTGCTCTTACACGTTCTTAGTGTTTTCATTCATATTACAGTCCCCAAATCCCCATATCGCAGCTGAAGTTCCTCCCATTGTTCGACAACGCGCAGCACCCGAGCCCCCTGCCTACGCCCAAGAGGAACCTCTTCGCCGGCACCGACTACCACAATTTGACGCAAGGGGTCCACCGGAAGGGAAACAAACGGGTGTACTTCCAACGTTTCGATTATCCGGCGAGGACAGAAGGCCAGCAACTGTTTTTCAGGGGAGATTATAATTGCATAGTAAGTTTATTAGTTGGTGATTTTGATTGATCATTTAGTTTAGTAGTTTACTGATGGCTGGGGAACTGTGAGACAATGCCAGCAATAGTCCAGTCATTATATCCAAAAAACCGACCCTACCCGTGAATAATCAGTTCTTGGATTTTTTTTTCGTAGGTCCCTCGGGGGGTCACTGGGAGAGTCTGGGAGTGTAAATTCAAAAAGTAGACTGAATATTATCAGGCTCAGATGTATTCGAAAAACGGTTTTTCTTGGATAACTCGGCCATTTTTGATTTTACAGTAAAACCGTGAGGATAATTTTTTTTGAGATTATTGAACTTTGGGGTTATTCAACTTTTCCAAGTTGTTGTTATCTTTGACCATCCTCGGTCGTCCGCCGCGCTTCGTAGTCTAGCGTAGGTTAAATACTGGCTTTTATATTGTTGCAGCTGAACCGGCTAGCGGTGGACACGGAAGGGCTCCTGCCCACGCTGCTGCGCGGCGGCGCCGGACACCGGTACTTCCTAGTGCTGGTGCGCGCGCCGGCCGGGCTGCGGATGCAGGGCCGCGTGCGCGCTTGGTGCCCGAACACCACCGATCCCTATCTCCTGGGGGCATGGTAGCAAAATAAAACGAGCTTATAGATACTCTACCCCCTTGAATAGTTCTGTAATGAAATGACCATAATTTTTTTAGGGGTGCACTCCATACATAAAACTGCAAGTCAAAAAGAAAATCATTGTAAGTCCACGTATGGCACATCAATCGATAGGCCTTTAAAAATTAATATGAGGTTTCTCAGCAATTTTTTTGATTTAGTGACATAGATGTAGATAGATTATATAGAATGATATAGATAGTTATAGACAGAGATAATCGCCCCGAAAGTCACTAAAATTGTTTCCCCCCCTCTAATTTCTGAACTTTGTATTAAAAAATATGAAAAAATCATGGACATAAGGGCTTATTAAATTCTTTCACCGAAAATTATTTTGAACAAGATCGGTTCAAAGGTTTTCGAGAAATTGCCGAAAAACTGCCTTCCCTATAGAAAAGGATGTAAGTGCCGTAAGATTTCTGTGACGATACGACCTTTTTAATACCCACGGAACCCTTCATTATGCGTGATCCGACACGCACTGGGCCGGTTTTTCCTTTTAAGGTACGAAACCCTAAAAATTATATATATATATATCTAGACCTACCTATAAACTTACCTACCTATACCCTTAGGCCGCTATTACGCCCAGTGGCCCGTTTCACGAAGTAGGTAGGTACAAATTATAATTTTTCATTTTTTTAAAGGAATTAATTCTTGTTTCTGATTGGTCGTTTTTACAAGCTCTAAAGTATAACTAACCTGGCAATACTGGGGCTCTCGACCAATAACGACTGGCCTTTTGACCACAGGCGTAAAATCGCGCATCTATTACCTATATGGCATAGATAAATATTGCCTATGGCGGAGACGGGAAGCACCATAACTTGCTCTTTATTGGTACCATACCAACAATATTCTGTATGACGATGATGATGAAGCTTCAATTGTTTCTTTGCGCCAGTAATTGTTGTAATTAGTTCCATTTGGTTCCTGCGAGTTTGAGGCGGTTATAAGTCCGCTCGAACATGAGTATTCTGTACCTAATATGCATTTATTATAGTACATTAGGTACATACCTAGAGCGGTAAACCGAACCGAAGATGAGGCGCCGTAGTTGATTCACTGGCCTTGAATGGGTTAACCCCCGACGCAAAAAGAGGGGTGTTATAAGACTTATAAGTTTGACGTGTCTGTGTGTCTGTCTGTAGCATAGCTCCTAAACGAATGGACCGATTTTAATGCGGTTTTTTTGTCCGAAAGCTGACGTAATCGAGATGCTTCTTAGCTAGGTTTTAACAAAATCGGTTCAGCCGTTTTTGAGATATTGAACTTTGAGATAAAAAAAATCGGAGGGTTTTTAAACTTTTCTAAATGTAGTTATAACCTGCTTCCATGGATTACTTCCCACACATACGCATCCCACCCACCAAAGCGAGCCGTTTCGATTTAAGCATGATGCTGTTTAGACTGCATAATCATTAGCTTTAATTACTAACTCAGCAGTAACTGACCACAGTGCTGCCCTACTGACATTGTTTCGGAAATCACAATTCGTGTACGGCACGCGAAATGTCATTAGAATAAATATAAAGAAACTTGATGATGACTTACGAAACATTGACTTTGGCCCAGTCTATAGTTCCGCTGACGCAGATTCTAGTATGCAATACCTAATTAATAAGGTGCAACATGCTTTTTTACAAAATACAATAAACATGTTTAAGAAATGAGAATTCCAATATTACCCAAACCCTGGTTTACACGGCCTTGTTCGCTACATGAGGCACAGGGATAAACTGTTTTTAACCCCCGATGCTGAGTATCTGTGTGTCTGTGTATCTGTGTATCTGTCTGTGGTATCGTAGCTCCCAAACGGATGGACCGATTTGAATGCGGTTTTTTTGGTGTCATAGATAATTTTAACTTGAGTGTTCTTAGCCATGTTTCATCAAAATCGGTTCAGCCGTTTTTGAGATATTGAACTTTGAAATTAAAAAATCGGGGGTTTTTGAACTTTTCTAAGTTGTAGTTGTTTTACAATATAGCGGCAATCCGCCGTATTACCTACATTACAGCTAGCTGTTTTACAAAACAGGGCCGTTTTGTATTACGGCGAATCGACGATTAGCGGGATTGTCAAACATGTTCGGTTCTGGCTTCTGGCGCATCGCTAGCCGCTATCTTCGCTCGCTCGGCTCGCGCGCCGTAGGGTCGCATCGTAGTCTCCTCCTTGCTTCGCTCGTCGTCGTACCTAAAGCATACGCTAGACGGTCGCCCCTCCGACCGAGCGACCTTGGTCGGCACCGACCGTTGTCGTATGAAAGTTTGCTGCAAACAACTGTCTACACGGTCGGTGCCGACCAAGATCACTCGGTCGGAAGGGCTTGTTGGCGACCGTCTAGCAGACGATTAACGGAGGCCTTTGACAATCCAGCGGATTTTCATTCAGCGGTATTCAATCCGCCTGATCGTCAATCCACCGCACAAAGCGTTGTTTTGTAAAACAGCTAGCTGTAATGTAAATCGGCGGATTATACTAAATGCCTGCGACATCAATATCAGAAGGCCTTTGACAGTGACTTTTTTCACTGTATCTGTAAATAGTAGATGGAACGTTAACTTAAGTCCTACGTGTGAGGTGTGTGCGGAAACCCTAACAATTACATTTTATAAGCTACAGGATGTTAAATGTTTTCAATGATTTCTTTAACATTTATTTTGAATAGTCCATGTTAATATATTTATTTTCTAAAGTAAATACAAGGTGATTAACATTAACTAAATTAAATTAAAACTATAAGTTAAATCTAAAAAAGGCCCTCGAGGCATTGTACCGAGGATGCTGGCGGCATTTCCTCGCTGAATTGCAATGCTGATGCTTTGCGCGAGAAAGCCGCCAGCTCTTCTGTCACCAGTTATTTTGAATAGGTACCTAAGTAGGGCCTTTTTTAGATTTAACTTAGTTTTAATTTATCTTAGTTAATGTTAATTATAATCTTGTATTCACTTTTAATAAATACTTCCAATACAGAGCGAAATAATATGAACATTCATTTTTAATATGACCTACGTGACAACTATGGGGCACCTCATACCTACAAAATATTCAGATATGTGAATGGACGTAAAATCCTGAGAGAAGCATTGTTTAGTGAGGAAAGAAACCTTATAGTCTTGTGTAAGTTGTTACAAATATTGTTGTTATATAAATGTCACTTGACATTTAGGTAATAGTAGACTGATCGGTCACTTTGGCACTCTTTGGGGGAGGCCAATGTCCAGCAGTGGATGTCTTTCGCCTGATATGATGATGATGATTTAGGTAATTGTGAGCGATCACATTGGTCAAAGTTGTGAATGTTGTTGTAGATTTCAACTTATTTTCCTACAAAAAGCGCATCTGTTGATATATCAAAGTATAGTTAGAACTCCACCCACGGAGTTCTAACTACTTACTTATAGTTTGATGTATATCTTCACGCACCTGCGTAACCCTGCAATGGATCAAAGGACACAGCAACTCACGCGGTAACGACGCAGCGGATGCACTGGCTAGGGAAGGTTCAGAGTCAAGAGCCGTAGGACCGGAACCCACAATTCCTCTACGCCCCGCATGGCTGCGGAACACACTGCGACTAAACACCAAGGTAGAACACCAAAAATATTGGCATACCCTAGGAACCTGCAGGCAAACCAAGGAGGCCCTCCCGACAATCAACCCCGGATTGTCAAGGAAGCTAAAGAAGCTAAAGAGGCCGGCACTCCGTCTCCTGACGGGAGCCATAACTGGTCATGCACTATTAAACAAACATCTTTTCACCCTACCACAGACAGTCCTTTCTGCAGAGCCTGCATGGAAGAGGAGGAGACAGCCACCCACGTCATCCTGACGTGCCCTGGGGTGGCAGATTACCGGGCAAAGCACCTCGGAACACCGAGGTCACTACCGGAGGCCGTCGGCAACATAAAGGGTCTGCTAGGCTTCCTGGTGGAACTGGGCTGGCACGAATAATAGTAGCGCCAACCATACGCAAAATAGGCGCATTTATGACGTCGAGTTGCGGAAACCTAGCCCGCGTACACCTATAACCTATATCTTCACGCACACGTTAACAAATTAAATTGTACAAAATAGATGATCTTGACAGCATTGCGACACGTGCTGAAGAGTTTTGTGCAATTTTGTTTGTTTATGTGTGCGTGAGAGTGTGCTAAACTTATTTGGCTTGGTTGAAAACCGGCTTCATTATAGGTTGTTCGTAATGTTCTGTCTATCTTTTTTTCTTGATCTGAGCATGACTGCTGTGGAGTCCACAGCACTGATCTTGCGTCATAACCTTAGTGATTACTTTTTTATCAAATTGTGTCAACTGGCACTACTTGCCTCAATGGAAACGTTACCTAGCTGTCAGATTTGGTGGCCATTTTGAAACAGAATTCCTTATAGACAACATATCTACCTCTTTTTATCCTAAAAACGAATATTTTAACAATATCCCAACCCAATCGAAGAAATGTCGACAACGTGTAAATAAATACAGTGAAAGAACTATTTCACAACGACCTGTATAAGCATAAGCGCACTACTAATCAAGGCAACATTCAAACGAAAATGTGCTTTAACTCCACGCCGTAAGAACTGTAACATGTCAAAACAATTAAAAATATTGTATTGCCCGCTATTAAGATATAATATCGACAGTTGTCTGTGACCGGCTACCCTGCAAACGTTTTTAATCGTCCGAACTGAGTTATCGGTCAACCTTCGTCCTATCTTGTTATTTTAATTATTGAAAATATAAATTAGTGAGGCAGGTGACTGTGCAGTGTTTGTAAGTGCGATGTATTTGTGTGGAATATCGGATTTTTTTAAACGCCGCCATATTTCCATAGAAAGGGTGAGTTTTGAATTTTGAACGATTTTCCGGCCAGTCCTTAGTAATACTTGCGGAGTACCGTATCTCAATTAGAGATAGATTGACGATAAAATAAAGAAAAACGGTTGGTTTTCGGTTGATTTCAAATAAAGTACGTTTAGTATAGACTTTTACGCATACAGAAATACATATGATGATTTCAATAATGACTTTTTCAATATCAAATTAAACAGGGACATTAATCTTTTTGGACTAAAACATCTAGGTAATAATCTCAAAAATATTCACCGTCGGCTTCGAAGCAAAAAGCAAATGTTTGTTCAAATTATCAATGCCGTCGCTACTATGTACAAGGTCATTCTAGCACACTCTGAAATCTAACTTGTTTACAGCTTTCAATTGTCCGTTTTAGAACATGTTAGAAATTTACAATTCTTGCCAGTTTTGACTTGTAAAATTGCAATGTGTACCGTAAAACCTTGCAACTTTGCCCATTGTACATAGCTTTGCCCACCACGTCACATTTTAATAAAACTGGCCTATCACAAAAATCTGATGACCTGATGATCTGATGACCTGGTAAAGGTCGCTGGAGTCCGCTGGATGCGGGTGGCGCAGGACCGGTCATTGTGGCACTCTTTGGGGGAGGCCTATGTTCAGCAGTGGACGTCTTTCGGCTGATATGATGATGATGATGATGATCACAAAAATGGATACAGAATGCATTATTATTTTATGCTTTGGGTGAAAGTTAAACTTATTGCTGACAACAGTAATAGAATTATCCGTAGCTAACGTTAGTCACGTGTGAGACAGCGTTAAATGTGGGTATAAGTTTTTGGGGCCAAAAAAATTGCAAAAATAATATTTATAGGGTTTCGTACCTCGAAAGGAAAAAACGGAACCCTTATAGGATGACTTTGTTGTCGGTCCGTCTGTCAAGACCCTTTTTCTCAGGAACGCGTGGAGGTATCAAGCTAAAATTTATATCAAATACTCAAGTGTACTGACCCTTGAAGCTGTGAAAAAATCAAATTTCTAAGCCAACGCAATCAAAAGATACAGCCGTTTATGCCGCAAATTTCCTCAAATTTTCGAAACTCGCAAGGGAATCAAAACCTACAGCAGGGTTCCCGTGAACTTAGAATCTTGAAATTTGGTACAAAGCAACGTCTTATAGCACAGATAAAGGAAAAATTGCGAAAACCGTACATTTTTACTTACATCATATAATAAAAATATTTTTAATGAACAGGTTTGTACGGAACCCTCGTCGGTGCGCGAGTCCGACTCGCACTGGCCGGTTTTTTTAATGATTTTAACTACATAATGTTAATTATTTGTAAAGCATGCTGCATACAGAAATATAACCAAAGCATGCCGCAAGGCGCCACATAGTGATACTGAACAAACATGTAATACCTAACCACTACCTATGTTGGACAAATAAATCTTTGGATCTTTATCGTTTTAAAACTATTCGTGTCTGGGTATTTCTTCTGTTTGTCTGCCGACGGGCCATTACGAATAACGACGAGAAAATATTAATATAAGTAGTCCGAACCTATGTCACCAAACTCTAGTCCGGGAGCCGATGCGAAAATACGGGACACACTTAGGGAAAAAGTATGTGTTCCCACCATGCAAAAGTTCAATCTCTACCTATGGTGGTCCTTTATTTCCTCCAGAATTTTACCTAGAATTTTACCTATAAGTTAATCAGTTTTCAGATGTAACACATTGTAAATTTACGCACTTTTATTGATTATTGACTAGTTTTATTTAACACCAGCTTTTTTGTACGGACAAAACACACGCTAAAATACGGGACACACTTAGGGAAAAAGTACGTGCTTTCTCCATGCAAAAGTTCAATTTCTACCTATGGTAAAAAGGAAATGCAAAACTTAAATAAACGGGTAATTTTGATTTGGCACTATCATGTTTTCTCGGTTGTAAAGTGTGCCCAATAAGGGTGCCGGTCTACAGGCTGCCCCGTCAGATAGTTATTGTGCAAGCGTTGACAAAGTCTGAAAGTCACAGAACAGCAGGTCATCGGCGGTCCTTGCATGAGGTCGCCGATGTAGAAAAATTACGATTTTAGGGCTTTGGCGACGGATGCCGGCTCCCGCGCTCCCGATCCTATTTTAAATGTCAGATAGATAATTGTGTAAGCGTTGGCGACGTCTCAAATACACTTTCATTCGCACACGCCCGCCACTTTAACCCGCGGCCCGACCGAAACGCGCGTTCCCACGGCCAGCCGTTTACGCGAGTGTTTAATTGACTGATGTGATGTTTGTGTTGTTTTAAAGGAAATATGGAAAGGAAAAGGTGATTGAGGATAGGTACAAGTTAGGTCGTAATCGGACTTAGAAACAAAAAACACTCATCCATTTCCGAAAGTTGAGGTGCTTTTTTCGGCCTAGAAGTGCATCCCCGTAGAGTAGCATTAATAGGCTTCGTAGACGCTTTACAAAACGTGCGTGGATATTTAATACCTTCATATATTTAATTTAATTTTGTTCTAATTATCCTCAACGGACAATACCAATCAAAACTTTTATACTCAAATCAGCAATACGGGTAGATCAGATTCTAATTATTTTTTCCTGCAGTCAAGGCAAACGTCCTGTGGCAAACAACCTTTGATACCTCAAATCCTAATAAATAAATAAATATTTACTAACAATCTCACACAAATCGACCTAGTCCCAAAGCTTGTACCTACTATGGGTAGGTACTGCACGACGATAAACATACTTATATCTTAAAAAAATACTTAAATAGATACATAGTAAACAACCATGACTCAGGAACAAATAAATGCCCGTACCGGGATTCGAACCCAGGACTTCTAGCTTCGTAGGCAGGGTCACTAGTACCAACTAGGCTAAACTAGTCGTTATAGTTGTCATTGTCACCTATTGTTCACCTAGGTCAGTCCGAAATGACAAGTTTAGGGCCAGTGTCAACAACAGCGATATTTTCCTACAATAAACGCATAAAAAAAACACCGTTTATCTCTAATGTCATTTGTATACCTAGATATATTATTTTTCTAGCACGAACGACTTATTGTAAGTGATTGACAAAATAAAAACATCGACAGTTCTGTTATCGATAAGTACCACTTCAACTTTTTCAAGGTTGCGTTAAAAAATAGACATTCAATTTATTTATATTTTACATACTTCAGAAAACGGATGGGGAATAATTCATCAAATACCTGGTTCAGATTTTGAGTCCTCCTTGCTCGTTCGTCTTGTTTTGTTATCTGAGGGCCTTACAGCAGCGTACTGTTTGTATTTTGTATTAGACACCGTTATTATTATGATGAATAAATTAATTTTTATACGTTTTTTTACAATATTTGTCTTGACGTGACGGCGAAGACAGTGACAGACCAAAAAAACTTAATTTATCTTAGTTAATGTTAATTATAATCTTGTATTTTTATTTCAATAAAATTTACCTAAACTAAGTTAAGTGTGCATTTGTAAAAAATGTGATTAGGTACATGTTTATTCTATAAATATGTAAATATAGATTGACTACATTTAACCTTCAGAAAACAATTTGCAATACTTTCGTAACTTTCTTTCTTCGTGTCACTGAATTAATTATCCCCTAAGTTACTCCATAACACACACACACACTCACCGAAATTATCTTTCAAATCGACGCAGAATATCACAACATGTAGTTTTTCCCAATCCCATTTTTGCCCCCAAAACAAATCTGTGTCTCAGTATATGGTTACAGTGTAGGTGCACGCGGCGTCTAGGTAGGTAGCCAATATAAGTCTGTGGTTGTATGTACGTATTGTCGTTGAAGTAGTATGTACTTATCGATAGCAGGATTGTCGATATTTTTATTGTGGCAAGCACTAAACAAATGTTGTTCCTGCTAGAAAAATATCTACCTATGTATAGTCATTTGACTTTATTATTTGATATGTTTATGTAATTGTGCTTGGCTTCGCTTAAAGCAAATGGAATGCATTGATATCATATGACCCTGTTAGAGATAGTCATAATCATAATAATAAACCATTTAGCGTCAGTCAAATGTGCGTATTTTTTTTCAAGTACTACGAGAGCGTAGTATACGTAATAGCGCTACGACCGTAGCGTAGTAGCGGATGAGATCTTTAAGGGTTTTACACAGCGCACGAAAAAACCATAGAAGTCTCACTAGCGCCGAAAAGTAGCCCCACAAAAAGGATGCATATTGCCATTATGCGCGCGAATACGGACGTGGGGGCGGATGTCAAAAGTACGCCAAGCAGCTGTTTAGTTCGAACATTCGCACACATGCACATACGGGTTTTGGGCACGTGTTTGGGTAGACATTTGTAGGGAATTCGCCTTCTATGGTTTTTTTCGTTCGCTGGTTTTACACACCTTTTACCTTCGGCGTCAAGGATCTCTTGGCCAAGATGGGACTATCAAACAGTACAGACTGTAGAATGTGTGGCGAGGAGGATGAGACTATGGAACACTTACTGTGTGAATGTCATGCCCTTGCCAGACAAAGAATGAATCTCTTTGGTAACGGCTACCCGCAACCAAAGGAATTCAGGGTGCTCCCACTGAGCTGCATCATCCGCTTTGTGGAGATGATGGAGCGAGCTTGGGAGTAGCTATAAAGGGGAGGGCAAATGCACAAAAGATCCCACTGGGTCGAAGTGTATCCGAAAGGGCCCTCAAGTAGATAAGATAAGACACACCTTTTACCTCATCATACGTTCTACCGTCTGTGGCAGATAGTAAGGACTTCGGAGTTTGCGGAGTTTTGCACTTAATAATCATCTAAGTATACTAATATTAATATAATTAAAGTTTGCGCAGGGCCGGATTTGGTGGAACTCAGGCGGGGCTGCTGCCCCGGGGTCTCGCTTCGCAAGATAGGGGTAAATTTCTACTGTGGGGGCCCCTCGCTCTCTCCGCTCCTTTGTCGCCCCAGGGCTTCCAAACCTCCAAATCCGGTCCTATGAGTGTGTCTCACAATGTGTCAGGCGTTTCAGGAACAGGAAGGATTTTTTTTAGATTTTTAGTCTGTTATAGGGAGGTATATAAAGAGGTATAGATATTTGTATTTTTTTAATCAGCCAACTTCAGCTTTATGCGCCACATTCTAGGTCATCAGACGAAATAAAAGTAGCAGCTTTCGGATTAGCAAATGTACGTACGGTCGACGTCAAACATATTTCATTTACACTTTTGCACCTTATTCCTTTGTGATACAAAAGACAAATTAAGGTCCGAATGATTGACACCGTTATTCCAATCATTGACAACCAGTTGTTCACCGTAATTGCTCTGTATTTACTGAAGGTGACATTTAAGTGTTGGGTTAATGTCGAATTTTGGGTTATTTACCTGACACAGTGTCAAGGAAATGGCGCTTCCACGTGAATTGAACTATCTATAGTTACAATTTACTCTCACAATTTAAGTTTTTCAAGTTCGGGGACTTAATAATTCTCATCGGTGCATTGGTTTTTAATACAGTATCTAAGCATAATTTTCACTTCAATCTTCACCATGCATTGAGCATGCTAAACCTAAACACTAAGTGCCACGCGCTAACCCAAGTGCCATGCTTACTGCCTGACGTAGGTGTCTGTAGGTACTACTACGGTATCGACAGGAGTCAGGGCGCGTCGCTCTCTGCCGAGCAACGCCGCAAGCTGTCCATTATACGGATTCTAAGCATTCATTTGTTTAGTAATACGTGAAATTAACAATTGAAATTAACTCGATAACCTTTTTTTAACACAGCACCTAAGCACAATCTTCACTTCTATCTTCCTCGTTCATCGAGCTTGCTAAGCACTAGCACCACGCGCTAAGCTAAGTGCCACACGCTAACCCAAGTGCCACGCTAAGTGCCGCGATGTTCCGCCCGACCCTGATCCGCGGTCTCAGCTCCGACTTGCCTGACGTATCTGGCGATGGTATCGGCAGGAGTCGGCGAGCGTCGCTCTCCGCCGAGCAACGTCGCAAGCTGTCCATGATACGGACTTCCAGCATCCCGTCCCCGCTGACTCCGGTGAGCCACATTTACCATTTGGTACCCTGCCCGAGAAAATGCTGTGCACAGGTATAGTGTCCTTGATTATATGTGGTTAACTTACCTTAGTGTGTTGACTAATGTGTGGTTTGGCTTTTGAATTGTGTGCAAGTCGAAACAGGAAAATTTCGTTTCCATTTTTGTGGAATTTTTGATTTTATTACCTACTGAGCGGAATTGTTATCATGTAAGCTATAAGCTGGTTCAGAAGTTCATCTACTTAGCAAAACTACTAAATGGTTATATGATGCTACCGGTTGTGGGCCTTTACGACCTTGGTATTATAATACTCACTTATTTATCAGGTCTGTGACAAAGGAGAAATTGAGGTAATTGTTCCAATGGTTGACACCTTAATGCCTAATTGTTGACACCAATTAGTCATCTCTATTGTTATGAATTAAAATTGAAGGTGTCAAACACTGGGACGTTTTCCTTACAACTTTGTTTTTATGCTGTACCTTAACTTATCACCGAATATCGCGTACAACACTCTTGTCGCATATTGTTTCAATTATTAGGCATTAAGGTATCAATTAGGTACTTTATTTGCCAAAATGAAGACAAGGCTAAAAGTGAAAAGATTTCTGTTTTACTGGCATAAAGTATTGTTTATTGTTCCATTGTCACCCATGTTTGTGCTGGTGGTTCCAGACTAAACATTTTATCGACTCGCGCTACATTCGGCTGCAGAGTCCGAAATAGACGGCGCGACCACTGGGGCCGATTTCAGTTTCTATTCACATTTTTTTTAAATTGAATATGAGAGCGTCTGATATAAAATCCTTCTTCGATGATTCGTACGTACTGGCATCACAACGTGGCATAATATCTGACAAATCGTAACGGACCGAGTCGTGTCAGATATGTATACGCGCCAATGACCAAAGAAACTAAAGGACGTGAAGTATCAACAAAATGAGTGTGTCCAGTATGGGTGACAAACATGGCGGATGTAGTGCTGTCCCGCTATCGATAATACAGCGAACATGTTTATCGATAAAATAGACAGATCTCAGAACATAAAGGTTATAAGTACATTATTTTATATGAGCTAATTGAAAGTGTAGTTTTTTTAGACAACGTATTTATTAAGTATTTTATTTTACAATCATGTCTCCTTTTAAACGGCGTGAAATGGAAGTGATATTCATATAAATAATAATAATAAATAAATATCGTGGGACATATCACAACAATTGATCTAGTCCCAAACTAGGCAAAGCCTGTACTATGGGTACTAGACAACGGATAAACATACTTATATAGATAAATACATACTTAAATAGATATTAAACATCCAAGACTCGAGAACAAACATTCGTATTCATCATACAAATATCTGCCCCGACCGGGAATCGAACCCGGGACCTCAAGCTATATTATATTAACAAATTACAAGTCGACGAGTGAACATGAGAAAATAATGATTTTTATGTAGGTACACGACACGATAATCCGTCCACTTTTAAAATAACATGAGATGATAGTAATCCATACTTTATTAGATATGCGGAAGTATGACTTTCGGTACCCTTTCATGCTTAATGGCACAAGAAATAAAAGTTAAATTGGCAGAAGAGTCCTGGGAAAGGTACAGGCAAGTATTATGTATTGAAAATTTAAAAAGCGTAAAGAGAACAGGGTACTCCAGCAAAATGTAGAGAGCAAATGTTTCTTTTACATTGTCTTATATTTTCAGGTCCAATTGCCTCCAACCATTTTTTCTTGGCATATTGGTAACCTTTAAAAATAGCTATATTAGCGAATCAATGAATCTTGTTTAGTTTCAAGGTACCTACTATAAAATTTTACCAATCTTGACAACCCAGACTTTTCAGGTTTTGTAAATTCAAGATACTGGCTCAGAGCTCACTGGTTATAGAACTAGAAAATTCGGTATTGCGAATGACGCATCGCCATTAATTATCGATATTTTCAAGAACAACCCTAACTGCCACTCAAAGGTAACTTTCAGTACAAAAATATCGAAAATAAAGCTAAATCCTATTACAACGTATAACGAATCTTAATATGTGTACACATTACAACATAATGCAAATGCTCAGCTCTCGATAATGCTTAAATTATCCAATATTTCAATAAAAATACATTTACGTACCGGTGCAAGGATAAACTTTGCCGATTTGGGCCTTTTCGTAAGCCACATCCAATAATGCTGCAGCTGGGCATGGTCACCACATTCCACTTATCCGTGTTCTTTCAGCCTTGTGCAGTTTATAATTTTATTTAGAAAGATATTTTAATATTTTGATTTGTTTACATGTGTCGTTGACAGATGATGTACCCACTAAACTGACGGGAACTGACATTTCGTGGCAACAAATATGGCGATTTTGGGCAACATTTGACATTTGATGATTAATGTTCGGTTCTGACTGTTATACTACCATCTCTTTTTTAATAGCCAAATGGTGCTTGGTTAAAATGAGACAGTGCTATTTTGGGGAAGTTTACGTCTAAACAGATAAATACACCCTGTCCATTAGTTTCCTTTGTCATTGATACGCGCTTTGATGTGGCAGATATTAATAATATGCTGGCGACCTATCGAAATACTTATGCAATCACTCGGAGTTTGTCCGTCTGTCACAGGCAGTTTATTTCGTGGAGGATGCCTGCCAGCAGAACCAGCTGTTAGGATATGGTGATGCGACTGTGGCAATTCTAATGCACTACAAACTTTACGGCGGCTGCCATCTGCGCTTTCATGCGGGAGTCCTCAAGATCTTACAATGAAAGCACTGGAACGTTCTCGCTTCTGACTCGTTCTGGGGCAACATGGTCTTCGTCGCTTTCTCTGGAGATCATTTTGCCCTTGGATTATTTAACAGGTAAGTTCCGTTGTGAATAGCAACTGGCTTGCTGCTCTCAGTCATTGCGGCTGGGCTGAGACCTATAGCCCCTGTACTTCGGGACAAGACTAGTGTTCATTATTAAAGATTATTAAACGCACCAGTGCTTGACAATGACCGAATACTTGACACATTCAATAGAGATCAGCGATATGTTTCAACTATATTAGATTAGTGGGTCGATCACGTAACATTTCTTACGCGCTTAGAAATTTAACTGTCATTTTTCTATATAAAAAGTGACATTTAGATCTAACTCACGCGCGTACAATGCGTTACGCAATTGGGAATGGATGAAAATTTTAGAAATGCCTGATTATTTTTTTGGTGATAGGAATAACCTTCCTTAGCACCAGAAAAAAGTTTCAGATTTTTCAGCTGCGTCAATTTTTTTTGAAAAATATAAACAGTTTCCTCACTTACGTTTTGGGTCAGTTACGGCACCTTCCTCGATCGGTCTCATTTTACAAAAAACTATATTAAATATCCGTGGTAAACTGGCACTGGCAATGATATTGACAGTTGCAGCAGCTTTATTGATCATTACCAGTGTCAGTTTACCACAGATATTTAAGATAGTTTTTTGTAATATGAGACAGATCAAGGAAAGTGTCTATTTACCGTTCTTAACCCAAAACGTAAATGAGGAAACTGTTTATATTTTTCAAAAATAATTGTCGCAGCTGAAAAATCTAAAACTTTTTTCTGGTGCTAAGGAAGGTTATTCCTATCACCAAAAAAATTATCAGGCATTTCTAAACTTTTCATCCATTCCCCATTGACCCCAAGGTGGCATTGCATCGCTGGAATAGGCTATTCTACATTTTTTATGTGTGTGTGTGTGAGTGTGTTGATTTTAATTTTTGACACAATCACAAGTTTTAATGAACGACTTTCTTTGCTATAAACCTTAGATGTGTTGTAGCTGCAGCTGCGTTTTGAACCCCTTTACACGGGCGAAGAAACAATGTATCAACAATTCTTCATGATTGACGTATTTATTATTGTAACTTACAATTTGGCCCAAGGTTCCCGTAGTCCATGATTAATTTGGTTAGTTAGATTGTACGTCAGCGCGGCGCATTAACTGGGCTGTTATTCGGAACGCGCTAATGCGCCTCACCTCAACTGTAAAGGCTAACGAAACTAGACCTCTGCCTACGCTTAGTTACACGAATCGCGGCGTCAAGATATCTTTGAGGGGTGAATGGTGAGGCGAGGTTAAAACAAATTACAGAATAGCGGGTGCGTAGTTCTAACAATGTAGCGGTAATCACAATGAACGATATTTTCTCCGTAGCGACAGATTTAGCGTGTGACGCGAGCGACGACCTCCACTGTTAAACAGTGTGTATCTTTGGTTAAATGACCGTGATTTGGTATCAATGTTTAATTTATCAGGCGTGAAGGCACACTCATCACACTAATAAATAATTTAAGTAGGTATGATGAATGAATACGCTAAGTGACGGACTGACTGTTGACTGACGGTGGTATCAGCAACGTTGCATGACGTGTCAATTAAACGCTCTGTTATAATGATGTTTTTAATGATATAGAAAATAATTTACGTAAAAAAACAAACCGACTTACAATGAAATTCAATAATACTAAATACTAAACGAAAAATTTAAAACTAATTACAAAAAAATAGACCGTCTAAAAGTTCTGCCTGCGGCATGGACCCCATGACGCTGGCGATGGCGGCATTTGCCCTTTGGACCGCAAGAGCGATCCTTTGGGAAAAATACGCACCAGCTCTGGGGTCTCCTGAGGCATGGATGTTTGTTTTTAGGGTTTCGATACCTCAAAAGGAAAAAAAAACGGAACCCTTATAGGATCACTCGGTTGTCTGTCTGTCCGTCTGTCACAGCCGAATTGCTCCGAAACTACTGGACCGATTGAGTTGAAATTTGGTACACATATGTAAATTGGTGACCCAAAGATGGACGCGTAAAGTAAATTAATGAATTCTGAACAAGGGGGCCACTTTTGGGGGTAAACTGGAAAATTTAAAAAAAAGTTTCGCAAACTGTGTTGTGTGACATATCAAATGAAAGGGGTTGTTGTAAGCATGTCAGATATATATTTTTTTATAATTTTAGTAAAAACAGATTTGAAGTAATTTAGGAAAAAAGACGAAAATTGACTATACCCCCCCCCCCCTTATCTCCGAAACTACTAGGATTAAAATTCTGAAAAAAATATGGAAAATAGTTCCTTGCCTAAAGATTACAGGAAAACCTATAAGAAGTATTCAAAAACACTTATGAAATTTAGATTATATACGGAACCCTAACCACGCGAGTTGAACTCGCACTTGGTCCGGTTTTATTTTTATTCAATTGTGATTTTGGTTGTTTAATAAATATATATAATATAAAAAAGTCTTTAAAAACAAAGTTTAAACCGACTTCAATTCAGTACTTTGTCAAGACACATAGGTACAGTCGACGCCAAAAATACGTTTACACTTTTGCACCTTATTCCATTGCAATAAGGCGAATAGTGTAAACGTATTTTTGGCGTCGACCGTACATGAAAATTTCCACGTTTCCTTTCCAATTTCTTACTTGAACTGCTTCCCGAGAGCAAATGCGTTGATTATTACAGAAAAAATCCAAGTCGCTAAGTATAAGTGGGCTGGTAATATTTGAGGAGTTCCGTCGATTCCTCAAGGATCTCAGAATTGACACTTAATTAGTTCAACGGAATCTGTCAGAATCTATGACGTACTTTACATCCTTGAGGAGTTCCATAAGGCATCTTTCTGTGGTCTTCATCATCAGTTCCACTTCACCAAAATTGCGATTTCCAAGGGTTAATAAGTACACGCGTTATAATAGTGAATAGCGAAATCACTACACGCGTGCCTATAAAATTTGAGGGTTGCCCTCGATTTCTCTAGGATCCGATCATCAGATCCTGACTTGTTGACAATGGCCACCCTTTCGAATAAAAGAAGGATTTTGAAAATCGGCCCAAAATTGACGGTGAAATCGGTGAACATACAAAATAAAACATACAGTGGAACATAATAACTTTCTCCTTTTTTAAAGTCGGTTAAAAAAAAACTTCTGTAAGTATTTAAGTCCTTTAAATAAGTTGCAGCGTGGTGTTTTCCGACTATTTATTTTCGTAAGTTTCCTCTAATCTAAATCTAGGTCATCAGCATTATCATCATATCAGCCGAAAGACGTCTACTGCTGGACATAGGCCTCCCGTAAAGAGTGCCAAATTGACTGGTCCTGCGCCACCCGCATCCAGCGGACCCCCGCGACCTTTACCAGGTCATCAGTCCACCTTGTAGGGCCCTCCCCACGTCGCGCCTTTCGGTACGCGGTCGCCACTCGAGAACCTTTCCGCCCCAACGGCCATCGGTTCCTACGTGCAATGTGCCCCGCCCACTGCCACTTAAGTTTAGCGATCCGGAGGGCAATATCGGTTACCTTGATTCTGCACAACCCGAAATCTAGGTAACCAAAGTTGAACTAGCTCAAAAATATGACGGAATTAGCCACATTGACCTTAACACGACTTTATTTATAGCGCCGTAAAGGACGTGTTAGAATTTAGAAATGTTTTCCCTTTGTTATGGCAAATATTGATCCTGGTGACTGTACGTGGGAATTAATGTTTAAAATACGGTTTTTAATACAGTTGCTTAAAAAGTGCTACTTTACGTAGCTGATTAGCGTGCGGAAAGTTGGTTTTCGCGCACTAGTGCTTTTCACTTTTCCTTGTACAAATTGTACAGTCGACGCCAAAAATACGTTTACACTTTTGCACCTGATTCCATTGCAATAAGGCGAATAGTGTAAACGTATTTTTGGCGTCGACCGTAGGTACCATTAATTATTATGTCAATAAAAAATAAATGAGATAGAACTGTATTAAACTTCATTTTTTTCAATTGTATTACAATGATGTTACAGAATGAATAATATAAAAGTTTCGAATTCCTTACTTGTTGTTTTTCTTATATTTTCGCAACTGTATTAAAAAACGTCGTTCGATACACGTGCGGAAATGTCATTCTTCACTCGTCCCGAGTCTTGGGGATACGATATCTCGGTAGTCGTGACGTAATGACATACTTTCCGCACTAGCATCGAAATGTACTATTCTGAGTATGTTTTGACTCTGTGGAAATTCTCAAGAAAATGTGGAAAGCCGACTTTTTCTAACGCTGTTATGAAACGTAAAAATATGAAATTTACGATAATGGGCCACACTCGCCGCAAACTGGCTATAAAAATACGCCCGACGGTGTGTTGGACGAGGGTTCCGTACAGTCACCCGTATTATAGGACTGTTAAAACTGGTTGGGTGCGGTGACAACTGTTATTTAGCTGTCATCTGGTGCAATATTTACTTTCAAGCATAAAGGATGTTATAAATTGTAATCTTTGAAAAGTACCCGGTAAATTACAATTTATAATTATAATGCATATGTGACACAGTAAAACCCCCTTCATTTGATATGTCACACAATACAGTTTGCGAAACTTTTTTTTTCATCTTCCAGTTTACCCCCCAAAAGTGGCCCCCTTGTTCAGAATTCATTAATTTACTTTACGCGTCCATCTTTGGGTCACCAATTTACATATGTTTACCAAATTTCAACTCAATCGGTCCAGTAGTTTCGGAGCAAATCTGCTGTGACAGACGGACCGACAGACGCACGAGTGATACCTAAAAATGTGGTACCCTATGTCACCCTAAAAAAGAGGTAGATAGGTTATAAACGCTCCAAAAATGGCATACTAAAATTGTGTCAATTGGCACAACTTGCCTCAGTTTGGAGTCGTCAATGGAAACGTTAGCTGTCATTTGGTGGCCATTTTTAAATACGGAATTGTATAAGTATAGACAACATATCTACCCTTAATCATCATTATCATCATATCAGCCGAAAGACGTCCACTGTTGGAGATAGGCCTCCCCCAGAGAGTCATCTACCCTTACGGCTATAGAAATAAAGTTGTGTCAGATATTTTGCGCGCCTTTTTCTGACTGTTACAGCTGACTGTACATTAAATCCTAAATCCACGTGGTGTGTGGAAGTGCTAACTAGGTATGTCCAGCGCGCTGGAGATTACGCTTAGTTTACACCTCGTTAAATAAATCCTCCTTTTACTTGACTGTCAGAGGAGAACGGAAGATATTTGCAATATCTGCTCCCGCACACCTAAATAAAAGTATAATGTTATCCTTGCAAACGTTAGTCCTAAAATGTGAAAAACTGTTTATAATAAGTATGTGGAACAGAATGAAGCGTTTTTACAAAAACAGGTAATTGTTCATTGTAAGAGCTTCATTTTTTCCCAATAAACTATGATTCTTTACAGTAGAGATAAAGCTTGTTAAACTTTAGAGCAAATATCCACCCATTTCAACCCCAGCAAGTTGATAGTGTCATGTGCAAATCTAAATAGTAACTTTATAGCGGCAGGGTTGTCAGCTATAATAAAACGTTTAATTTTTAATGAATAAAATAAATAAATAAATAAATAAATAAAGCAAAGATAATAGTAAAGTGCCACCCTGTATACTCAGTACGTCCTGCGTAACTTTAAAATCTCCGTCACTACGAAAGCATTGACAGGAAAGAACTTACCCAAACTATAAAAGAAGTAAAGATGCTACACCGTACGAAAAACGCTGTTTTAGCAGATATCCAGTATCTCATGTAGTACGGTGAACATATTTTTTTTGTACAATTTTGGTTTACACGAGTTTGGATGTGATTTTAAAACCATTATTGTGATCTAGAATAGTTAAGTAAAGCAAGAGTATAAATATTTGTAGTAGAAAAAGTAAAACGATAATTGTTTTACCTTTAGATCTGAGGCGCGCTAAAACACTTGCTGCTTTTAGATCACGACTTGTCTCTTCCTTAATTACTTTTGGACTTAGTATTTTATTTGCTCCCAGTAACTCTCTGGCTGGTATTATATTTATGTAGAAGTTTATGTATGTTTATTAGTATTTATTTATATATGTGTATGTTTATTGATTATTATTATAATTTTCGGGTTGCCACCTACTCAAGTTGAAGAATTGCTTTATTTCTGCTACCCAAATGTTGTCTGGAAGAGATCGCTCCTTAGCGATAAGACCACCTCCAGTTGTCTACCTCTACTCTTATGTTCTGTACTGTGTTCTTTTTTTGAGGTGTTCAATATAGTGAATTGTATTGTTTTTGTTTGTTCGACTAAGCGTTAATTAAGCTATGAAATTTCGATAAAATATATTCAGCACATTATTAGTGATATAAGATTATAAGTATCCTCTTCACAGACTCAAATCCTACATAATTCTTATCAGCACACGGAGCTAACAAATTATCTATGAATTCCCTGTTTGTCCATAAACAATGAAATGGCAAATTATGCGTTACGCCATCCCAAAACTATACAAACGTTAGTATTTCTGCGGGTAGTAAAATATCACAGCCAATTTAATTTAACGCGCCACGCACATTGGCAAGCATTTCTAGGCAAAGTGCATTTATGTGAAGGACGTGGGCATTGCAGGCCTAGTTCGATACATAGCCAATAAAAGGAGTTATTGAAGTTTACTCTGTATTTTGTAGATTGTTTCTTTGACAAATAGAGTTCGATCCTATCACCTGTCAAATAAAACACTTCTCTTGGCAAACCCTAGTAAGTAGCCTCGCCCTCGTTTTCACACTTTTTACGAAGGTATGGCCTTCGTAAAAGTTTAAGGGACATTCATGGGTAGATTTTTAGAAAACACTGGTAAAGTTCAGATTTTATTTGATTGAACATCTTATATCCCGTTAGATAAACACGACTAATAAAACCCATTTGAGTTATTTATTAATAGGTCAAATAAAGTTAATTGACAAGCGTTCATTACACAGTGCCCCCGCTGACCATTAATCTGTGAATAAGTGGGCGATCTAATTCAAGTCATAACTAGCGTAAAGATATATTTAGACAGTGATTATGTTAACAACGACACTCGTCTATGAAAGAGCGTTGATTTTACTTTAGCGTTTCAATTGGTCAGTGGAAAAGTGGACGTTTTTAGGGTTCCGTACCTCGAAAGGAAAAAACGGAACCCTTATTAGGATCACTTAGTTGTCCGACCGCGATGAGTTGGGGGGTGGAATATCTAGCATATAAACTTAGACGTATTTACATGGCAACACTGTCACTAAGAATCCTATTCTGATCGCGGTTTGATAATATTAGCACAGTGCCAAATGTCAGAAATGATAGATGGCTCATAAACAAACTCAAATAAAATATTATGTAAATTGAGATGTTTTAAGATGTCACTATGCCGCGGCCGGAATTCACACCGACCGCCTACCTGCCCAGCCCTGCTAGCATAACTTGACTGTCGACTCTACTCGCGCGCGAGATAGTCTGTCTGTCACTTTCTGTTTAAATCTGTCAAAAAGTGACAGATAGTCTAGCACGCGCGCGAGTAGAGTAGAGAGTCAAGTTATGATAGCAGGGCATCTAGCATAACTTGGCTCTCGACTCTACTCGCGCGCGAGATAGTCTGTCTGTCACTTTCTGATTATTGCTGTCAAAAAGTGACAGATAGTCTTTCACGCGCGCGTGTAGAGTAGAGATACTAGCAGGGCTGGCTACTGTTCCTGATGACCTATTATTACAACTTAAACCTTATAGCTTATACTGGAAGGTAGTTATTATCTTGTTACTTCTTTCTTTTCTTTTTGAAGTGATAAGTAGTCGTCGAAGTTTACAAAGGGCACAATGATAGTGTTCTAAAAATAAGCCGTTTATGACCATTCTGGTTTTCTTACTCAATTTTGAATACTAACTGTATACACTTGTATGCTGCTGCTGCATGTCAACATAATATTATGCCAAAAACACTTTACTATAGTGTTTACAAACATTGAAAGCGAATAATTATTTGCACAATTAGTAGGTACTCAACGGTGCCAAGTCTATTTTGGGAACGTTAAAAGTGATTTAAGAAATACTTGTCGAGTTTTAAACTGGAAACAATAGTGTAACACATCTGTTTGGAAACGTGTCTTGATATTATATACATTACGGTTCAAATTACAGTGACAGTCGGTTTAGCAACTAAACATACTTAATTATACTGAATGTACGGATACTACGGTAAGCAATAGCGAAACAAATAAAATATACTTATTTTGTTTCTTTGTTTTATTTTGACCCTTCGTTTGTTCGAGACCATTTTTTAAAAACGGATACCTATACTTTTTCGAAGATCTATAAATATACAGGGTAACAAAAATGTTGTCGGAACCCATTAAAGCCAGATTCGGTAGCGTATTGCAATTCCAACTTCATCATCATCATTATTGAAGGCTCTTGTCGGTAGAGTAGCCGCCACTGATTTTTGTCCTGTGCCAGCCTCTTGATGTCTTCGTACGACTCGACAGCAACCTTCCCTTTTGGCTGGCGTAAATATGTCTTAGTCTGGGCCTTCCTCTGCCCCTCTTTCCTTCGATCTTGCCCTCCAAGATATTTAAAAAGAAGCTGTCGTGCCGTATTAAGTGTCTGACTCTTAAGATGGCGAAATAGGGGCCAGGCCTCAAGTTGACGTAACCACCCCACCTACTAGGATCCGTCTGATCGGTGTCATCCTGGTCTATATGCGTGCGCGCGCCCACTGCAATTGTTGCACGTCTCGCCAGGAATAGACGAGCCCTCCAATTATACTTAAGAATAGGCGCAGTACGCTGCGTAGTGCTAGAATAGCTGGTGCAGACGGTATCTTAAGACGAATCAGAGAACAACACAAGGATTTTACGTTAGGCCTCTTGCGCATTTGCGTCAGTATCGGTATGCGTTATTTTGAATTTTACCGATAGCTTAATACTCGACGATACGAAGGACGGTTTCCCAACCACTACTACCCCGTCAAAAAAACATCGAGATTCTGTATCTTAGACCCTGTTTGTGGTATTTTAAAGGTAGACCTATGGGCTCTCCTCCTGTGACGTCTCTGTTGCTGCTGGTTGGGCTTTGTTAATTCACTATCGCATATCTGGTGGCCGTGTCACGATCCGCCACGCAATGTGTTGTTTCATGGTACTTATGATTATTTATTGATTTTATACGCCGATCTCTCTCCATGTATTGTTGTTGCCACGAATATTTATTGCATAGCATTTGCTATGATATGCTATGTTCAATGTTAATGCACGCACTGTGACCGTTGGTACCTTGCAGCTCTGCCCCAATGAAGCCTTGCCTACTTACGAAGTGCAGTTAGCATGATAGGTTTTATGGTCATGTTTTACATGACATTTTGGTCCATTTGGGCTGTGAAACTTGTCCATAAAACTAACCGTGCTAGCTGGGCTACACAATATAAAAAGATGTTGTAAAAAATTGCGCGTTTACATATTACATATCTTGTCTATAGTTTACTCTACATGACCTCTGCGGGCGGTCACTCGAGCAGGTTAAAAAGGAAGCGCTCTAGCAGGATATGTGGTGTATGTCCAGCTTATATACATTTTAACAAGCTTTGATGCCTCGGTTGTATTCCATCGGGGCTGGGAACTAATTAATGTAAAGACCAAAACATTTGTGTCTCAAATAATCTTGCGCATACGCAAAATATGATAATATATAAGTTCAAACATTTATTCGTGAGAATACAGAAAATAAAATAAGATTTTAAGTAAAATAACATGGTTATGTCTCGAAATGGACACAGCTCAGCAAGTTGCTAGCTATAACTGAAGATACATCATGAAGATTATATAAAAACGTCGCTCATCCGCCATTTTATTGCGCACGTTATGACGTAATATCGTGAAATTACTCGATCGACGATTTATTGACGTCATTGAGCTGTCGAAACAACGAATAGGGACTCAAGTCAATATAAGGTTGGCATTTTGGCAATAAACTTGTGAATCCTCTGGAGCGCCTTCTTATGATCAGGCAAGTCATATGCTTGTTTGTCACCGCCGTATTGTTATAAAAAGTCACCGCACATTTTTTTTTCTACACGTTAGGTTTCAAATGACGTCAATACTTTATTTTCACTATCCATTTAAACGTCTTTAGTGTAGACAATCGCACTCCATCATATGTTTTATTGACAATTAACAGAAGACGGGACCGTTTCTTTATAATTTGGCACAACAACTTTGCCATCGCGTCTCTCTCTCGTCAGTAAAAATAGAAGGGAAGAGAAGTGACTGTCATGAATAAGAATATCAAAATGATTGAAGAGAGCACGTCACAAAAGAACGTAACCAAATAACACTACTTTTCTACTGAGTATGGTATGGTAGGCCGAGCCGAGTTCTTAATTGAGTACTAGTACATACATTTCGATGCTAGTGCGGAAAGTATGTTATTACGTCACGAGTACGGAGATATCACTTGGGTCGAGTGAAGAATGACATTTCCGCACGTGTATCGAACGATGTTTTTTTAATACAGTTGCGAAATAGTACATTACTGCAGACGCCGGGAAAGAAGGGCTTGCCGGGTGAGTAGGTTAGGATAGTATTAATACGAAGCCGGCATGCCCTTTTCACGGCCAGGCATGTATAGTGCTTTTCTCAAACATATGCAATGAAATAAAACAATACACCACTCACAATAGTACATTAATTTTCCCTCCAATACTTAATGTTTTTTTTACGAAAGTCGTCCGTATTTCGCTTGTGTAGTGTTTGAATAGACCCTATTAGGGCCATTATACATAACCTGATAATAACAATCTTAAATAAATGCAGAGGATTCTAGATATTGTCTATGGTCTCTGGTGACTTACGTATAGATAATATTTTAATTTATTCATCAACACATTGAATCATACAGATTTGTTTTCTTATTAAAGGTTCGTGTGTAATAGGCATAACGCGGATATTTTTGGTCCGATAACCATTCAGCCACTAGAAAAAATAAAAAATATATACATCAGCTGTTTAGCCTGTTGATGAACACAGACGCCATGTTAACATTAAAATTAAAAAAAAATTACTTCCCGGCCTAGGCCTTCAATTTTGTATGAAATTCCTTTACAGTTCTCTCGAGTTGTTCCGCCCGAAACGTGATACTTTGAAGCCTGTTATAACGCACGTAAGGACAACATTTCATTGCATGTTTGAGAAAAAATAAGAAAAACAACAAACGTAAGGAATTCGAAACTTTTATATTATTAATTCTGTAACATCATTGTAATACAGTTGACAAAAATGAAGTTTAATACAGTTTAATTAGAGTTTAATACAGTTCTATCTTACTTATTTTTTATTGACATAATAATGAATGGTACAATTTGTACAAGGAAAAGTGAAAAGCACTAGTGCGTAAAAACCAACTTTCCGCACGCTAAACAGCTACGTAAAGTAGCACTTTTTGAGCCACTGTATTAAAAAATATGTTTCGTTAAGAGGTTATTGTTAGCACTAGAGATAAGAGTATTACTCAGTATTATTTAATAACTGACCTTACGCAATCGTATCATAATTGCTATCGTTTGTTTTGACGCTCCAAGTAGGTATAAACATTTTTATCATCACCTCTAGTGGATATTTGTCTTATTAATACGAATATGTGGAAAGTGATTTATGGACTGTTGAAGACGTGAATGTAATTTCTGCAGTTTGAACCTGCAACCTTTCATCTGACCGGGCCGATCGCTCTTAACCAACTATTTCAATAATCATATATGTTAAATATTTGTTTTAATCATTAAAGTGTGACATGTTAAATACTAAAACAGCAAAAATCCGCAACATGCTTCGTAAATCATTTACAAATCATAAATCCACCACAGGTTGTGTCAACTATTTTTAACACTACAGTTCACACCCCACTCCGATACTCACCCGGACCAAACGTGCCAAAAACACCGGCAGCATTACCACGTTGAATGGCCATTGATATTCGTTGGACCAGGTAAGTACCAGAACGAGGGTCGCAGCCCCTTTCCCTCAAGCACCGCCCAATGTCTTTGACGAACTTCTAGGCCTCGGTACACCAAGGCCCAGCCGTCTCGTCAGCAAAACTTATTATTTCTTTAGTATATATTTATGTAGTAATGCGTTATTTATTATTCCTGTTTGACATTATGATCGCAATACAAAAATATCGTTTGTTAAAAATAACTCATGCTTTACTATTTGCCGGTAATACCCGCTCACTTTCTTATAATATCTGCTAGCGCCATCTTTCGATATAGACTGCAATTACGTCTTTTTTACCTGAAATGTCGGAAGGTAAGTTTTCAGCGTTCCGCTGAAACCCTCTGCCGAAACACGCGCCGTTTAGTTGCATGCATTAACGTCAGATGGCGTTGAATTCAGCGGTTTATCTTCTGACAAGTCTTACTCATTTGCAATGTTAGGTACTCGAAATTTTCGTTAGCCTGTGGCTACTTTTTGGTGCTTTTAATAAGAATCTGGGGGAGGAATGATGGGGTATAGACGCCCACCTTACAAGAAAAATTGGCAATTAATTTTGAATCAACTGTAATAGGAAATAGAGTATAGAGTTGAATGATGGGAAGACATTGATTAAGATAAAACAATACAAAAGACCAGACGGCAGATGGACTGTGGTAATAGGTAACGGAATATGTATTTAAGTATTTATATAGGTATACAAGCCTTTTTGAGCTTATTAACGAAACGGATTAGTTCGACTTGTGTAAGATTGTCCTCTAATATTTATTACTTTATTTAAAGAATATCTACTAATATTTTTAACCGACTTCAAAAAAAGAATGAGGTTTTCAATTCGGTTGTATTTTTTAAATGTTCGTTACCTCAGAACTCCGTCATTTATGAGCCGTTCGTACATTTTTCTTTTGTTTGTCATATGCTTTCAGGTTGGCCCCATTCTTTTCAAAAATCCAGTTGGATTATGGGATCCATGAGGAATTGAGGGAACTCGATCCTCAATTATATTAGGCACGCCAGTAGCGATGTCGGGATTTTCTATTATAACTCGTATATTTACCCTCGGAAATCGCAATTGTGGAACTGATGATGAAGACCACAGGTGACTTATGGTTATGGAACTCCTCAAGGATATAAAGTACGTCAAAGATTCTGACATGATTCCGTTGAAGTAGCAACTAATGAAGTGTCAATTCTGAGATCCTTGAGGAAACTCCTCAAATATTATCAGCCCACATTATAGCGACTTGGATTTTTTTCTGTAATAAATAATAATCAATGCATTTGCTCTCGGAAAGCAGTTCATGTGGTAAATTATGGAAAGGAAATGTGGAATTTTTTTAGGTACCTATGTAGCTTGGTGAAGTATTGAAGTCGGTTTAAACTTTGTTAGGGTTCCGTACCCAACGGGTAAAAACGGGACCCTATTACTAAGACTTCGCTGTCTGTCCGCTGTATCTCAAGAACCGTGATAGCTAGAGAGTTGAAATTTTCACAGATTATGTATTTCTGTTGCCGCTATAACGACAAATACTAAAAAACCGGCCAAGTGCGAGTCGGACTGGGGCTCCCATGATGACATGATTTTTTTGCCGTTTTTATAGATAATGGTACGGAACCCTTCGTGCGCGAGTCCGACTCGCACTTGACCGGTTTTAAAGTAAATTATCAATAACTATGATACTATAATCTGTATACATGTCTTCGCTACGGTTGGGCGTGTAGATACTCGTATTATTGAACCCGATACGACGACATCGCCGTCGGTATCTCGCGGCGGAGTCAATTGGCGGTTAATTGGGTCGCCGTTAATTGTAAGACTTCCTTCCTCCAGTCATGTCTCTTACACTCGATATGTGACATTTCATGTATCAGTCGCAATCATACTTTCCCGGTCATAACTACATTTTAGGTACCTACTTTGACCAATGAAGACCGTTATAAAGTCATCATCATCAGTATCAGCATCACTATATTCGTCCCACTGCTGGGCACAGGCTTCCTCTCATTGATGATCATTGGTTATTAATAATGCCTACTAACTCCCTGAACTCCAACGACGTCTAAATGCATCTGTGTTAGGTCACACAATCGAGTTTTTCTTTTGAGTTCATATAGATCGACGAATCCAGCAACATAAAAAGCGGCCAAGTGCGTGTAGGGCCACGCGCAGGGTAGGGTTCCGTAGTTGCCCGTCTGTCACAGACTGCGGACTTAAAAGGGGCTTTGGGGTTTTTATTATAGCTTTACAAAAATTACAGAATATAGACACAAATGAACCAAGAACAATAGGGATATAGCTTTGCTCTTCTTCGTTTACCCAATATACATAACGGGCCTAACCTCTACGTTTACTCTGCTAGTGGGTTAGTTAGTGACCTGACTCAATTCGGTTTCAGTTTTAGCGTAAGCAGCTTCGGATACCAATATAACCGCGTTTGTATGGGCGCGACGCGCACTGACCACTAGAAACGCCGTGCAGTGCAGATAATAGTTATTTACGATACAAGTGCAGAAAATACGAAATTCGCAACGAGTGGTGATAAATTAAAACACGACCGAAGGGAGTGTTTTAAATCGACACGAGTTGCGAATTACCTATTCGCACGTGTATCGTACAACATTTTACGATGCATTATGCAAGGGAATAAAAAAATATACCTACATAAAAGGTGAGATTTCATGACAGTTAACTGTCATTATATCTCATTCCCACACAGGGAATATTGGCCCTACATAATTGTAAGGAATAAGCCCGAATAGATAAAAGGCTTTATTTAGCGAAAATGTACGACATATGAATGATTGACAGTGTTAATGACATGGAATGGTTTTACTTTTAAATACCACATTCTTCCCTACGTCTGGAAGTCCTGGAAGTAGGCGGGAGGCCTACGGATGCGCTCAGATCGTCGTAGTACTGGGGACCTGCGCGGAGTCTCCACAGCCTCTACAGGATCCGGCTGTTCTAGTTGTTCAGGGACGAATTCCTCACGCTGCTCTAGTCCCAGCTCCTGCGAATGTTGCTGTTGTCCCGGATTGGGTGTGACGGAGAGATTGTTATGCCCGTCATTGTTATTAGTAACTTCTGGTTCTTCAGGGTTTCCGCTCGGAGCTAGGTGTCGATTTGATACGGTTAGTTCCCTCCCGTTTGATAGACGTACTGAGCTATAAAGTGGGTTCGATTCTAATATTTCAACTTCTTCAACCAATGGGTCATATTTGCTTAGACGGTTGAATTTCTTTAGGAGAGCCTTAGAGGATTGTTGCAGCCAAGATGGCATGGATTGTCCCCAAGACGATCGACTTGGGTGGTTGAACATTCGTTCGTGAGGCGTGGTGTTTGTTGTCGTACAGAGCAGTGATCTTATGCTGTGTAGCGCTTGGGTCATTACCTCTTTCCACATTGTTATAGGCATATTCTTACTTATCAGGGCTAGGCGGATGGTTTGCCATAACGTGCCATTGAGTCTTTCGACTTGGCCGTTTCCTTGGGGATTGTATGGAGATGATCGACTGGTAGTGATGTGCTTGGAGTGTAGGAAATCTTTAAGTTCTTTTGACATGAACCCAGCACCTTGGTCTGTATGTACCATTGATGGGAATCCAAATATTGAGAAAAGTTCCGTGAGATGTTTTATGACTGTTTTTGTGCTAGTATCTGCGCAGGTAAAAGCAAAAGGAAATCTGGAGTACTCGTCCACAATGGTGAGGATATATTTATTGTTCGTGGATGATGGCAGAGGTCCTTTAAAGTCCATGGCGATTCTCTCTAATGGCGTCGTTGTTTTGATAAGTGTTCCCGTTTTATTTGTAAATCTCGGCTTAATCTCTGCACAGATGGAACACGATGTTACCACACGCCTCACATCGTCGATAGAGAATGGCAAGTTCTTTGAGCGTATCCAATGTATTAGACGAGTAACGCCGGGATGGCAAAGCGATTGGTGTAAGTCTCGGAGCTTGTCGTCAATACTCGCGGCGCATATTTGTCTTGTAAGCGTGTCTGCGACAACGTTTTGTTTACCAGGCCGATATTTAATGTCATAACGATAATTCGACAGGTTCAATATGCCATCTTTGGATTTTATCATTCTTTATCTTACTTGCGTGTCCCTGCAACATGAATGCAACTGATTTTTGGTCCGTGATTAGGTTAAAGCGCCGACCGATTAAGTAGTGACACCACTTTTTTAAACTTTCAATTATGGCGCATGCTTCCTTCTCTACAATGGGGTATTTCTTTTCACTATCATTAAGGGACTTAGAAAAAAAAGCTACAGGTCGATCATTCTGGGTGAGTGAAGCAGCAATAAATTGTAAGGAATAAGCCCGAATAGATAAAAAGCTTTATTTAGCGAAAATGTACGACATATGAATGATTGACAGTGTTAATGACATGGAATGGTTTTACTTTTAAATACCACAATATGGTTCTTTAAAGTTTCAACATATGCACGGAAAGTGTTCATTTCCGCACTCGTGCGGGAAAGTAACACCATGTGTACTGTAATAGTACATTACTCACCTAGGGCGGTAAAACAAAGAATGTGTCAGATCGCAGGTATTTGACCGAGCCGCAGGCAAGGGCGATATACTTAGAGCGTACATAACTGGAGTAGACTTATGTCGTATTTGCGTACAAAAATGTCTGCCAAATTTTGCGGGGGCGGGAGGGAGCATCTTAATAGGATATTGGAACTCAATGTATATTGAAAGCTTAAAGTGGTTGAACGTTTATAATATGAAGTGCTGACAGCAACTTGCGGGCATTTTTATGATCAGTGTTCTCTTGGGAGGCGATTTTGTGAATTACATTAATCGATTGTGAAATTGTCTTTGTATGATTTTTTGCACATTGTGCAAGGTTTTCTACAAAGGGCCAGGGGTAAGTTACTGAAAGGCTAGATACTCCAGTTATGTATGCTCTAAGGTGATATACGATCTGAGGCTTTTTTACTACTACCCGTGGTGAGTACAGTCGAGTTCATAAATATATATACGTTTCCAAAGGTTCAAAATATCTGAGCAACCTTATGCCCTTAACAATAAAGCCGTGTTTTTTTGACGTTGCACATATTTTGGAACATTATACGTCTCCCCCTGGTCATGAAGGGGGATTTTCGCACGCCTAGCGGGCGGTAATTGCAACTTTATGGCGAGGTGGATCGTAAAATAATTATGATGCCCATGCACTGCCATGCCTATTTCAAGACACTTGAGGAGCCTTATTCTATTATCTAGCCGCGTTGGGAATGGCAAAGAAGGTGCAGATATTCCATGGAGGTACACGCTAGTTCTTAGTGCGAGATCTCACCATTTTCACACCATGGATATTATTGAAGTATTTACACAGTAACATGTTATAGATACAAAAGGTGAAATGTCATAAGAAGGCACCACCAGTCAACATTCAGACCAAAAATAAAAATATAATTTGTTAATTTTCACAACAAAGTATAATATGTAAGTTAATTATTTAATTACCATTTTCTTGTTCTCTCTACCTTATCCTGCACCAAACAAACGATTCTGTTCGGCCTTGTGTTGTGGTAGACTAGTAGAGTATGCCATGAATGCATTAAGTCCGCCATTTTTACCTTACTTGTGCAATGAATATAAATAATAGTCATTAAATCTCATTCCCACACAGGGAATATTGGCCCTAAATCCATTCCCGCATGGCCCCGCCCTGCACTGCTCTGCCATGCGGGCATAGAGGAGTTCCAGTGTTTATGTTGAACCATATAAACGCGCACTTTGAGAGCAAGTGCGTTGTAAATAAATAAATAAACATGATGCTCGGAAAATCGGCGTTTCCTCACGTTTATGTCCGCGCGCCTGCTCCCTCGACGCTCGGCATCCCACCGACACTCACTGCACTCCCGACCCGCCTCTCAGCCGGTCTGTCCATACCATACCACGTCTGTTTGTCTGTCCGTCACTAGTTCAGTGTGTAACCATGCCTGACCCCGAAGAGAAAACTGTTCAGGTGAGAAATTCGTAGATAAAATCCTGTTATATTTATTACCTACTCTATACGATGTTTTCGTGGAATGTCATTTTAATTATTGTATTTTATTGGAAGTACGAGTACATCTACAAAAAAAACCGGTCAAGTGCGTGTCAGCCCACGCAAAACGAAGGGTTCCGTGCCTATTAAAACCGGACAAGTGCGAGTTCAACTCGAATGGTGAGGGTTCCGTATAATATTGAGAATTTTCCCGGTACTTTGATACTCAAACTTCTTATAGGTTTTCCTGTAATCTTTAGGCAAGGAACTATTTTCCATATTCTTTTAGAATTTTAAGCCTAGTAGTTTCGGAGATAAGGGGGGGGATGGTCAATTTTTGTCTTTTTTTCTAAATTACTTCAAATCTGTTTCTGCTAAAATTATAAAAGAAATATATCTGAGATGCTTACAATAACCCCTTTCATTTGATATGTCACACAATACAGTTTGCGAAACTTTTTTTTTTTAACGTTTCAGTTTACCCCCCATAAGTGGCCCCCTTCTTCAGAATTCATTAATTTACTTTACACGTCCATCTTTGGGTCACCAATTTACATATGTGTACTAAATTTCAACTCAATCGGTCCAGTAGTTTCGGAGCAAATCGGCTGTGACAGACAGACAGAGAGACGCACGAGTGATCCTATAAGGGTTCCGTTTTTTTCCTTTTGAGGTACGGAACCCTAAAAATAGGTAAACACATGAAAAATTATAATTCTAAAGTGGTCTGTAATCGGTGCCAGTTGGTTGATACTTAGCCGCCCAAAATAAATTCCAGGGTTAATAGATTAAGTGTGCATAGGTACAGTCGAGTTCTCCAATATCTATACAGACAACCTTTCAAAAATATCTATACACAGTCTTTATTGTTACTGACATAAGGTGCATGTGTAGATATTTTTGAAAGGTTGGCTGTATAGATATTGGAGAACTCGACTGTACCTACATGACATCAAAGTTGATTTTCCGAAATAGCATTATCTCCATTCGAGTATTTCGTACCAATATTGACTCCATATAAATTTGGTGTCTTTCCTTCCTTGGATTAGGTCCTTTTGAAGTAAAATAAGTCTTTGGAAAATCCGTCATGAAAAACCTTCTATTTGGAAGTCAGTTAATATTTATAGAATACATTTCAATATTCGACGTTTCTTAGTGTGATTAATTTGTAGTAACTGGGTAAAATGAATTCTCGTAATTTTCCTGGAAATAAAACAATTCGTCCCCGTAAAAGGAATAAAATACATTAAATACAAATATTGTATCCGTATTCGGATGTGCGGCTGCCTGGCTGTTCTCGTCTATCTACAGGACGCATTTCTCAACCGATTCTCTTGAAATTTAGTGCCAGGTTCAATAATAGGCTTGTGTCCTAATTTTTTTTTACGATGCCATTCGAACCAGTTTTTGGTGTGGAACAAATGTTTGTATGGGAGTAAGTACAATTAAAGAACATAAATACCCAAAAAAGTGAGTTAAAGACGGACCTCGCTGGCGGTAGCCGAAAACGTTCCATACTGATTAACATTGAATCATGACGTCACAGGGTGATATTTGTACTAGTTGTTATATGGAAAATCAAGTAAATTGCTGTTTCGAAATACTTTGCGAAATACTGCGTTTAGGACCATAGTTGTCATACAATATTGTTTCTATAAAAGCGTAAGGATTCTATTGGTAGCTTTAAGTTTACTTTTGGACAATAAAAAAAATGCATATTTTTTGTAAACTTTCAAGGGCCATATCTTTTTATGATTTTAATTATATTTCGTAATTTATACTTAATTGTATTTATTTGAAGGTTTACTATCAATTTAGCTACACTGCGCTATCAATTTTAACATGAGGACACAACCCAATTATATAGATTTTTTGTCCATTCAGTCATGGAAATTAAAAAAAATTGAAAGAACGACTGGCTCGCAAGTTCTACCTACAGCTCACAGACTCACTAGTTTTATATCGGATGAGTAGTTCTGGTGATAACCGCTTACATACGAAGGTACAAACCGACAAACTTTTCCTCTTTACAATATGAATAACTAACAGATTTCACCGAAATTGTTACGAGATCTAGATTTCCGCATGAATACCTACTAGATATCAATCGTTCAATTATTTCCCTCTCCTTCAACCACTCCCGTCATCAGTAGTAATATCATTATTACGTGATTATTGCATGGACATGTTGCCCTCCGAATCGCTAAAACTTAAGTGGCAGTGGGCGGGGCGCATTGCACGTAGAACCGATGGCCGTTGGGCCGGAAAAGTTCTCCAGTGGCGACCACGTACTACCTACGTACTAAAGTTCGCGGGAGTCCGCTGGATGAGGGTGGCGCAGGACCGGTCACTTTGGCACTCTTTAGGGGACGACTTTCAGCTGATATGACGGTGACGATGGACATGTTGCTGATATTTTTAATTTGATTAAAGTCACTATCGAGAGTCATAATGTTTGAATTACTTTAAATACTTGAATAGTTATTTGTTATACAAGGGTGCAAAGTTGTATTTTAACCGCGAGTGTGCATGGAATTGAAACACGATTTTCACCATTTTTTATTTACTTTATTTGAAAGCACGTCATTTCATTGTGATTTTGTAGAAATTACAGGTACAATAAACACCTGCTTATACGGTTAAATTACAAACTTAGTTCAGGAGCCGTAGCATGGTTGGCCGTGTCACGCGATAGGTGATAGGATAGAGCGTGCGTCACTGGCTGACACCGTTCGATAGAACGAGACGACGCTCTTATCTTGTCACTTGTCGCGTGATAAGGCCAACCAATGCTACGGCTCCAGAAATTATTATGTAATTTTTTTCAAAAACTATTCAACCTATCAAGTTCAAAATAATTTTCCTAGAAAGTTCTTATAAAGTTCTACTTTTGAGATTTTTTTTCATATTTTTAAAATAAAACTTATGGTTCAAAAGTTAGAGGGGGGGACACATTTTTTTTACTTCTGGAGCGATTAGCTCCGAAAATATTAATATTATCAAAAAAATATTTTAGCAAACCCCTATTCATTTTTAAATACCTATCCAACAATATATCACACGTTAGGGTTGAAATGGAAAAAAAACATTCCCCACGTTACGTATAGGGGAGGTACCCTAATAAAAATAAAAATAAAACACTTTTTATTTTACCACTTTGTCGGCGTGATTGATATACATATTAGTACCAAATTTCAGCTTTCTAGTGGTAACGGTTACTGAGATTATCCGCGGACGGACGGACAGACAAAGCGAAACTATAAGGGTTCCTAGTCGACTACGGAACCCTAAAAAGGGCTTTCCGAGCTAGTGAGGTGAAAATATGTTTATTTCTCCTCGAACAATACATTGATAATTAATAGCAGTACCTACCCGTTTTACTCGTGTGTACATACAGTATACACGTACGTACAGTACACGTACGCACAGTAACGTCCTAAAAAAATATTGGTATATTTAGACCACCTTATTATCCGGCTGCACTTAAACTGTCTGCAAATGAAAATGCCGGTGACAGGTCAATTTAAGCTTTTAGCGACAACTTACGGTTCTGAGTCGAATGTTTGTCAACAAACTGTGATTCAATTTCTGGCTCGGCTTTGTTATTGTCAAAAAAATATTAGGTTCCTTGTGTCACGGATCTACGCCCATTTCATCCCGTTCTAACTAGAGTAGTTTTGTGTCCGGTATATACTTGGATAGCTACAACAACGTTGTAAATTGTACAGTAAGGGAAATATATTCACGTACCTTTTTATGCCTTAATGTTATAGTAAGAAGAGCGGAAAAGGTACGTGAATAGTAAATTTCCCTTATACTGTACCTGAATTCGGTGTGGGTGCATAGCTTTTTTAAAAACTGAAAACTTTTTCATACGCCGAGTCCCATTTTGTGAAGTAGGGTTGCGTTACTAACATCCAGCGTAGTTATTTTGTTGTTTTCAGTCCGCCAGTTCCCACTAGGTACTTTTACTTAAAGTATATTCCACTCCACCAACTACTTAAGAGTGAGAGAAGTGAAAGTATATTGTATACAAAACCACATTTAAAATGCCCTTTCGATTATAATGTCACGAATGCGACCAAGAGTTTCATTGTCTATTTTATTTCCATTCCTATTTTTCCGTTGTCTTTTCCCCCATCAACAAAATATGCTAAAGGGTGCTTAGGGATCCCATCGCCCAATCGCGATGGCCATAATATCTAAGTGTAGGAGGGATTGTGGTCTGCTTGGCCTTTCATAACCTTATCTCTTGGACTTCGGGTGCTATTTTAAGCCAAATTGGGTCACTTGATCAATTCTATTTAATTGTAGTGGCGTGGCGGTGGATATTTTGAAATATTCTATTTGGCGTTGTGTATTGTGAGAGTTCCATCTAAAATGTGTGAGAGTTGTCCTACAAGACAATGACATTGTTTATTATATAATGTAAAATTAAATTTATTTTATTATTAGACGACCGGTTAGCCTAGTGGGTTGTGACGCTGCCTACGCAGCTGAAGGTCCTGGGTTCGAATCCCGGTAAGGGCAAATATTTGTGTGATGAGCAAGCATATTTGTTTCCGAGTTTTGGATGTTTTCTATGTATTTAAGTATTTTTTTACCATTTATTTTGTAAAGTAAATACAAGATGATGTTTAACATTAACTAAATTAAATTAAAACTAAGTTAAATCTAAAAAAGGCCCTCGAGGCATTGCACCGAGGATGCTGGCGGCATTTCCTCGCTGAATTGCAATGCTGATCACCAGTTACATCGATCAGACGTTTCGCGATTTAAGTATTTATATCTATTATAGTACCTATAACACAAGCCTTATTGAGCTTACTATAGGCCTAGTTCGAATTGTGTAAGAATGTCCCCTAATGTTTATTTATTATTATAAAAAAGGTGTTTTTGAAATTTTGACATTTCTGATAAAATAATAAAATCGCATTTTGCTCACTGTTTTCACGCAGCAATTGTTTTGTTCGAGCTGCTGAGGTGAAAAAAATATGTTCAATTTTCTCTAGAGTAGTCCTCTTAATCGATTAATTGAAATTAAATGTTGTTCATACAACTCGCACAAAATATCAACTAGTTCCACACGTAATGTAATATTATAACTGCGGCAGTAAAACGGCTTTTTACAGAACTCCCGCTATGTTTATGCACTGCCGACGTGCTGAAATAATATAATAATATTTGTTTCGTAGTGGGTAAAAATAGTTCCTATTGCCGAGAGCTCGGGAAAAGTCTATTAAGTTCGAAATAAACTAGTAAGAAAGTTTGCTAGTATTGGTAATAAAACGTTTACTTAGCTAATTATAAAAAAAACGCCCAAGTGTGAGTCGGACTCGCGCACGAAGGGTTCCGTACGTATCTATAAAAAAAACCGGTCAAGTGCGAGTCTGACTCGCGCACCGAGGGTTCCGTACGAAATATCATACAACACACCCGTCTTGCCCCACCCATTAATTTTGGAAAAATCTAAACAACGCATAGTATAGTAAAGTCATGAGCATGACATGAGTACCTACAGCGCCATTTATCGGTGCATTTTGTTACTAAATTGCGCGACCAAGGAACTCGGTATGTACAGTAAGGGAAATGTATTCACGTACCACCGTAGAACCCTGTTGCTATTGACCGGCCGCCGTCACTCAAACTCGAGCGGTATGTTACCTTATTGCGATAGGGTTCTACGGTGGTACGTTAATACATTTCCCTTACTGTATGTTGGTTTTTCAGCGATAATTCTTTATCAAGTGAATTAATTTCGATAATTCTTTTTTTATTTGCTAGAAGGTACTTTCAGAACACTTTCATACGAATTTGAAGGCAAAAAATTAAACACAGAAGTATTAAATTACAAACAAAATTAACATATGATTTTTGAAGAATAAAAAAAAACTACGCTAGATAGAGGTATCGTTATACTTTTCCGGTAATATTCACGTTAATATTAATAATATGTATTATTTTCAAATTTTTCGCTTGGTTCACTTCGGAGATAAGGGGGGGGGAATGGTATTTTTTTCAACATTTTTCTTTATAAATGAAAATTTTACCATTGTAGAAAAAAAAAGAAAAATTGTTTTAGAATGTACAATTCAAGCCCTTTCATATGATACCCCACTTGGCCTACTAACTAGACTTTGAATTTTTGACCCCCCTCTTATTCGCCCTTTTTTATACAAATTAAAAGTATATATTAAAATTTTTCATTTCCCATACACGAGGATTAGCTTTATTTACAACTATTCCAAATTTCAAATCGATAGCATTAGTAGTTCCTGAGATATTTGACTTTGTGACAGACAGACAGACGGACGGAGTCGCACCATAAGGGTTCCGTTTTTACCTTTTTGGTCCGGAACCCTAAAAACGGCAAAAAATCATGTCTGTTGTATGGGTGCCCCATTCCGACACGCACTTGGTCGGTTTTTAAGTATTTGTAGTTATAGCGGCAACAGAAATACATCATCTATGACAATTTCAAATGTCTAACTATCACGGTTCATGAGATACAGCCTGGTGACAGACGAACGGACGGACGGCCGGACAGCGGAGTCTTAGTAATAGGGTCCCGTTTCTATCCTTTGGGTACGGAACCCTAAAAAATAGATATACTAGTAAATGCTTAAATAGGTACACAGAAAACATCCAAGACTCAGAAACTAATATTCGTGCTCATCACATATCTACGGTTTTGAATAAGGAGCGACAACTTCAGAGGCATTATCACTACCTACCCACTATAGGTTTAACCTGTAAACATAGGTAATCATTTATTTTCTAAAGTAAATACAAGATGATGATTAACATTAACTAAATTAAATTAAAACTAAGTTAAATCTAAAAAAGGCCCTCGAGGCATTGCACCGAGGATGCTGGCGGCATTTCCTCGCTGAATTGCAATGCTGATGCTTTGCGCGAGAAAGCCGCCAGCTCTTCGCTCACCAGTTACATCGACCAGGTAGGTACATATGTGTTTGATGTGATTAGGTAGCCGTCTTCAAGCGATTGAAAAAGGGGATGACTGGCAGGACGGTTAAGAGTTTGGTGTTATAGCGAGAAAAGAAATAGTAATACATTTTATAGTTTGTGATCTGGAGTGAGTTGTTCATAACCTCGTCTAATATGACTGTAGTGCAAGAAAAACCTCAGTGAATGCTCTTAAATACCTAGCCGCTGAGTCATCAACACATTCAAAATAAAGAACTTAAACCACTTTGACTATTAGTAATTAGTATTTTTTTTAATCCTATTTGAATTTATGAAGGTCAAGTGGAATAATTAAAAGTAGCTATGAAACAAACGTTTGTACACTTCAGCAATGTAGGCCGTCCAGCGTTGTAATAACATTAGCTTGCAATACCTCGTGACGCAGGTGGCCACAGCGTGACGAATGTTGACGGCAGCTTGTTGACACTGCGTTATTGACAGACTGGGTTACGACTCTCAATATAGGCCCTGTTTGATAGGGCATTAGCTTAGATATATTTAGATACATTACTACATGAATCACGCCTATATTCCCAAAAAGGGCCAGGCCAATCACGTAACGTTCTGAACGCGCATCGGGTCATTTTTCCATATAAAAATTGACATTTAGATCTACCCGACGCACGTACAATGTGTTACGTGAGCGACCAACAGAACATTTCTAGCAATTATTTATAGGTTTTAAAATGGAGAAAAATTGATGTGGCATAGATATCGCCCATCGTCCATAATCCCAACCCTATACTCTAAAGACACTCACTGGAAGAATAGGGCAATACTATTCTAACCTTGAAACCTCACCGGGTTTAGTAAGATGTATGCGTAAATTTTACATGGCTCGGTAAATCATATTAAATTAGTGATATATTTAAATAAAACTTATCCTACAAAAAGCGGATTTAATGCTTAAAAATATTATATACCAGACAACGATTAAGCGAAACAGACAAATTAATATTGCGTTTCAAAGTATTTTATCACCATCTTACCCTATACTTAATTCGAGAAAGTTTCTATGCACCTACATATTTTGAAAGACAAGAAAAGATATTCATCTTCTGAGCGATTTTCTCGATTGTAACTAGGGATGTTACGAATATTCGCGTTCGCATATGCGAATGGATCGCATCACTTGATGCGAATGTTTTGCGAATGCGAATGCGTGCATGTTGCATTGCATCGTAATCGCTGCACCGGCCGCCCGTCGCCGTCGGAGTGGCACATGCCGCGCTTGCGCAATGCGCAAAATGCGCGCAGAGCGGTATCACGTGATTAATTTTGACCAATAGGAAGCATTTGTTTTTTGTGATTGCTTGATAAGTTTGACTTGTGTTGTTTGAGTTTTTGACAGTTGAGTTTTTTTATTATTTTTCTTGACATTTGCATTCGCACCTTCGCATCCTAAAGGTTCGCATTCGCATTCGCGAATGTGATGAATCTGACATTCGTGACATCCCTAATTGTAACCTAACTAGGAGCCCGGGCTCTATTATGGCACTTAATCCCGAGATTTGGCGTAGGCACTAGTTTTATAAAAGCAATTACCATCTGACCTTCCAATTCAATTCATATGGAAAACTACACATTGCTGGGATTAGACCGGTTTCTTCTCTGAAAACATTCCTAAAAGATAAATCTAAATATAAATCTGCCAAAACATTTACTTGGTACACCTGAACTACAGTAGTTACTAAGTAATGTCAATAGTATAACCATGGTGCTAAAGATGTCTACGTCAATACCTGGGTCAATATTTTGCTCCAGTATTGACTGAATCGTTAGCTCGGCACGAGCCCGAAATAGCCTGTTATGTTCCTAGCTGTGCTAGAACACGGGAATATAATTATCGATTTTAGTGTTTCGTTGTTTGAATAAATAGTGAAGTACAGTCGCCTCAGATATATCGGAGCGGCCAAAGTGCTCACAAGTATCTGAACACGTCACTAATGCCTCGACAATAGAGACGTGGTCAGATATTTGTGAGCATTTTGGCCGCCCCGATATATTTGATGGCGACTGTACACGTGCTTATCTGCTTTATGACTTGTGCGAGGTTGAACGTGAAATTGAACGGGGTAGTCAATTAGAAGGATGACTCTTGGACAATTTTTAGTATACCTACAGTACAATTACTTGGAATTAGCTACTGACAGATAGTGTTTGTGTGCTACGCGTACGGAAAATCTAATTTTCTGGCCAGGGAGAAACGTAAAATGTTGTACTCACCACGGACGGTAATAAAGAAAGTCTCAGATCGCATACTTATCGCCCTGGCCTGCGGCTCGGGCGTCAAATACCTGCGATCAGAGACATTCATTGTTGTACCGCCCTAGGTAAGTAATGTACTATTGTTTATCTTTGTAGCCGTTTAGTTTATATGAGGTGTGTATTAATAGTACATTGTTTAACGAGGGCCGTAAGTGGAATATTGCTAACGAGAGTGTATCAGAAGCCCGACGCCGAAGGCGGAGGGCTTTTGATGACTCGAGTTTGCAATATTCTTACGCCCGTGTTATACACAATGTTTTTCATCACATTTGCGAGGAAATAAATAACAACAAAAGACAGAAAAATGTATGTTTCATACAGCAGCACCAATCAAAAATTGACAACTTCACTTCCAGATCAGTGCTAGTAGAGCGCGCAGTTCAATATTTCAACCAATCACAGAGCAGTATTCTTGCGGGGCGGGGCGTCGTGACCAACTAGATTTTTTTATTTAACCAATCACACAGCAACCAGATTTGCTTAAGCCAATCAGAGGGTTCTATTATTTAAAAAAAAAACCATAACGCCCATGGGCGTAATATAGCCCATTACAGCTCAGTACGCTTGCGTATAATAACACCATTTTCGAGCAAGTGTGATGAAAAATAAATTGTACCTACTTATTTGTATTGTATCTATATTTATTTGTATTTATACACACACACGCACCCTCATGGCATTTTGTCGAACATTGAGGTAACGTCGTCGCATAGGATTTTCGTCTTCTTTATAACCCCCGACGCAAAAGGGGTGTTATAACTGTTATAAGTTTAATATCTGTGTATATGTCTGTGGTATCGTAGTTCGTAGCTCCCAAACGGATGGACCGATTTGAATGCGGTTTTTTTGTACCATAGATAATTTTAACCCCAGTGTTCTTATCTATGTTTTATCAAAATCGGTTCAGTCGTTTTTGAGACATTTAACTTTGAAATGAAAAAATCGGGGGTTTTTCAACTTTTCTAAGTAGTTATTTCCTATAAGTAGACTTTTCGTTATATTGCTTTGTTTGCACATGTATAACCAAGAGCATACCTATAAATGTTTACGTTAACGGGGCGAATGTTAAAGTTAAGGTAACCTTTAGGTTATTTTTAACTTTGATTATGATTTATGTTTATTATTCAAAACACTAATTGTGGCATCCGGCGACCGGAGCGAATTCACGGTGTTTGTAAACAACTGCTGATTTCTGATGCCAACGTGGCTAATAATGGGTTTATTTTACAACTGCCAACATGATAAATATACAGGGTGGAAAGTTAAGATGGGGCAGTAAGGGCAGCTACTAGATCCCTTACTGCTACGCGAAAATGCTCTTAGGAGACCTTTACAAACTTTTCAAGTGATGACCTGTGACTACACAACACATCCCCAAATCAATAAAGAGTCGACAACGCGCTTGTGATTCCTCTGGAGTCAGTTAAAAACAAGAATACAATCGTAAAACAATACCGGGTTAAAGTACATATACAAAGTTAATGGGCTCACAAAAGACCTTTATACTGACATATTTAAATTAACAGTAATATTCCTGCTGTGAGGCGTAAACTGACGAGGTGTTTCTTTGAGTGAGCGTAGACCTTTTAGAGAGACCTTCAGTTAATAGCTTTAAGTTCATCGTACTTTGTTACTACCCTTATGACGTTGGTATATATATAGTTACGTTAAATGAATAAATAAGTTCCCACATTTTGTAACCACTAGTTAGGAAATCTCGGTGGGAACCTGTAATTGGCTTTTTGTATTTTATCTATAATATCAATGTGTTTCTGTAGCAGTTGGTTCTCCAAATATAAATAAATAAATAAATAACGATGAAGCTTTCCAAACTTTCATCAAAGCGTGGCTCTTACATTGTTGTCAATCATGTACTTACAGGTATTTATTTTGTGCTCCTACTTACGTATACATATAAGTATGTGCTAGCTAATAAATGGGTAATATTTCGAAGGTGTGTTGATTCCCCGCAAGGGTAGTAATTCAGAGGATAACATAACAAACTCACTTCCTTTGGTACTTGTACAGTACAAACACTTTCCTGGCAAAGAAAAAATAAATACGATACCAGATCGCTCGCCAAGCATACCCGACTATAGAGTACAAAAATATGTATACAATTCTTCCACTTATCCCTTTGAAATAAGGTCCAACAATGTATTTTCCGCGACTTCGGCTGAACAAGGAAACTTTTCGGCTGATTTCCCACCGGCCCTTTACGCGTACGTGTGCTGACGTTTTCCTTTTACCCTTCTACAATATAGGAATGTAATAAACTGTTCCATATCCATAACAATCAGTACTATATACACAGAATAATGAAATTACTTAGGTTAGGTGTAATTTAATGACAAACTTTAAAATGCTATTAAAGGAAATGTGGACCACATGTTTGTCATATTTCGGCTCACGAGAGACCTATTGCAAGAGATTTAAATTAAAAACAAACGAATGTGAACATTCAATATGTATATGTATTAGGTGATAAAATTGGTATAATTTTTTTATTACTTAATCCTTTCACACTAACGTAGTGCACAGTTTCCAATTTAGTACATCAGTATGTAGGTAGGTTGGGTTAGTTTCTAGCAACCTCGCTCAATTAAATGCAAACCGAATAGCATACCTAACCCATTCATGGCCAATGTGAGCCATGCCTCTACGTGTGATTTACGCTACAGAGCGGAAAAATGCTGCCACGCGCTACGGCGTAGCACAGTAGCGTTGCGTGGCCTCGAATGAGTTAATCCATGTGTAAGTATGAGCTGCTGAAAATAATTTTGAGTAGGTACATACTTCGTCCTCGTAGTTCCAGCTGCTTATAACATTCAAAGCGCAATTTCTAAAACATGGTCTTAGAGCCATTAGTGCCGAGTTGCTGACTATACCAATGTATGTATAGGTACGCCGAGTTAGACGCAAGCTATTTCTGTGGACGGTAAACAACGCCGATTCTGGGTGGACCGCGTAAAAACCGAATACATTGTAACCTAACAATTGTACGCAGCAAAACATGTTTAGTTAAATTGGACATACACTAGACACAGGACCCAGGCCCGCTATCCTGTAACTTGTTTTAAGTTCACCTCAACTCACCCACACATATATCTTGACGCCGCGATTCGTAGTAACTAAGCGTAGGTAGAGGTCTAGTTTCGTTAAGCGTCTGCTAGACGGGCACCAACAAGCACCTCCGACCGAGCGACCTTGGTCGGCACCAACCGTGCAGACAGTTGTTTCCAGCAAAATTTCATACAACTGTCGGTGCCGACCAAGGTCGCTCAGTCGGAGGGGCTTGTTGGCGACCGTCTAGCAGACACATTAGGCATGAGGTGAGGTGGAGTGAGGTGTGGCGCATGAGCGCTTAAAGAATAACAGCCCTTAAAATGTAGTCATTTTGACCGTATTATTTTGCACCCGGGTCAGGTACACTGAACAGCTGTCTTATGACTATCACAAGATGATTGTTGCAGCAATAGTGCAACTCTGCCCAGAATAGGCCGTGCGTAGGCGTATGAGTACCTAGATCAAGACGTTGTTTACAGATCAGACTTGGCCATAGTTGATTGTCAGCGCAGCGCCAATTGGTGCGGGGTGAAGGACGTTGATCGAAATTGTGGTACACTTACTTGAAGTCTATTCTAGAAAAATAGTAAGGGTTCCGTACCTCAAAAGGAAAAAAACGGAACCCTCATAGGATCACTTTGTTGTCCGTCTGTCAGTCTGTCTTTCAAGACCCTTCATCTCGGGAAGGTATATTGAGTAGAAATTAAAATCATATACTCAGGTCTACAGTCCCTTGAAGCTGTGAAAAAAATCAAACTATCACTCTGTGCGGAAGTGAAAGGGACTTCCACCTTAAGACTTAAGCGGGATTTCCATCGTCGAAGGTAAAGTTTCCGCTTAGCCGTGCCTTGCCATGCCAATGGAAATCTTCTATATTGCTTTTCCACTAGAACTTATGGCTTGATTACACGTGCCGAGTATAGTGGCCGAGACATTGCTCTCGGCCGAGCAAAGTGGCGAGCGAGTCACTCGGACCTTGTTTTATTTACTCGCTCGCCACTTTGCTCGGCCGAGAGCACTGTCTCTACTATACTCTGTCGGCCACTATACTCGGCACGTGTGATCAAGGCATTAGCCTGACTATGTTTTCATACAAATCAGCCAAGGTAAACTACGAGTGGAAACGTTAACTACGTTAGCTATGATTAAACTTAGGTTTATTTGTGGCGAATAAGCAACCTAACCGTAAACCTGACAGTTCTTTAGCTTATACACCTACCGGTTACAAATGATCCATTCTCATTATTCAAAAGCACCTCGTATAAAATAGTAAACTAACTCCAATCAACCTAATGACCGCATGTCCTATATTCGTCCGTAATCTCGTTAGACGGGCATGGGACGGCAATCGGCTTAGCGGACAATCCCACACCACGAACATGGTATTTAATCTATCTTTTCGCTATTACATGAATTACGATAGAATCAATATTTTAAATAACATTATGACGCTTTGGCTGTACAACCAGGGGTTGATATTTTGCTTTTAGTATCGTTCAAATCGATTAACTAAAGTGATAGTCACGTCTAACCTGTCAGTTGTATTACTAAACATTAAACGTATGCGATTGATATTGTGACTGTCGATTTTGTTACTATCCGTAACTGTACGACTAAGGGACATAAATTAATGAATATGCTCAACCACCAAATACCTATAGTTATTACGAGTAAATGCTTGTTTAATTAAATTAACCAATTTAAAGCGCAGACCAAACAGAAATAATCTTAAAATTGTCCCTTTCTTCCCAGTAGTACAGTCACGGACTAATCGTTGAGCCATTTAGAGCCCACTTTTTACTGGATATTCATAGTTTAGTTATAAGTTTTAGATTTTAAGACTTGCAATACCCTTACAGGGTCCCATGTTGTACTGAAAAATTTGTAATAACACCTGTATGCCAACATGAAAGCAATAAAGTTATTCTTATTCTTATTCTTAATAGTGAATACAAGATTATAATTAACATTCTTATTCTTATTCTAGCTTAATTATTAAAAACCAAAATTTGTTGACACCTAAATGGCTCAACGATTAAAGTCCGTGACTGTAACCAACTGTATATTAAGCCGGGTACTCATTAGCGAGCTGTAACCGTAACCGTTGCATGTACTGTAACCAAAAAACATAGTGTGTACGTGGTTCGCAAACCTGCTGCAAGCGGTACGCCTGCGGCTTGCAGCGAGCCGACATTTGCAACGTATACTTATTTCTAAACCCGTAACGTTGCATGTTACTGTAACATGTTAGATACCATCGGTCTTCGCCCTAATACAACGCGACTACGCGATTATCGCAAGTTCGCGCGAATTCAACTCGCGAGAACGCGCGGTCAAACATATTGGACTCGAAGTGTCCTAATTGTTCGCGCGATTGTCAATAAGGACACCTATTCGAGTCCAATATGTTTGATCGCGCGTTCGCACGAGTAAAATTCGCGCGAATTTGCGATAATCGCGTAGTCGCGTTGTATTGGGACGATCCCTAAGATCGTTCGTCTCTTGTAGAGTTTAAGTGACACGGTTTAAAAGCCAAGCGGTACCTATACATTTTGAATAAAGTATATTATATCTATTTATTTATTTATTTCTTGCATCATGTAGTTAACAGAGGTCTTATCAGTAAATTGAGTCCAATACATGAGCCCTGTTAGGGCACAGCAATATAATCTTATATCTAACATGCTTTACAATTTCTACCTAACATTCGTAATATTTAATTTTTATTTGAGTTTATTTAAGTTTTATTCTATCATGCTCATGCCTTTTAATTTTCCTCTAATTATTTAATAACTACCTATTTCACAACTATCTCCATCACGGCTTTAAAAAAAAACTGAATGATGTCTCTCTTGTTCCAGAAATATGTCGTCAGTACCGACAGGAGTGGAGACATACACGTACACGTTCAGGTGAGTTGTTTTAAAAAAATAGTTAGGTGAATCGTTTCTTTTAAATTAGTGCTAGATTTTTTAATATTAGGGTGTACGTCAAGTCAAGCAACTATGGAGCTAACTATACTATACGTATGGCGCACTGAGTACTTTCATGGTCGGTCTCGCCCATCCAGACGCGTTCCATCATACGACAGCATCCAGTTCAAACCAGCGGCGTCCGGAGAACGTCGATAAAACAGCCATAAATAATAATTCCACTCCAATAGAGGCGCAGTCGGCATTTCAGTGAGCCCAGAGTTCTATATCAGTACTCGATCAATTGCACTTTAGGTATTTTATGCACATTTGTTCGTAAGTTCACGGTCACGGAAGTTTGGCTGTCTAATATAGGTATTAAGAGCCCTCGGGACATTTATCGATTTCTGTTTTGTTTTTTTTTCAAATAAAGTACTTAATGTCTCTAAATAAAGTTGCATGGCACACAATTTATATACTTTGCTATATGTTTGTGGCATTACGTCCTCCTTTTGTAGGTATTGTTTTTCTTTTGTTCATATTTAGCAAATCTTAAAATATTGCCTAAGTAGCAGCGGTACTATTAAATCGATATTTAACAAATTAAATATCACATGCGTATTTTTTGTAGGTCCCAGTAATATTGCGGGCAAAGCACGCAATGTGGTCGATAATGGTGCCGATGGCATTCCTGGGAACGAGAATATTGTCAACAGTAGATCAGTATACATGTATGACAGTTTTCAGAATACGGGAATTTTCTGCACCTCACGTTCGTACAGTCACCATTAGATATATCGGAGTGGCCAAAGTGCTCACAAACACATCTCTAATGCCTTGACAATAGAGACGTGTTCATATTTGTGAGCACTTTGGCCGCTCCGATATATCTGATGGCGACTGTACATCTGCTGTCTGTTATATGCGCCTTGAAAAATATAATAGCAAAACTCGTACTGTGAATATTGCCTCGTTATGATTGGTTAAAATAATTAAACTTGCACATTTCCCATGCTGCAAACAGGGAATTGTTCCGAGACATTCTCAGGTACGTTCAAAGTAGTTTATAGAAGGTACGATTGAAGTAGTGTAACTATTTATCTTTTCGATTTTCTATAAACCTGTATCATACGCTAGGAATAAGTAATATGATGGTAAGTTGGCGGTCAATAGTGGCTAACATACAATCATCGAGATACAATACAAGTAGTGCTTGAGATATTCCAGGATCCACTTGCAACAACAGGGCTGGTAGCAGTAGCTAGGGGGGTGGGGGAAGGCCCGAGAGTGTCACCTTCGATGTAAAGACCTGCCCGCCCAGATACGCCAGGGTGACACTCGAACACTTTCCCCCTCGGGTGCCACCCATGCTAGATTTTTGACAGAACGGGACATTGTCTTTTATGTCTTTGTCCCTCAAAATCAGAAATAGTAGAATAACTAGAATAGAATAAGGCCCTTTAAGCCTGAATTACACTGGTGTGGGCGGCGGTGGCGGTCAATAGTACTGTACAATAACTGTCAATTTTACTATTGATGGCCACCGCAGGCCACGCTAGTTTGCGAGAGGCATTATTCGGAATCCTTTCATTATTATCTATTTAGAAAGAAAGAAAGAAAAAGAAAAAAACATTTATTCGTGACAAAAAAACAAACTGTAGACACAATACACACATACACATTTGGTTCGAAATGGTCACAACTCAGCGTGAGGCGCCAGCGCTGGTCTTCCGTTGTGACCTAGTTACTTCTTTTATCACGGTTCGTACAGGTATAGTGAATAATCTTTTCTCAAACATGCAATGAACTATTGATGTTACTTGCCTTATAATAGGCTGCGAAGTTTCACGTTTCAGGTGCGGCGGAAATTGGAGGTAGAGGCCTGCAAAGTGATCTTCTTTTGTATTCTCTTCAATTAGTGACATGAAATCATGGCGTTTAGCCATTTTTTTAAAGGGTATTTATTGATTTTCATTGCATGTTTCAGAAAAAGACCAGTACATACCTCTGCCTGAACTAGGACTAGTTAATATAGCCTATTGCCTGCCTCGTACAGTCACGAACTTTAATCGTTGAGCCATTTAGAGCTCACCTTTTACTGGATATTCATAGCTTAACTATTAAAAACCAAAATTAGTTGACACCTGTACTATATCCTTTCGTTCGTCCCATCTATATGTCACTCGGCAGGCAATCCCTTATTTCCCGGGCTTTGTAGTAATGTACTATTTCTACAGGCCAGGTCAAATTCAATCTTATGTCAATGTCTTAAAGACTTCGACAGTGAATATTTTTTCTTACCTGTAGCGTTGTATGTTGTATCGTAGCGTGGAGCGACGGAAAAACAGCAATTTAGGGATACCGAGAAAATTGCCCGGAAAACGTTCGCAATAGCTCCGTTGCATTGTCAACTCCGCTCCACTCAAGTGAAACAGGAGGATAAAATATGGTTTAGTAAGAGTATGGACTTAGAAATGTTGAATAATCTATAATCATTCGTTGGGCCAGTATACTCGTTTAAAATTAGGAAAGGATAGGGACTTAGGTACTAGGTATATAGTAAGTATACAGATACCTATGTCCGAAAATGTCACTTTTCCAGCAACACGTAGCAATGTTGAATTAACCCACTCACGGCCAATGAATTATTGCGATTCCTGCTACAGAGCGTAAAAACGCTGCTACGCGCTACGGTGTAGCACTCGTAGCATTGCGTGGCCTGGAATGGGTTGACTGTTTAATTCAAATTTTAAGAAATTCTGAATGCAATTTAATTCAAATTTAACCCATTCGAGGCCACGCATCGCTACGTGTGCTACGCCGTAGCGCGTTGCAGCGTTTTTCCGCCTTGTAGCGGAAATTGCACGTAGAGGCATGACTCATATGTTGAGTCACTGGCCTTGAATGGGAATTCTATATAAATTCTATTTCGTGTACAACGGTATATTTTTTACAGTCAAGTTATAATGCTCTAATATACTTATAGCATGGAAGGCTAAGACGTTCATTAACTTTAAAGGTGCTTAGAAGTCGCTTGCACTTTTGCAGTACATTTGTCATTTAGAAATGTCGAAGTAAGGTCGGCAGTCTTTATGAGGTGTATATATAAGGCTAGTATAGATACACCACTACTTGCGATGTGCTACTGAGATAGGCCAGGTGAGGTAAACGGCCCAGTGCTCGACACGGCCCATTATTTGATAATGATCGAGTGTAATAGGTGTTAACTGTTAGGAATTAAGATGTCTAATATTGGGACGTTTACCTTGGGATGTTACATCATCATCATCTTACCTTGTATAATTCATAATAATTCATAATTTTATTGCGTTAATAATCATGTGTTACGGTCTTACAAAGAGCATTTTATTTTAGTGTTCACATGAACCCTGTTGGGGTATGTACTATTAAAGTCAGTGACTGTACATCACTATATTATAACATGCACAATTTAAATAGTCATCATCATCATATCAGCCAAAAGACGTTCACTGCTGGACATCCTCCCCCAAAGACTGCCACAATGACCGGTCCTGCGCCACCCGCATCCAGCGGACTCCAGCGACCTTTACCAGGTCATCAGTCCACCTTGTGGCGGGCCTAACCCACGACGCGCCTTCCGCATCCTTTATAAAGAACGAAATGGACGCTCACTTTAAGTCCTGACACTAAAAAAATCCGTACATAATAGTTACCGCTAAAAAATGTGGCCATAGTGGCGAAAAATGGTAACAATAATTTTAGACCTTCAATAAAGTGGCGGGAGGTTCAGGACTCAAGGACAAAGTACTTTATAAAGGACTCTCGGTTTTTATGATATCTTTAAAAAAAATTGTCAGAATCCAGGAGGCTAGAGTTCAAGCAGTCCATGGACTCTGCTTGTTATCAATGTGTGCTGTGATGCGGACCTATGGCTACGGTAACCGCTTACTAATGAGGATCATCATATATACGTCCCACTGGGCACGGGCCTCCTCTCCTGATTGGGGGGCAGTAATCTCCACGCTGGCCCAGTGCGGATTGGGGACTTCACATACTTTTATGAATTTCTTCTCAGATATACATATGCATGTTTCCTCTCGATGTTTTCCTTCACCGAAAAGCTAACTGTAAATATCAAATTATATTCCGTACATAAGTTCAGAAAAATTCAGTGGTACCAACCGGGATTCGAACCCACGACCGCCGTTTAAGGGGCTCCCAGCTCCCAATGACCTTCGATCTACAACTGTCCGTTTTTTCATGTTTTTTATGGCTTACCGCATTAACAACAACGAGGTTTACCGAAATAGTATCCCATATTTACTTTAAAACTCACAGTTTTCTATATATGTGGCACCAAACCTTGGCCGTTGGGGCGGAAAGGTTCTTGAATGGCGATCACGTACCGGAAGGCGCAGCGTGGGTAGGCCCCCCCACAAGGTGGACTGATGACCTGGTAAAGGTCGCTGGAGTCCGCTGGATGCGTGTGGCGCAGGACCGGTCATTGTGGCACTCTTTGGGGGAGGCCTATGTCCAGCAGTGGACGTCTTTGGGCTGATTTATTTATTTATTTATTTATTAAAAACATGTTAACATGACATTACAGTAAAAAAACCAATGCGTCATGGAACGAAACTAAACAAAACAAAACACATATAATTACATTGGTACACTATTTTGGCGACGAAACGGCGTGGCCCCGTTGCATCGTCATCTCTGGTGTAGGATTCGGCAGATTGCCCCGGAACAGTCGAAACACGACACCCTGATATGATGATGATGATGAAACTTTGGCAAATTTAGGCCAAAAAAACAGTTTTTTGGACGTAGCTTTTGTGAAATCCAAAAAAGATTATAAAACGCATATCTAAATTATAGATAAGTTCAGTATGTATGAGCAGGTATGAGTTTCGGGAGTATAAAAGTTTTAATGAGGATGAAGTGTCGGGTTTTGTATTTTTACAGACCTTTCTTTAAAAATGGATAATTAATTCTGTGTTAACATTTTCCAAGTTATTCAATATCGAAAATGTTAAACAGGAATCAAATTCCCCCATATCTGTACCTGGAAAGCTAGCTTCAATAAACCGAGGACGAGTGTCGAAATGAAAACTACTAAATTTCGTTGATTTTTGACGGGAGCCCCGTAACAGTCGTATGCTTGAACCCCTAGGCCACCGTAAAACTGGGAAACAACTTGCGGCAAGAATATGTGGAACGCTAGAAGTAATATGTTCAGTAGCTTCAAGCTACGTATACCTATTGAAACGGAACGCACGTTGTTGTCAATGCATCCTGCATCCGTCGATATCGGATGCGCTAGATGAGAAATAAAGTCACGTCGTGCTGTAGTAGACAATGCGGTATAAGACATATGTGTAATGTAATAGCATTATTACGGTTCTGTCTACGGAATGTAGAACTAGTGGAAATGGCATGCAAGCGTAGAACCTCTGTCGCTATACGCAGCCTTAACATACTTAACTAATACACGACAAAACGCTTTTAATTGGTTAAAACGTACTGTGGCAATAAGTTGGTTTGTTTATTACTCGGTTGTGTTAGATATTATTTAAAACTTCAAAAAATCAAATGGGTCGTTCTTCTTTTCGACCGACAATAGCCTGTCCTTCGTCTTACTACGGCATCTCGTTTGAGTAATGATTTTACGGTTTTATAATGTTCGAAAATGAACGTCCATATTATTTTATTAATTAGTATTATTTAATACTAGCTTTTGCCCGCGACTTCGTCCGCGCGGAACTCGTTTACATCGTAGCTCCATATTGATATTGATACGTATTGATATTTATTTAACCGTCTGGTGTCGGGTTAGAATAGCACCACCCCCTTTCTGCCTGTGGGTGTCGTAAGAGACGACTAAGGGAACAGGGTTCGAGTATATTGTGGGCGATAGGCTAGCAATCTATCACTGCGATATCACATTTTGTCGATCTTTTATACCCATATATTTATGCTAAAAGTGGCACTGAAACACAAGTTTCATGTGCTCTGCCTACCCCTTTTAGGGATAAAGGCGTGAAAGTATGTATGTATGATATTTATTTATCTCATAATATTACATTGCATTATATATAAACTATATTAATGTCAATTTATAAGAATTAATACTATGATCGATAAATGGCGCTGTAGGTACTCATGACTTAACTATTACACTATGCGTCATTAAGATTTTTCCAAAATTAATGGATGGGGCAAGACGGAACCCTCGGTGCGCGAATCAGACTCGCACTTAACCGGTTTTTTTACAAACATAGACTCCGCCGCCAACTTGGTGTTTCTGTGGCCTGGCCTCAGCGGTCAATAGTAAACTTGTCATTAGCTGTCAAATTTACTATTGACCGCCACCGCAGGCCGCGCCAGTGTGTTGCAGGCATTAAGCCACTCACAGACTGGCGCGGCCTGGCCGCGGCAGTCAAATAGTAAACTTGTCATTAGCTGTAAAGTTTACTATTGACCGCCACTGCCACCGCAGGCCGCGCTCTAGTGTGGCACACTACAAACGGGCGCAATCTGTCACACCAACTTGCAATAGTTGGAAAGAGACAGCCATACACTCCTAACCAGTCTAACTATAGCAAGTTGTTGTGACAAATTGCTAGGCGTTTAAACGTGATCACTTGGCTGTTTGTAGTTATTTGTCTTAGTCAAAATATATGGTTCAAGGATAAAAAAGTATGAATCATCCTTGTATAGGAATATTTAAAGCCTTATATAATTTTTAGTCAGTAAATAATATCAAACTTTAATATAATATATATATATTATACTACTCTTTCCTGGTCTTTCACTTGTCTTTTACATTTTCGATCTATCCGTATTTTCTTTTAATCCCATTCCTCATACTTTGGCTGAACGCGCCAAGAGTGTCGAGCGCCATGCCATTAAAAAAAACAAATTCGTGTTACGTATATTGTTCAAATTTGTTGATACAGTTATTGAAATTACGCCTGAATACGAAATTTGCGCATATAAGTTCTCATATTAGAATATATTAATTTTTTATGCTTGATCTTGTGGTATGCGTATCGTGAATGTCTATCGTAGTCCGGATCTAAGTTATTAAATAGGTAAAAGACAAAGCGATTCTGCCATTTTGACGTTACTGACAGCGATGATGACTGTGGCAGCGATTTAAATATTAGAAAAAGAAATGAAAAATGTAAAGAGGTCAAATATTTCGGATAATTAATTAATTGTCGCAGTCGCATAAAAACTACCCTAAGCGGAAGCCAGAATAATAATGTACAGTCAGCATCATAAACATGTATACATTCTATGACCTTATTACCTAGACATAAGGTTGAAAAGTGTATACATGTTTATGATGCTGACTGTACCTATAAAAAATGTTTCATGTTTTTCCGTTCATGGGAATCTGAGATCATTCGTGACAGAACAATGTCTGAAATGATACTGGCTGATTCTTTTTTTAATTTAGAGATTTAATATAAGTGGAGATTTTAGTTTCTCTAACTAGCATTTTTTTTAAACGTATTTTTATCGTAGAAGTCCGTGACAGAGTGGTAAACCAAAATGTAGTCCCCACTGAAAGAGTCCACTTTGTCACATATTTTTTTTTTAAAACCAACCGTAAACAAATATGTATATTGGCCGGAAAGGAAACTTTAATTAGTGTTAATGAAGAAACCAATGCATTTTTTTTAATCGCACTTCAAAATCACAATTTTCGATAGTTCAAAAACCAAAAAAATAGGAAAACCTCGGTTCATTGTCGGTAAAAAAGAAGAACGACCCAAATAGTGTATTCTGTAAATGACTAGATTTCAAAAAAAAGAAGCCTTCTAAGTTTAACCCTTAATGCATACATCTAAAACGATACAATAACTGAAGTAGCAATAAAATTAATGTCAATTGGGTACTTTCCTGGGTAGAAAAAATTATCCTATAAGGGTTCCGTTTTTTCCATTTGTGGTACGAAACCCTAAAAAATCTGCGAAATATACATTCGACAACCATTTGTCGGTACAACCAGGTACAACCTAATAATCCTTCATTCTTCTCTCTTTAAGTTAAGACTAATCTATCGAATTATCCCTATCTTTTTAAAGTCACCCTAATGGACGAGAGCGTCATGAAAATGCAAGGTAACATTGATTTGACAATATTTCATGTTTTCAGGGTGACTTGAGCCAGCAGGACAAGCGATGCGTGTTCCTCACAGTCCATGACCTGGGCACCAACCGTAAGCAAACACCACTTAACCATTTTTAACACATTCAGTGCCGTATTTCTTAGGTAAATTTTGATTCCCTTGAGAGTGTCGAAATATACGTTGTTTGCGGCATAAACAGCCGTATCTTTTTTTTACGTTAACTTAGAAGTTTGATTTTTACAGCTTCAAGGGACTGTAGAGTTGAGGAGTATATGTTTTTAATTTCAACTCGATACCTTCCACGTGTTCCCGAGATAAAGGGTCCTGACAGACAGAGAGACGGACAACAAAGTGATCCTATAGGGGTTCCGTTTTTTCCTTTTGAGTTACGGAACCCTAAAAATAGCGCGTTGCGATCAAATATTCATCATCATCATCATAATCATCAATTATTATTTTTCTTCAATTCACATAAAGCAACTGATCAAGTAGAAGGAAGTAAACTTACATGGAATAAACCTCTTTAACTTCATTCTACTTTATGTTTAAGAGTAATACCTAATCAAAACCATTCTCCAAAATTTCAATTTTGACGAGATAGATAATAATTGAACTGTTTATGATATTATTCAATGTGAATAATATTAGCAGCAATAATACTGCCTTTAATTATCCTAAAAATCAAAAACAGTACAATTTATTATGGAACAGTTACTTTCCTAGTCAGTTATATCAAGTATCAAGATTAGGACATCATACTAATATTCGTCACACTTGCTCATAAGTCATAACTCGCAGGCATACAGAGCTACAATGACCTAAATTACGACCACGGGCGTAATGGTTTTTTTCTTAAATTGTATCTGTGTCACTCTGCGTAAACACGATGTTTGAAAACGCATTTATAAATAATTTTAAACGTATGATAATAATTTTAAATGTATGATTACCAGAATTATTAAAAGATTTAAACATTTAAATTAATGTACCTACTTAGCAAATTTAGTGTCCGTGTAAAATATTTTTAACTGTGATTTTAAATCGTGGATGTATGCCGAGGGGTCTTTGCTTTGCGCGCCACACTTTAAAAAAAATGACTTTTGTAATTTTTAGTGCGATTAGTAACAGTTTCGTTTAAAATGTGTTTGTTTCATTGAAAATGTGATGAAAAACATTGTATCACAAACTCGACTCATTAAAGTCACTTGAGACGTCAGTGCTGTATCAGTTAGCGGACGTTAACTTTATAACTCAGAAATACATGGCTAAAATGTGTCGAGTTATCGTGCTCACGGTGTATAAACCTTCCGGTAATGTTCCAGACTCGTCGTTGGTGGACTTCGTGAGCATGCCGGCCATGACGGAGATCAAGGAGCGCTCCTGCTTTATCCACGTGGACGTGCCGGGCCACGAGGAGAACTCCCCCGACCTGCCGGACTCGTGAGTTCCTTATAGCTTCATCCAGTAATATTCCAGTCGTTGGTGGACTACGTGAGCATGCCGGCCATGACGGAGCTCAAGGAGTGCTCCTGCTTTATCCACATGGACGTGCCGGGCCACGAGGAGAACTCCCCCGACCTGCCGGACTCGTGAGTTCCTTATATCTTCATCCAGTAATATTCCAGTCGTTGGTGGACTACGTAAGCATACCGGCCATGACGGAGATCAAGGAGCGCTCCTGCTTTATCCACGTGGACGTGCCGGGCCACGAGGAGAACTCCCCCGACCTGCCGGACTCGTGAGTTCCTTATAGCTTCATCCAGTAATATTCCAGTCGTTGGTGGACTACGTGAGCATGCCGGCCATGACGGAGATCAAGGAGCGCTCCTGCTTCATCCACGTGGACGTGCCGGGCCACGAGGAGAACTCCCCCGACCTGCCGGACTCGTGAGTTCCTTATATCTTCATCCAGTAATATTCCAGTCGTTGGTGGACTACGTAAGCATACCGGCCATGACGGAGATCAAGGAGCGCTCCTGCTTTATCCACGTGGACGTGCCGGGCCACGAGGAGAACTCCCCCGACCTGCCGGACTCGTGAGTTCCTTATATCTTCATCCAGTAATATTCCAGTCGTTGGTGGACTACGTGAGCATGCCGGCCATGACGGAGATCAAGGAGCGCTCCTGCTTCATCCACGTGGACGTGCCGGGCCACGAGGAGAACTCCCCCGACCTGCCCGACTCGTGTGTTCTTCCTTATTATTCTCCGATTAAAGTTCAAAATCAAAGAGCGGATACGGTATTGATATATGGGACCGAACTCTAGTGTCCTCCTTTGAGCGAGGACTCAATCGTACCGTATTTAGGTCCAATATCAAAGAGCGTTTGGGGATGCACTATGCAGGGACCTGCTGAAATCCCGAGTCACAACTATTATGGTAGTAAAACCAACCTGGCCTTACAGAATATAATTTCTGCTTTTGTAGAGACGTCTTACTCGGCGACTTTTTGCAACGATGTCGCAGTAGATTAAATAGTGTGATATTTTATTAAATCCTAAGCTTTTTGTTAATGTAATTAAAGAGTTAGTTACGATACCTAAATTATAAAAATCTCTAGCTGTAATGAAGTATTACTCCAAAAACTCCTTATTTAAGAAAAGGTATCTTAATGCCATGTATTAACTTTCACAGCTACCAGTTCCCCTCCCTCCAAACGCTGGGCGAGGACCTCATCACAGTCCTGGACTTCCTCCACGTGCGCTACGCCGTCGGCCTCGGCGAAGGCGCTGGCGCCAACGTCCTGGCCCGCTGCGGCCTCGCCCATCCTCGGAGACTCCTCGGCCTCATCCTGGTCAACTGCACAGCGTCCACATCCTCAGTTACCGACGCCTTCCGTTCTAGATTCTCGCGGTGGAAAGGGGCCGATATCTCGCAGTCGGAGGAGGATTTCTTGACCTACCACAAGTTCGGACACGTGAGTTTACCGAGTGAGCCGTATGGTTATCGCTACAAGGTACTTCCTTTCCTGTTTTGCGCTAACGCTACTAATGGGTGCTGGGCAGGGGATTCCCCTATGATGGAGGAATTACGGTGTAAACTGTAAATTAGGAAATACTGCGGGCTGATGTTTGCGTTTATCGATAGGCTGCATTAAGGCTCGGTTGTTTCAAACCATCGGTAATCGTAAATTACATCCGTTAAAATCTGTTTCTATGAGAACTTTGACAGTTCTCTGATGAGATTACAGCTAATGGCGATATTTAACGTTTTGAAGTGTGGTCGATGGACTCAACTTATGCAAAAAATCTTGGTAATCCCGATAAACAAAGCCTTTGTTCGCGATCGGTCTACTTAGCAAAAAGTCCACTCAACACGTACCTTAACTTTTTTGACGCGTTGAATATTTTATAACCGGGTTTTTTCGTGTAGAATCTGTTTTATCTAATCCATGAATCGAAAATAGTGATATTAATATTGATAAAATATTTAAGATGCTTAGCTACATTTTACTCGTATCCTTCTTTTTAGTAGTCTGGCTTGCTTCAATTAAGTACTACTTAAATGAGTACAATGCCATATATATTCTTGTCAGTAGTCGCTTCATCTATTAGTCAGATACTAACTTACTAACAAACTGCGTATGTAACTATCATTCGTGTTTTCTATGATATTAAATGGGGCGAAATTAAATGGATTTTGTAAAGCGATGTGTCTCATGTGTCCCACACTGTTTGGAGATGTCTCTTCGAGCAACTGTGTACAGTCGCCATCAGATATATCGGAGCGGCGAAAGCGCTCACAAATATCTGAACACGTCTCTATTGTCGAGGCATTAGAGACGTGTTCAGATATTTGTGAGCGCTTTCGCCGCTCTGATATATCTGATGGCGACTGTACAATGAAAATTAGGTACATTTGAAATTTGGTCCAGTATTTCACTAACTTGATAATTGTCACCAGACGATGACAATTCGAATTAGATTCATAAAATTGTTCGTGAAATTGTCATTGTCAGGTGTCAATTGTCAAGTTGTTGAAATATGAGCCTGAAGTTCAATAATTTCGCCCTATTTGTACGGTTGAGAAATGAGCTTATAACTGCTAAGAGTGAAATCTCTGAGAACACGTATTTATGGGACTTGACTTGGTAGAGTTCAGATATTTTACTACTGTCTCTACTGTAGTGTAGGTAAGTACCTATACTATGCTCATATCAGCGCTCTACTGCCAGTCAAGATATAATCTGACGTACTACCGACGAATTCAAGGTCAAGTTACCACAACTTATCGGACGTGAGCTACCTGCGACAGAATCATAGACAATCCATAACATCATTATGTCATTGACAGCTGTCATCCACGTACAATTTAAGTCATCATGTCATCATTGACGTTTATTGTACCGGGATGACGGCTGTCAAATATGGGCTGTTAAAAAAAAATTGGCTATGATTCTATCGGAAGCGGCCCCTCCGACGAGCCTAGCGACAACTATTCTTGCACGGAGCATAGATAATGACCTTTATCTACACAATCCTTGTTGGACCTGTCAGTAGAGCGCCGTATCTATACTTGGGAGCCAATACTTAGTTTGGCCCCTAAGCTATATTTAGGTACAGTCAGCATCATAAACATGTATACACCTTTTCGACCTTATGTCTAAGTAATAACCGTAACCGTAAAACTTGGATAACGAGGTACTGTATAGGTACTTAACCCTGACTTCAGGGACGTATATACGTTGGGGGGAGGGGTGTTCTGGGGGTTTGAAAAAAAATCAATTACATCGGCGATGCGCCGTAAAATTGCTATTTCAATGAACATGTTTGTTACTAGGAGGTAAATTAATTTTCATCACACTTGCTCGAAAATGGTGTTATTATACGCAAGCGTACTGAGCTGTAATGGGCTATATTACGCCCATGGGCGTTATGGTTTTTTTTTTAAATAATAGAACCCTCTGATTGGCTTAAGCAAATCTGGTTGCTGTGTGATTGGTTGAATAAAAAAATCTAGTTGGTCACGACGCCCCGCCCCGCAAGAATACTGCTCTGTGATTGGTTGAAATATTGAACTGCGCGCTCTACTAGCACTGATCTGGAAGTGAAGTTGTCAATTTTTGATTGGTGCTGCTGTATGAAACATACATTTTTCTGTCTTTTGTTGTTATTTATTTCCTCGCAAATGTGATGAAAAACATTGTGTATAACACGGGCGTAAGAATATTGCAAACTCGAGTCATCAAAAGCCCTCCGCCTTCGGCGTCGGGCTTCTGATACACTCTCGTTAGCAATATTCCACTTACGGCCCTCGTTAAACAATGTACTATCTGATCTAATAACTATCACACAGAAGCCGTCGGTAATGTGAACAATATACGTACTACCTACAAAATTGTACACCGTGGGAAAGAGTTATTAAAAGGAGACCGATTAAAGCTACTTTGGACTCGCGCGCGGGTATCAATGAGACTAATAAAGAACGAGATCAATTTCAAAAGAGGCCAAATAAGAAAAATACGAACTTTGAATAGGACCAAAGACGATAGGACGAATAAAAAATGACACTAAAAAAGATAAAGACTAACATCGAACATGCCCAAAGAAGATAATGACGAATACCGAATAAGCCGGAATAAGAAAAAGACAAACAACGAATGTGACGAATGTAGAATGGGTGACAAAAGCAGAATGAGACGAACTAAGAATATGACAGAAAACGAATGGGACAGCCCAAGACGATACCCCATTCAATGAGCAGTTAATTCTTAAATTGTGCATCTGGTCCTCATTCCAAGTATGTTTTCTTGACTTTTGCCGTTTGAAGCTCATTTTTTGACATTTAATATTAAATCTATGTTGTGTTTAACCTCTCTACTGCCTGTAGTCAATAACCTCTATGTTTTATTTTTTCCATACAATGCTAATTGCAGTATGTGTGTTTCAAGTCCATATACCTAAACTTCAATATATTGTCGGTTTGTTCTGTTTCGTTTTGGTGTAGACTCAGCAAGCCTTCACTGACTCTGAGCCTTCACAAGCATCCAAAAACTGCAGCCAACCTTTAGACTCGTGTCAATCAATTATCGCCCACTGAAGCCGTGACAAGCTTCCATCAATCACAAGCTCACGTTTAAGTCGTAAGTGAGAATTTCTGCCCGCTACGCGAGGAGAAAATCTCACTTGGCCATGCCAAGGCAAGACGTAAAACTTTAGACGAACCACGGGCGGTAATTCGTAAAGCCCCAGATCGCATATTATGGCGCTCACCTTCGGTTCGGGCCACAAACACCTGCGATCTGGGGCATTCACGAATTCACCGCCCTAAGTATGTAATGTACTATTCCGAGCTAAGGCCAAGATAGAAACAGCCCATGACACATCTTAACGATTTTTATCACAGACAACCCTGTAGCCTGTCATCTGAAACAGAATTTAAAGCGTGGTTAGCTAATGTTGCCTTGAAATCCCACAGCAAATCCAGAGCGAGTCGTGCGAGGCCACTGAACGCGAGCGCATGCTGCTGGAGTACCGCTCGCGCCTGCGCGGGAACCTCAACACGCACAACATCAAGCAGTACGTGCGGGCGTTCATCAAGTAAGTTGGCTGATCATATACTTGTGTTTATTCTTTGTTAAGAAAACTTGTTAACCAGTTATCAGTAATCGGGAGATGACTGGGTTGTGTTAGTATTTCTGTCCACTAAAAACACCTTTTGCACTTTCATGCCGAGGACTCCAGGATTTCAAAATGTATGCACTGAACATTTCTTCGCGCACCGATATCTTTAGCTCACCTCGGTACTTCATCGACTTTACTCGAGTGCTGTAGTACCCGTCACGGAGAACACACGCACACACCACCACACACGACCCCTCTGACTCCCTTAAGTCTGAGTCTAAACTGTAAACACGGGACCTACATGGCTGCTTGAGGGAAAACTGTAAAGGACGTGGTTCGTCTAATACATCGGCTACCTATGTGCTCGCCTTTGACCATCTGCCGTCATCTCGTCTTGCCAAGTAGCCTGCCTATCTCTACTTTAATTAGGCGAATTTAAATACTCTATCATAATGAACCTTGTTACATTCCAGCCGCAAAGATCTGGTGCTCCGCGGCTGCCAGCCCGACATCCTGCTCATAACTGGCCTCCTCAGCCCGTACGCCAGCGTCGTGGAGAAGATGTACAAAGAACTGGATAAGGACAAGGTCACCATCCTGAAGGTCGAGAAGGCCGGCGACGTGTTGGCTGAAGCGGTGAGTAAATCATCTATGGCGGTCTTCACATTGCCGCCCCATCGCGCTGCATCTCCGTCTAGTGTGGTGCGGTACAGCGCCGAATTTATTTACGAACTGAGGTACTTGACCACAACGAGAAAACCGTCGCTCACAACGCAGAAGGATGCCGCGGCAATATGAAGACCGCCTGAAGCCAAGTTTATGCGTACCTACCGCTAGTCTTAACTTTAACGGGCTCAAGTCTTCAAGGCTCGGAACAGCACTAAATCACAACACTGACAGTCAGCCTAGTAAGTACTCTTAGTACTTTAGAACCTTGATATACCTTGATATACCTTGATATATATAGGTGCATGTAATATGCCTAAATTGAAGAATAAATCACTTTGACTTTGACTTTGACCTGCTAATTAAGTCGAAAAGTGGTACACCACTTTTTTGGTTTACTGTACAGGCGTTTCCATAGTCGCCTAACCGCCCACGTGTGGCGCCGCTGCACGCTTCGCCTGTCCATAAACAAGGCCTAAGATATTGTAGATTGATGGTACTAAGCCATTATTATGCAATCACGCAACCCTGCAATTGTAACACTATAGAGGAAGCGCTGATGTGTGTAATTACTTTACGTTACAAGTGCTAGCCAATTTGCGAAACAAGCAATTGTAACTGAAACCAGGGGTCAATTGTTATTTGGTTTCATCCTTCATCCCCATTTGGTTTCAATGTTTTGTGAGCTTGCACGCGCCGGTAATGTCTTAGAATTTGTCGTTTTCTAAAGAAAGTGTATTTATGTATTTTTTCATCGCACTTGCTCGTAAAGGGCTTCATAACGCGCAGGCATACAGAGCTGCAATAGCCTTTATTACGCCCACGGCGTAATAGTTTTTTCTTAATCTGTCACTCTTACGTCAGTTATAAAGCAAGGAGGTTTTAACTCAAACACGATGTTTGAAAACGTATTTATATATAGATTTAAACGTAAAAACACGAATAAAATATGATTAACAGAATGATTTAAAGATTTAAAAACTTAAATGTAGCAATTTAGTGTCCGTGTAAATATTTTTAACTGTGATTTTAAATCGTGGCTGTATGCCGAGGTCGACATTTTATAGTTTTTATTACGATTAGTAACAATTTAGTTAATAATGTATTGGTTTCCTCGTAAATGTGATGAAAAACATTGTATGCGACACGTACGGTAAGATTGTTACAGTCGAGTTCTCCAATATCTATACAGACAGCCATTCAAAAATATTTACACATGCGTCTTATGTCAGTAACAATAGAGACTGTGTATAGATATTTCTTAACGGTTGCCTGTATACATATTGGATAACTCGACTGTACAAACTCGAGTCATCAAAGCCCTTGATGACTCTGATGACTTTGATGACTCCTAAGGCCGTAATGATTTTTTTATTACGTCTAAGGGCGTAATGGGTGTGACCTGATTGGTTTAAGCAAATCTCGTTGGCCGTGCGCCACAAGAATTCTGCTCTGTGATTGGTTAAAAAAAAACTGACAAGTGCGAGTTCGACTCGCGTGGTGAGGGGGTATATTGAGAATTTTCCAGTTACTTTGAATACTCAAACTTCTCATAGGTTTTCCTGTAATCTTTAGGCAAGGAACTATTTTCCATATTTTTTTCAGAATTTTAAGCTTAGTAGTTTCGGAGATAAGGGGGGGAATGGTCAATTTTCGTCTTTTTTCCTAGATTACTTCAAATCGGTTTTCGCTAAAATTATTAAAAAAAACTGAGATGCTTACAACAACTCCTTTCATTTGATATGTCACATAATACAGTTTGCGAAACTTTTTTTTTAATTTTCCAGTTTACCCCCAAAAGTGGCCCCCTTGTTTAGAATTCATTAATTTACTTTATGCGTCCATCTTTGGGTCACCAATTTACATATATTTACCAAATTTCAACATAATCGGTCCAGTAGTTTCGGAGCAAATCGGCTGTGACAGACGGACAGACAGACGCACGAGGGATCCTATAAGGGTTCCGTTTTTATCCTTTTGAGGTACGGAACCCTAAAAAGTGACCCTCACATTTATTTTACATTTGATTGATGGTGACAGCCATTGCAATTTATAAACTTTAAGAACAATACAATTAATTTTACTTAACGATAGATATTTAAATAACAAGTGCGAGTCGGACACGCGCACGAAGAGTTCCATACCATTATCTAAAAAACGAGCATAAAAAATTACGTTTGTTGTATGGGAGCCCCCTTAAATATTTATTTTATTCTGTTTTTTAGTATTGTTGTAACGAGTATAGCGGCTACTAAATATCACGGTTCATGAGGTACAGAACCCTAATACAATTCATACGGAACCCTAAAAAGGAGGCCACTACACACTGTATTTTGTATTCAAGTACCTTGTGAATACATCACTAGTTTTTATGTTCCTACTACGATCTGCAGATGTTTTATGTTTATTGCCCAATGCCTGTACAATGCTTTTCTGTTTATGAGTATATCTTTTATTACACATGTTGCAATACGTGGTAACACATAAAGTTATGATAGTATTACGTTTTAGAGAGCAATTTACTGAGGAAAGCATACAAACAACTGACAGAGACGCAGCTATAGAATGGGATAGCAATATATTTTCATTCTATCTATAGCTGCGTCTCTATCAGTTGTGGTGACAAGTTGCATAGTTTGTAGTGTGCTAATCATCCTACTAGTATTATAAACGTGAAAGTTTGGATGTATGGATGGATGGATGTATTTATGTGAAACTTTCCAGTTATGTACCTTATATATCAGAATAGGACATAGGCTATAATTTATGTCAAATTTCATCCCTTTTAGGGACAAAAAAGGGGATAAAACTTTGTATGGAGACCAAATAGTTTTGCTCGTTGCCTCGATCAGGCGCTGGGTCTCAAAATGTATAGGAAAACTAAAATCCGACTCGCACTTGACCAAAATTCTAAGTGAAATTATTTAATAGGCTATAATTGGCTACTTTCCTAAAAAATTGTAGTCCGTCAGTTAGATTATCAAAAAAATATTGGACACGTATTTTTTTGTTTGTCAATTAAACAAAAAATGATGAAGATATATCCCATTAAAGTTCCGCGTGACGTCACATTATAGTACACTTTTTATCATAATGTGACGTCACGCGGAACTTTCTCTGCTTCTTTTTAACCCATGCATAATAAAGAGATAGAAATACGTATACCACGCGGATTATTGGGCGTGCAATGTGGTCCAGTTTTGGTAACTTAGGTACCTACCACAAATGGATCACTACGTACAGTAAGGGAAATGTATTAACGTACCACCGTAGAACCCTATCGCAATAAGGTGACATACCACTCGAGTTTGAGTGACGGCGGCCTGTCAATTGCGACAGGGTTCTACAGTGGTACAGTCAGCATCAAAAGTAGCTACGCAAACGAAGATGTCAAAAGTCTTTATTAAAAGGGAATAAGAGCTTTTGACGTCTTCGATTGCGTAGTTACTTTTGATGCTGACTGTACGTGAATACATTTCCCTTACTGTACACCTACGGGTTAATGGCCTTTACATGTATTAGGTACATCAACGATATCCATCCTGGCACTTAATAATTATTAATTTAAGACAGTAAAATAAATAATACTTTGGCACTGACCTATAGAACAATATAAATGTTTTTGTTTGCTAATTAAATTACAAATGAATAAATATTGTCTTAAACGTCAACTGCATAAATTCATAATAATCAAATATAAAAATCAAAAATCGCTGCCAATGAACCCGTGTATAATATAAACGATATTTTAATATCTGCCTAATAAGTACAGTCAAGGACTTTAATTGTTGAGCCATTGAGGTGTTAACTAATTTTGATTTTTTAATAGTTAACCCTTTATAAGGCCGCAGTTATACAGATATGCTACGTGAAAGTTAAATATACTACCATGTTTGTAATGCACTGGGGAACACATCTACGGTAAAAAAAAACCGAAATCATTAATAAAAACATGTGGTCATTATATGCACTCAGCCCGTTAATGCACTCGAGTTTTCAGATGATCTGTTTCCAATACACCTATTTATTGACATTGACAACAAACATAAGATGCTCTTTACATACTGGTGTTTGACTACATAATGTAAATCGTAAATCGAATATTATTGTGTATCTAGTAGAGGGTAGGATTTATAACTTGTGGCCCGTTATCAAAATTAGACCTTATTATCATAGCAATAACAGTCTCGCCACTCGCCATCGTGAATTACAAGAGCTATAATTGAAATTATTAGATACAGCGACTTGTGTATTTTTAATAGTATAATGGAAACAGTGACAAATGCTTGCTTCCCTTAACGGGCACAGTGCATTAATTGACCACAAACTTTAGATTAATTAATTACACTAAAATTAAATTATGACCGAAAAAGTATAAATAAGAAAAGAAAGCCTGATATATTTGCTATATAATACCATTATAGTTAAATAAAAACCGGCCAAGTGCGTGTCGGACCACGCAAAACGAAGGGTTCCGTGCCTATTAAAAAGGTCGTATCGTCACAGAAATTTTACGGCACTTAGGTCCTTTTCTTTGAGGAAGGCAGTTTTTCAGCAATATCTCGAAAACCTCTGAACCGATCTTGTTCAAAACAATTTTCGGTGAATGAAATTAATAAGCCCTATGTCCATGAATTTTTCTATATTTTTAAAATACACCGTTCAAAAATTAGAGGGGGGGACAGAATTTTAGTGACTTTCGGGGCGATTATCTCCGACCCTATTCACTTAATCAAAAAAAATGCTAAGAAACCTTATATTTATTTTGAAAGGCCTATCGATTGATGTGCCACACGGGGGGTCACAATGAAAAAAAAAATTTTGACTTTTAGTTTTATGTATGGAGTGCACCCCTAAAAACAATTTTTTTTGTCATTTTAATTACAAAACTATGTAGCGGCTAACAAAATACACCTATCCTCAAAATTTTATTCAAATACACCTTATAGTTTTCGAGTAAAATGCCTGTGACATACGGACAGACGGACAGACGGACAGACGGACATGACGAAACTATAAGGGTTCCGTTTTTGCCATTTTGGCTACGGAACCCTAAAAAAGAGGATGTTGTTCTCTATAAATGTTTATTAATTAAGTGGTTTCCAAATCGTCTCTGCCTTATAAAGGGTTAAGCTATGAAGTGTCCAGTATAAAGTGAGCTCTAAATGGCGCAACAATTAAAGTCCGTGACTGTACATCACTATATTATAACATGCACAATTTAAATAGTCATCATCATCATATCAGCCAAATGACGTACACTGCTGGACATAGGCCTCCCCCCAAGGAGTGCCACAATGACCGGTCCTGCACCACCCGCAAGGACGTCGCGGACTCCAGCGACCTTTACCAGGTCATCAGTCCACCTTGTGGGGGGCCTAATACCCACGCTGCGCCTTCCGGTACGTGGTCGCCATTCGAGAACCTTTCCGCCCCAATCAAATGGCCATCGGTTCTACGTGCAATGTGCAATTTAAATAGTATTTGTTTGGAATACATTACGAGATATAATATAACAGTTATAATAACCTTGTCATATAATAAGCTGTCACGTCGACAGGTTAATTTGACTAGGTAATTTTGTGCACACTATCACAGCCGCAATGAATGTCCTTGTCATCCACCAAGGACAATTGGGTACTTTCCTGGGTAAAAAAAATATAATTATATTTAGTTCCTCAGTTAGATTATCTTAAAATATTGGACATGTATTTTTTATTTTGTCAAACAAACAAAAAATGATGAAGATATAGCCCGTTAAAATTCCATGCGACGTCACATTATGATATAAAGTGTACCATAATGTGACGTTACGCGGAACTTTCAAGGGCTATATCTTCATCATTTTTTGTTTGATTGACAAAATAAAAAATACGTGTTCAATATTTTAAGATAATCTAACTGACGGATAAAAAGATTATTTTAGGAAAGTAGCCAATTATGCGATACAACCCTACCTACCTCTAAGAATGGACTTCGCTGGAACCGACCGTCATCGACGCCAGCTCCAAACTTATATTAACGGGTTGTATTTTATACCGTGCCGTCAAGGCAGCTAATACGTAGTAAAAACCATGCTTACAACCCTATTATAAGTTTGGAGCTGGCGTCGATGACGGTCGGTTCCAGCGACGTCCTTCTTAGAGTAAACAATTGTTGTTGACCACATTGTTCACTTTGTACCCTTTAATCCTATCACATTCAAATTAAATTTGCCTGACGTTACTTATGATTGACATTGTTCAAGTTCAAGTGACGGCTACTCTGGCCCACCGTTGATTACCTGCTCTCGGCACTTAAAACCTACTCTGCGATCCAAACCGAGCACTTTTCGCACGCACAGCGCCGTAGCCACTCGCGATCGTAATGTCGTTACTCGTGCTCGCGTTTCTAGCCGTCCTCGCGGCGATTTACCTCATTCGCTTTTACCAGAAGGCCACCAACGGCATATGCACGTCCCTAAAAACCTTGGAAGGAAAGACTGCGATTGTGACCGGAGGAACCGCGGGAATGGGCTTTGAGATAGCCAAGGATTTCATCCGCAGAGGCGCCAGGGTCATCATCGCCTGCCCCTTCGAGGAAGAGGGCATCAACGCCCAGAAAGTTATTGAAGAAAAAACCGGCAGCAAAGCTATCTTTAAACTTCTTGATTTGGGCTCTCTGGAATCAGTTCGGGAATTCGCGGCTGATATCCTGAACACTGAAGACAGATTGGATTTGTTAATAAACAACGCCGGCGTTGGAATACCTAAGAACTTCGAAACGAAAAACGGCCTCAATTTCATTATGCAGGTCAATTATTACGGCCATTTTTTGTTGACGATACTTCTGCTCCCGCTTTTGAAAAAGACTGGCACAGCTTCGGAACCGGCCAGAGTTGTGAATACGTCATCTTTGCTGCATAATTTCGGGAGAGTTGATCTGAACGCCAACAAATCTGGCTTCAATTGGCTGCCTTTGGTCAGTTATTGCAACAGCAAGTTCAGCATGATACCTTTCTCAAGAGAGCTGACTAGACGATTAAGAGGAGCTCATGTCGTGATCAACAGCGTGGACCCTGGGGCTGTCGGCACGGGTATCTATTACAGCGGAGGTCTCCTGTTCGGCGCAATCTTACGGAACCTGGCTATTTTCTTTAATAAAACGCCCAGAGAAGGCGCTCAGACGGCGTTGCACGTGGCTTTGGATGGAAGGGCCGGACAAATCAGCGGGGAATTCTTCAAGGATTGTAGACAAGCGCGAGCGATACCCAGCGCCTACAGGCACAAGACTGCTAAGATACTGTGGGAGCAATCCGTCAGGCTCGTCAGAATAACTGATGAGGAACTGGAGTTGTGTTTTAGTTAAAATTCGGCCAATATCGGTACAAAATAGCGACGATAAAATGTGAGTATTTACTCGGTCTGAACGCCATCTGTGGTCATTTTTATTATGATCAAATTTGAACTTGGCAGATTCATATCAAAGAGTTACCTACTGACATCGTTGCAACTGCAATTCTACTTACTCAATTATGTTAGGCCAAAAAAGTACCTAATCAAAAAGAACGAAAATATTCTGCGCCGAAATCTAGATACTTGCCGTACAAATATATAGCAATCTGAAGGTGGGTCGGCTACTTAAAATCAAAACTCGTACCTACTTATAGGTAAAAAACTGGGTACTTATAGGTAAAAAAGGTGTTCGAATAGACATTACATATTTAAATTGTCCGACACAAAGAAAACAAATGTCTATTCGAACACGTCACCCCTACATACAACAGGTCATCTTCTACCTTTACCTATTTTTATAACGTGTTCTAATAAGTAACCTTTCTCCAAATTAACTGCATTTATTTCAATACTAAATATGTATAAGTTAAAAGAAACGCTAACCTAATGGCCAGAGATCGAAAGATTGACCTCAATATTTCTGTGTACGTTGCATAATTGGTTGCATAATGCAACGGAAGCGCTAAAGCCGGTGTTTATTCACAATCTAACTCGACTCGGTTTACTATTCGTCACCAGTATTACTTAAGGTGGGAAAACAGCGTGGAATTCCTATAAAAAACATTTTTCAGACTACATAGCTTAAATTACCCAAAAAAAATAATTAGTTGGCACCTATTTTTTTATAGTCCTTCACATTATTACATCGCGAAACTATGAAAATGTATGAAATAGTCATGAATTTTTGCTAATATTTATTTTGTTTGACATAGTTTTTACCTACCTACTCCGGAAAAGTAATTATTAGTATGGCAGTTCACCCTTTCGCATGTCCTTTCACCTTGTCACCGAGATTCAAAACAACTATAAGCCATCCATATTAATATTATAAATGCGAAATTGTGCATGCCTGTCTGTTATCTCTTCATGCTTAAACCGCTGATCCAATTTATATGAAATTTGGTAGAGAGATGAAAGAAGAGAGTTGTTATCCCGGAAATTATCCCCCTAAGCAGTGAAAAGGGGGCGGAAGTTTGTATGGAGGCGCGATATAAAGGAGTGCCACGCGGACAAAGTCACGGGCAAAAGCTGATATAGGTTCAAGGTTTCTCTGAAGCCAGTTGTGGGTAAACGTAGTGAATGTGAATACCAGTGCTGCACGAAACGTTCATATATTATTAGGCACTTTAAATATAATACGTAAACTTATGAACTAGAATTTTTCAAACAGAGTCGGATAATCATGTTTTTCACGCCACTGCTCGGAAATGTGGCAAAAGATGGTCAGAATTCAGGCGTCAAAGCTGGGGTTAGTTGGACGTCGCACGAACAGGCCATCTATGACTTCAAACTGTCCAACAATGTTATTGTTGGACAGTTTGAACAGCGATCGACCAATCACAGGGCCCCGCGCGCGGTCGCGCCGCCGTGCGCCCGCTCCTCCTCCTCGGCGCCGGGCGCGAGGCAAGCGGGCCTGTTTAGTATTATGATCTTTAATTAGATACTTAATATTGACTTAAAATTATAATTATTTGCAATTTCCTCGCAGTAGGCGTGAAAAGCACTGCGTTAAATCTCGGCCGAAAGTGCAATAGCTGGACTCGTACTTTCGAGGGCCTCCGCTACGCGTCGGCCCTCGAACTAACTCGTCCATCTATTGCTTACTTTCTAGCCTCTTCAACAATGTACTATTGTAAAGTGGCAAAGATATGCGTACCCTATATGTCGGTAGAAAATTACTTACCTGTGAATCGTTGGCAATATGTCATATAAAAACAAATTGCATATTTTAATTTGGCATAAGAACGACTTGCATAATATCCTCGATCATAATTATCAGTGTTCATAATTTTCAATGGTATACTAAACGAACGCGCCATCAAGCACACATCATCACAGACGTGTAGCCACACCCTTATACACACGTCTGTTGCAACCTTTGTAGACTAAACCTTACTTACGTACATTAATGTCTATCGATTTTTTGCACATAACCTGTTTTTAAGTTTTTGATATCTCACAAAAACAGCGACAGCGGTTGAGGACTTTAAACATGTTATGTCCAACTGTTCGCGGCTTCTCCTATACCTAATGAAAAATAATCTGTATTAACTGTATCTAAAAATGAATATACATGTCATATAGATTATCCTGGGATATACAGTCAAGGGCACAAATATGTATACACCACAAAGTCTCAAAAATATGTATCCAAACCTTATTTCTGCAACAATAAGGTTGTAGTATACATATTTATGAAACTTTGAGTGAATACATATTGGCGCCCTTGACTGTACATATGTCCAGTAAGCCAATCACGTAACGCATTATACGCGCGTCATGTACCTAAATGTCAATTTTTATATGGAAAAATGATCCCTCTGGGTTCGATTCTCGGTAAGGGCAAATATTTGTCTGATGAGCACAATTATTTGTTTCTGAGTCTTGGATGTTTGCTATGTATTTAAGTATTTATATCTTTATTATATATATCGTCGTCTAATTCCCATAACACATAGCCTTATAGAGCTTAGGTACAATGGGACTAGTTCGATTTGTGTAAGATTGTCCCTTAATATAACATTTACCTATTTATTTCATATTATGGATGCTAAATAAGCAAATAATCAACCCAAAAAACTCAAAATACAGGGTGGAAAGTTAAAACGGGGCAGTAAGGGCAGCTACTAGATCCCTTGCCGCCACGCAAAAATGGCATTAGGATTTCATTCCTAACTTTTTAAGTGATGGCAATCTACATTCACAGATTTATGAAAAAAAGTACAGTCAGCAAGAAAATCATCAATTTTGACGATATTTTTTTTAATGCCATTCGATCCCATTCCTATTAAGGATCAAAATACTCTTTGCGACCGACTAAGGTTTGACTACTAGAACGCCCAGAAATCAAAGAAAACTTTTTCCATACAGTGAGTATGGGAATCCCAAAGTGCAAGTAGTCCTTTAGTCAGACGATCATCAAATTGTATGGAGGCGGAGAATTTCATTTAGATTAGAAATGAGAGAATTCATTCCATTGTTAAATAAAAAAACAAATGCATTCCCGTATTCATAAACGTTACTATGTGTACAGTACAGTACTCACGAGCGGACAGGTGCTGTAAAACCCTTACCAGTAAATTTTAAGTTTCGAACAGAATTTCTGAATACGGATGTTAGTATTCTTTTTACAAACTTTTTACAGAATAAAGCTGGCCGTCATTAAATAAAACCAGAATTGGCATAAAAAACTACATGAGCAAAATTAGCTTTGGGATTCCCATACTCACTGTATGGAAAAAGTTTTCTTTGATTTCTGTGTGTTCTAGTAGTCAAACCTTAGTCGGTCCCAAAGAGTATTTTGATCCTTAATAGAAATGGGATCGAATGGCATTTAAAAAAAATATCGACAAAATTGATGATTTTCTCGCTGACTGCACTTTTTTTCAAAAATCTGTGAATGTAGATTGCCATCACTTAAAAAGTTAGGAATGAAATCCTAATGCCATTTTTGCGTGGCGGCAAGGGATCTAGTAGCTGCCCTTACTGCCCCGTTTTAACTTTCCACCCTGTATATTCTCATGCCATCAAAAACATCCTGTAAAAAAACCCAAGTCTCGCAGCTCAGTCTTTCTACCGTAAAAAGTTGTGAGATCCATGTAATACCAAGTCGGTTAATCTATTTATTCTCTACTTAAAGGACCTTCTGTCTTATTACATAAGTTATTATCATGCCAATATTAAAAATATTTTACGTTTTAAACAAATAGATCGACTTGGACATCGCATGAAAACACAATGAATATTACAATTATATTAGATTAGATTCTTTAGTTAGTCTATCGCGCCTCACGCGATTGAAACTCTCGTTGCTGTTGGTTGCTGGCCCGTCGTGCTGTGTAGTGTGATACATACTAATAATCAAATCATGCGATGTCCAAGTCGATCTATTTGTTTAAAACGTAAAATATTTTTAATACTGGCATGATAATAACTTATGTAATAAGACAGAAGGTCCTTTAAGTAGAGAATAAATAGATTAACCGACTTGGTATTACATGGATCTCACAACTTTTTACGGTAGAAAGACTGAGCTGCGAGACTTGGGTTTTATTACAGGATGTTTTTGATGGCATCTCATTTCTTTTTGTAGAGTCTGAATTGCTTTGAGAAAAGGATGGTACGGCCGTGCCGCTTTTATTTGCTCGACTTGGCGGGGGCACTGCCGTGCCCCCAGACTTAGGTTTTCCCATGATTAAGACATTAAACTCTATTAATTTGTATTCTAAATTTGAAGCTTCTATGTCTGCTAGAAGTGCCTTGGACTTTTGATGATCGGTGAGTCAGTGAGTGACAAAATTTAGAAACTTTAACAAGTTGTCATTCTTAAACTACTGGTTCAAATTGACTGAAATTTTAAATATACCGTGTTTATATAATGCCTGATTAGTTACTGAAAATTCAGGTTTCTTGTTTTATCCACAACGAAATTATAGGGGGGTCGAAAATGGCCTGAATTGCTTCGAGAAAAGGATGGTACGGCCGTGCCGCTTTTTTTTGCTCGACTTGGCGGGGGCACTGCCATGCCCCCAGATATCTTGATTTAAACTTTCACGATTCTCACAGACTATTTTTACTAAACGGGACATAATCGCGTATAATTAGGTATAAGACACAACCTGATTAGTAGAGCAGTTACAGCGTGGCAGATTGCACCTAAACATATTACCTACTTGATGGATTAATATAGCTAATAGATGCTGATTACATATTTAATGGACGATTAACTGATGAGGTGCACATAAACCGCAATGCTTATTAGTTAATTACATTAAATGACTTCACTTAAGCACTGTGCCTAAGTGCATGACACGGTTAATTTGAAATATCCATTAAAATCTAATAAGTAGCCGTATAGTGACCTAGTCGAGATGTATTGAAGGCCGTCAGGTAAGCGCTAAAGAAAACGGTTTTCGAGAATACTAAGCTTATACAGTCGCATGAACATTATTTGATTGACTAAAGGCTTAGAGCATACATAACTGGAGTAGCCTTTCAGTAACTTACCCCTCTGTAAAAAACCTTGCACAATGTGCAAAAAACCATACAAAGACAATTTCACAATCGATCACAAAATCGCCTCGCAAGAGAACACTGATCATAAAAATGCCCGCATGTTGCTGTAAGCACTTGATATTATTATAAACGTTCAACCACTTCAAGCTTTCAATATACAATTGAGTTTCAATATCCTATTAAGATGCTCGGCCCCCGCAAAATTCGGCAGATATTTTTGTACGCAAATACGACATAAGGCCACTCCTGTCACAGATTATATAATAGCTCCAGTTATGTATGCTCTAAGATTAAAGGCCTAGTTTACACGTGAGTTAGTTGTAAATGTCACAAAATGTAGATATTGAGTTGGGTACTAATATTTGATGTAACATAACGGATCTTTATAAAACCGCATTACGATCAATGATAGATTTATGTTTAGCATCAGAGCAGGTAGAGCTGCTACCTGGAATGCCTGAAAATGACAACCTAAAAAAGAAAAAAAATATTTAAGTGGGCTCCCATACATAAAACGTGATTTTTTTGCCGTTTTTATAGATAATGGTACGGAACCCTTCGTGCGCTAGTCCGACTCGCACTTAGCCGGTTTTTTTTACTTAAATCTGACTTCCCGGCTATCGTATTTTCTTATTATCATATCATATTATTATTTCCAAAATGGATAAATTGGATAATAATTTTGATAACAAACATAGAATCTAAAACAATTATAATTATGTGGTCCATCAACAACCCTATCCCACTCTATGATTGTCTATTGCCAAAAAATGACAGTTAACGTCATCACTTAAGCGTCTGCTAGACGGTCGCCAACAAGCCCCTCCGACCGAACGACCTTGGTCGGCACCGACCGTGTAGACAGTGGCTTACAGCAAAAAAAAACATACTACAACGGTCGATGCCGACCAAGGTCGCTCGGTCGGAGGGGCTTGTTGGCGACCGTCTAGCTAGCAGACCCTTTAGACAGGGGACCTTTAGCCTTTAGGTACTTAATTATTCTGTAGTTACACAAACTACAAACATTGAGTTAGATACAATGACGAATAGCAAATGAAAAAAAACCAATGCATTTATCACCATAGCCTCGTAAAGTTCAATGTGCATTAGGTACTTACAATATTTACAATGTCCATTCCGTTTCAATGGGATATTGATAAAACCACAACAAATAGGTAAAGTAGCATTAAGTACTTTTGTTTCGTTGATTATTCTAAGAAAAGAAATCCAATCCGATTTTGTATACAAATATCTCACCTTTGAAAACCTTTCTTTCATCCTTCCCAGCTTGCTAGTTTTAAACGTATTTCTTTTCTTTTCAGCCAGCAAAAGTGGCCCAGTCTCTCCTCCTATTCTGCCAAGGGCAGGGCCTGCTGACGTCGCTGCCGCCGCCCGGCGTCGAGCGCCGCATGTCCCGCGCCATGTCGATGGAAGAGTACGACAAACCCAACATCAGGCGGCTCTCGCTCACGCCCAGCGTGTCCGAGTCGCCGCCGCCGAGGAAGTTGTAGAACCTGGCGCCCACCGTCGACTCCGTGCCGGAGTGAAACGGTGTGTGGGCTGGTTAAGGTGCGCAAGTAACGTCAGCGCCGTAACCACGACAATTGGATATGGATGAAAATTTTAGAAACGCCTGATTGTTTTTGGTGATAACCTTCCTTAGCACCAGAAAAAAGTTGCAGACTTTTCAGCTGCATCAATTTTTTTGAAAAATATAAAGTTTCCTCATTTACGTTTTGTGTTTGGGACGGCGATTTTTTTTAGGAAAGGACACTTTCTTTGATCCGTCTCATATTACAAAAAATATTTTAAATATCTGACCCTGGCAATGACAATTATAGCTGCAGCAGCTGTGAATATAATTGCCAGTGTCAGTTTACCACGGATATTTAAGATATTTTTTTATGATATGAAAAAGATCAAGGAAAGCGTCTTATTCGCCGTCCTAAACCCAAAACGTAAGTGAAGAAACTGTTTATATTTGTTAAACACAATTGACGCGGCTGAAAAATCTGAAACTTTTTTCTGGTGCTAAGGAAGGTTATTCCTATCACCAAAAAATAATCAGGCGTTTATAAAAAAATCATCCATTCCCAATTGAAATTCGAAGTTCGGATATCTCCACGTCTATCGCACTATATACCTAATACTCGAGAGACAGAGATGCAGATATTCTAACTTCGAGTTTCGATATTCGTGGTAGTTAGCACCGCAGGTTCGCTGACTCGGTTTAGGGGTCCAGGGTGCTTATTAACGGATTTCGATGCGATAAGTATTCGCGCCAGGTGGTGTTTTCAAGCCCCTGCGACGCCCTAATCCTAACCGTGTCTGGGAATCTGATGTGTGTTTAAACTCAGAGTGTCGGGACGCGCTTCAAGCGCCTGTACAAATTTATTGGCAATGTAGATGTTGCGTCGCTTTGCTATTTTTTTTGGCAAGTGTTCTGAGTTTAGGACTAAGTATAAATAAAATAACGTTCAGTAGGTACCTAAAAATGTAAAGTGAGTGGTAATAGGTTAGTTATGTTATAAAAGGAACACGGGCTTTCTACCAATAAATTTTGTAAGTATTTTCGGAAAGATGAATTTTTAACACCCTTAACAAAGGGTGTTAAAAATCCATCTTTCCGAAAATTCTCCACTCTTATATTTTAAGATATTATACGACACATATCGTCAACGTCGTAGAGCCGTAATTTTAAATTATAAAAAAAAGTTAGGTATGTAAGAATTGATATTTAAATATGTAAAATAATGTAAAAAATAAATTATTTACAGTAGCAATATGAAATAAGTATAACGGCAGTGTTATAGCATTATTAGATTCCTAGAACTTGCTGTTTCAACTATAATTAAACGGAAGCAAAATGGTAATTGTAGTTATTGGCACAGCTAAATTATTAGATTTTGTAAGTAGGTACCTACACTCTTATACAAAGGGTTCTCTTTTTTGGTACAGTCAGCATTAAATAGATGCCTATTACACCCAAAGTATACGTAATGCCAGCTAAATATATTATAACCACACATCGTTATTACAATTGGGGTAAGGATGTGTTACGATATTTCACCACTTTGGCCGCTACAAAATATTTGATGCTGACTGTGCAATTCAGGTACTGACCTATGTTGTTTTTCGTCTCATTACTTTCCTTAATTTAATTCATAGGTACTCACCTATACCTACGTCTCTGCTTCGTTATCCTTGTTTCCTACTCGTTATATTTTCCTCAGACATTGGATATTTGTCTAAATTACATGTTATTTGTCCAATGTTGACTAAATTTGTCAAAAATCGTTAGGGGTTTTATTCGCTATTCATGAACCTGAACAAAGATCAGAAAGCAAATACCTAAGACAAAAATGCAAACAACGAATTTAATTACCTAACTGAAGTGAAAAAATCCGTGAGAGGCACATGACAATGCATGACGAATTAAGAAATTGTCAAAAATATTTTGAGACGGAAAATAACAATAGTTATTAGTACCTAATATATTTACAAAATTTGTTTTGTTACATTAATGTTATTTTATTACTTTTAAGAATCAATATTTGTGCAATGTCAATGTATTGGGTAGTTAATTTAATTATATAGTCTATTTTTATGTTTATTTTATGAAAAAAATATACTTTTATTGAATTATTTGGCATTACTTATTAGATTTTCTTCCCGGAAAATAATTTCTATCGATATAGGGATAGGTGGACATTAAGACATAATAGCCATTAGTCGATAATTTTCACCCATTAACCCGGTTCATTTAGATTCCATCAACCAGTAATTGTCCCTACCCAGTGATGTCTCTGTGTGCGTCCCATGACACGGACAGGGACAACATCCCTTGCATTTCATAAAATTGTCGAAAGCGTCTCTACGCGTTGGCTACGTGGTACTTGTTTGGTACTTCGGCTCCACGCACGCCTCCCTAAGATCCGGGACACCAATGTCCCGTGCGCCGACTTACATTATACCAAGTCCCTAGCAGGAAAAAAGTCTAGGTTCTCCTATTAATGTATGGTCTCCTGGTATTTTAACAGTTTTGACGGAGTCCGCAGAGTGTCCTATTTCTGGTCTACTTGCCCTGCGGGCATCTGAAAATATCTAACGAACCTAACCTACCCAATTATATTAATTTTTTTAAATATGTTCATATGTTCTGGCATGTGTATCATATGTTCTACCAGTTGAACTTAACACTGATCTATGACAAAACCCGAGTGATTTTCTTGTATTTTTAATAGTAACTACTACTAGTGACCCTGGGTGTATCATTTGTACTACCAGTTGAACTACGTGGTAGTATAGTCAACAGCAAAAGTAGGTTATCATTTTTTCACCTTATCGCAATGGAATAAGGTACAAAAGTGATAACTTACTTTTGCTCTTGACTGTACTAATGTCTCAGAGGGCCTAAAAAGGGTTAACCCTCCGTATGACTTTAGCACTGATCAGTGGCTATCTAAAATTTAATGGCAAACGAAAAATCCATAATCCTTCAACACTGTCAGCATCCGAAAGTAAGAAAAAAATGTTTAGAAACTGTACAATTTATTAGACAAGCACATCAGACGGTCACTGTTAAAGCTTTTTAAACATTTTAAAAACATGAACGTACAAATTACACTTACAAACATTACACTTACAATATTAGCTACACCACAAAACCACCAACGAACGGTTACCAAAATACCAAATCGTTCCAAACAAAGGCTTCTCCGTCGAGCATTTGCTTAATAATTTAAAGAAAAAACGCCAAAAAACTTAACTAAAACATTCGCAAGATTGCTCGACGGAGAAATGCAAGCAACGAGGGAGCTACACTCTGACACGTTGCTTCTATTATAAAGTGATTACAAAATGGACCTCAGCACGCAAGGAATAGAATCTATTTTTGCTTTGCGCCTCTCGCGGACATTTTCGGACCTTTAAACAATTTCAGCGTTCTGCTATAATCAATATTGTTAAAAAAATACGGCCGTGGCTTTAGGCATCCGCTTCGGCGCTGTAACGTCACCATTCATTAGGCCGCGGTCTAGACGCCAGCGGGCACTGGGGCGACGAGCAGCAATTCATACTTTAGATAGAGTTTAGTCGTAGAACGCCCGCTCGTCGCAACGCTACCCGCTGGCGTCGAGACCGTGACCTTAAAGTGATCAGAGGCCAGTTTTTTCACGAGTGTGGAGCGGAGGATAAATCCAACATACGTTTCTGAAAACAGCCGACTTTCAGAATATGAAGTTGGGATTGCATGGCTTTGCCATTGGTGTCCACAACAAAACCGTCCTTTATTCCTACTATAACCCTTTGCTGTCGTTTACCAGACTATCACAATTGTGAGACATTTTTTATCCCACTTGTGTTCGGCACGAATGGAACAAACTGACTAGGAGTATAGAATTAGAGCACCGAACTAGTGAAAATAAAGAAATACCGTAGCAGCCAAACGGTCAGTCACGAACAAAAACTGCAGCAGAGGGAAACCTTGCGCGCAAACAAAGCAGCTAAAGGGAGCACCGAACCTGCGTGCCATGGTGGCGTTGTGGGGTAATAAAGGGGTAATACTGGTCAAGAGGGTCACAGCTCGTCGTCGCCCGGCCCTAGGTCTGACGACTCCATGGCGACCTCTTCGTAGTCTCGCTCGAGCGTCGCCAGGTCCTCGCGGGCTTCCGAGAACTCGCCTTCTTCCATGCCCTCGCCCACATACCTGAGGGAAGATAGACGTCATAGCACTGAATGAAAGTGATTCCCACTTACCTACGTGTGATATATTGGGAGTAATCTTTTTAATTGTTTACTGCGTTTTACAAATAGATTGTTGTCTACATTATATGAAAACTTCAAATATGAAATCATGTGAAATATTCAAAAATAAATAAGAAAATGATGTAAATCCTAATTTTTCAGTAATAAAACGTTGAAAGTCCGCTTGCAGAACCTGAAGTCGAATTTTGTTGTCGAGCTTATCTCAATCCCACAACCCCCAAGAATGAAGTATTACTAAGTAAGGACCTTTACTCCCCAATGCTCAAAAGCCTTGCAGAACATGAGGCCCGATCTGCGACCCAGCTTGCCACAAGCCTCTGCAATTAATGTTTCTCAATAGGAGACGTTGATCACTCGTCTCCTATTGAGAAATTCCCGAATTATTGAAGGTTTTCTCGCAGAATAGAGGTTGAACAACTTGTCCCACGCTTTACAAAGGCCGTAGAGTTGCTAAGCAGGGAACTTCACTTACCAGTGCACAAAGGCTCGCTTGCAAAACATGAGGTCGAACTTGTGGTCAAGCTTGCCCCACGCTTCAGCGATGGCGGTAGTGTTGCTCAGCATAGACGCGGCCCGCTTCACCTGGGCAAGGTCGCCACTGGCCACTACCGTCGGCGGCTGGTAGTTGATGCCGACCTGACAACAGCATGGATATGTGGTTACTTTTTGGGTTCCGCTGCCAAAAATGAAATCCTTATAGCTCTGACATTACAATTGAAAACGGGATAAAGTTAGACCAGGCCAGTTTAAAGCAGCAGGGGTGTCCCTGAGGTGTCCTACTCATAGGACCGTTAAAAAAAATATTTTTAGAAAAATGCGCAGTACCTATCATTGATACACGCATGCATTGAATTTTCCCTTTCTGCCAGAGTACATTTTTGATATTACTGATCTGTTCGAAGCCATACTGAAGGTTAAAATGTATTTAGACAGGCAGTTTTGGGAAACTAGTCTACGATTTACCTTGAATCCAGTAGGACACCAGTCCACAAATCTGATTCCTGCCCGGCCCTTCATGGCAGCTATGGCCGCGTTGACATCCTTCGGCACCACGTCTCCGCGGTACAGCAGGCAGCAGGCCATGTACTTCCCGTTCTGAGGGTCGCACTTCACCATCTGGTTCTGAGGCTCAAACAGCTCTGATGTGATCTCTGACACGGACATGCCTTCGTGGTAAGCCTGGGGACAAAGGACGTGTCTCAGGAAAAACAATTGTGGAACTGTGAAAACTTTTTATTAGGACCAGACCACCAGAAATACGGGAACCAGCGTTATCTCGTCTTACCCGTTCAGCGCCACCAGCACGGATAACCTTAGGTGTTGAAAAGTAAATAACATGACGTTTTTTAAGAAGTATGTAACAAACACTGCAGCATACTATTGTAGCTGTACGTTAAAAATAAATGTAACACTATTTAACTACTACTTCACTACTTAAGAAATCTATGCGTCTCAGCAACCCGTCTATTTCTGCTAAAGATGGGATTTACAAGTTTTTATTTAACTTGCAACTTCATCGGCACGAGATCATATACGGGCGGGTGATGGATCCTAGCCCGTCGAGGAGTCTCGTCAGCAAGAATGATGATGATGATGTCATGATCCTCAGTATTGAACACCGACTGATGATGATGATTAAATATTTTTTTCATGTTAAAAGTCAAGGGCGTATAACGCGAATTTACCTTGTCAGCGGAGACGACGGGCGCGTAGGCGGCGAGCGGGAAGTGTATGCGCGGGTAGGGCACGAGGTTGGTCTGGAACTCCGTCAGGTCCACGTTCAGCGCGCCGTCGAACCGCAACGACGCCGTGATCGACGACACCACCTGCAAACGGCGTTGCGTCAGTGAAGGCTTTCAGTAAACCTTCCAAAGTGGCTGACTTCAAATGGGTCACTTCCCAAAGTAGCTGAAGTTCCAAAGTGGTTAACGTTCCAAAGTGAATAAAGCTCCAGAGTGGTTAACATTCCAAAGTGGCTAATAACGTACAAAGTGGCTAATAACGTACAAAGTGGCTAACGTCACAAAGTGGCTTACGTCACAAAGTGGCTTACGTCACAAAGTGGCTAACGTCCCAAAGCGGCTAACGTCCCAAAGCGGCTAATGTCCCAAAGTGGCTAATGTCCCAAAGTGGCTAACGTCCCACTAGATACCTTCCCAATTTGACTACCTACCCAAAGTGACGAACTCCTCAAAAGTAACCAACTTCCCCAAAGTAACCAACTCCCCCAAGTGACCAACTCCCCCAAAGTGACTAACTCCCCCAAAGTGACCAACTCATCCAAAGTGACTAACTCCCTCAAAGTGACCAACTCCCCAAAGTGACCAACTCCCAAAGTGACCAACTCGCCAAAGTGACCACCTCCCCAAAGTGGCCAACTCCCAAAGTGACCAACTCGCCAAAGTAACAATTCCTCAAGCAGCCTATTTCTTAAAAGCATACCATAGTACAGTAGCAAACCTGTGAGATGAGCCTGTTGAGGTTCGCGTAACTGGGCCGCTCGATGGAGAGCCGCCGGCGGCAGATCTCGTAGATGGCCTCGTTGTCCACCATGAACGCGCAGTCCGAGTGCGAGATGGTGGCGTGCGTCGTCAGCACCGCGTTATAGGGCTCTACCACCGCCGTTGAAACCTGCCAGTACATGATTCACATACTAAAAGACTTTCAAAATTTCAGGTTCGCGCAATCGAACAGAAATGTGCTAAGCCAAAATCTTGTGTTTCCATACAATAGGCTTGTGACCTCATGTTAAGATTGATAACGTAGTGTTGGTAAATGTATAGTAAACCAACAAATTAATAAAAAGATATGGATCTTGAAAACTTGGAAAAATATGCATTTTTTTTATTGTCCAAAAGGAAATTTAAAGCTACCAATAGAATTCTTACGCTTTTATAGAAACAAACTATTATCACAACTATGGACCCAAACGCAGTATTTCGAAGCTCTTTCGTTGCCGGCACGAACACGACACTTTTGGACTCAGATTAATTTGATTTTCTAGTACACTAATTGTGTGAGCTTAGATTCAAAGTAAACCAATCCATTCAACTACCGTAGGTTCAAAGGGCGTAAGGGACAAATAGGCGAAAATGAGTTTTGAATGCAGTTATATTCAGTTTTTTTTTCTCTATCGATTGGTGTATATAACGTCTCGATAGCTTTAAAAAAGTGTCCGTTACGACAATGAAAAAAGGTGCTATTGCACCCGTTTTTGTAATACATTTTGCTCGTATCAACTAAAATAAAAAATATGTGTGGCACATTTTGACGTAACTCTCACTTTATCTACATATACAATCATTAATGCATTTGGTCGTAACGCTCACTTGATCCTACGTTACAGCATTTTGCACATAATACAATCATTGATGCATTTTGGCGTAACTCCCACTTGATGTACGTTACAGCATTTTGCACATATATAATCATTGATGCATTTTGACGTAACTCTCACTTTATCTACGTTACAACATTTTGCACATATACAATCATTAATGCATTTGGTCGTAACGCTCACTTGATCCTACGTTACAGCATTTTGCACATATACAATCATTGATGCATTTTGGCGTAACTCCCACTTGATGTACGTTACAGCATTTTGCACATATATAATCATTGATGCATTTTGGCGTAACTCTCATTTTATGTACGATACACCCTTTTACATCCCCGATCTTAATAAATAATTAAACTACAAGAAAACTTCCTGTAATCTTGAATGCAATATCAGCAAATCCCCAGTGCAAGTCACTAGTTACATAGCTGAGACATGGCTATTTTTACGTCAAGATTTTTTTGGTATGATACGACCTTCTGACATATTGGTTAAACGGAAACATTGTGAAGTAAGGGACAAGTGTATTCAATTTTGGTACGATACGACCTTCTGACATATTGGTTAAACGGAAACATTGTGAAGTAAGGGACAAGTGTATTCAAAAACGGGTTTTTTTGTCGTAAGGGACACACAACTTTGTAATTAAGAACCTTGTGCTAAATCCATTTACATGATCTAAAAGAGCTTACAAAACAGTAAATAAGTCACTAAGAAGCATGTTAATGTGTAAAGGAACAAAAAAGTTTCGATTTTTTTTCTCGAATCGAAACAGTTTTTTGGCTCTCCTGAAAAATGACGATTTGTCCCTTACGCCCTTTGAACCTACGGTAGTCGATATGCTTATAAAACGCATATTTGTAAATACCGTGGTAATAGGTAGGTGCCGTTACGTTACCTTAGCTTAGCTCGTCGTCGTCAGATATGTACGAAAACCAATTCTTTTGGAAATGCAGTCCGAATGGGGACTTCGCTAAATCTTGGAAAAAGGCACCAAAGCGGACCCCAGACTTTTAGTGAACGATGCTGAATTGATGATGCAGTAGCTAACCTGTGGGGCGGGGTATATGGCGAACTCCAGCTTGCTCTTCTTGCCGTACTCCTCAGAGAGGTTCTCCATCAGCAGCGACGTGAAGCCCGAGCCGGTGCCGCCTCCAAACGAGTGAAACACGAAGAAACCCTGAAAAAAATAAGTCAACGATAGATACATTTATACTTTACTCTAAAAATGTTGTTGATACGACAATAACTGACTTCTCCTTTACTAGTTTAAACTGTCAGTTTGTGCATGGTCTATCTATGATTAGCCAGTTTCTGAATACGCTTCATGACAGGTCCGGGGTCCAAGCACCTCGCGGCTGGTGGGGTAATGACCCCGCGTCTCCTTGCCCGTGAACAGGATAGTGTACAGCTGTGGACCTTGCGAATCCGCTCGACGGTACTCTACCTGTAGCCCAGTGCACTGGTCGGCCAGCTTTCGGATCCGCTCCATGACGGGGACGAGCACCTCCCGGCCCGTGGAGTAATGGCCGCGTGCGTAATTGTTGGCAGCGTCCTCCTTGCCTGTGATCAGTTGCTCGGGGTGGTAAAGTTGACGATAGTCGCCGGTACGGATCTCATCTGGAAAACGAGTAAAACCTAATCAAAATATGTTTGACAGGAAAAATCAGACTGCAGATATTTCTTTAATCCTTTTTCAAGCTGGTAGTTCCAAACTGGCAACCAAATGTCTTACTAATACATCTTAAGATACATACATGTTTAACAGCCGGTATGTGGTCGATATAACGCCTCTGCCTGAAAACGGCTTAACTTGCACGTATAACTGAGGGTTTCCGCCCTTTTGAGTAATGACCACGTAACGGAAGGCGCAACGAGGGTAGACCTCCCCCCCCCCCCCCCCACAAGGTGGACGGAGGCCCTGGTAAGGTCGCAAGAGTCCGCTGGATGTGAGTGGCGCAGGACCGGACATTCTGGCACTCTTTGGAGGAGGCCTATGCCCAGCAGTTGATGTCTTTCGGCTGATATGATGATGATGAATATTGATGGTCTAGGTTGACGCAAGCAGCCGAATTAGGCGGGTTCTTATGTACAGAGAAAAATCAGCACGGTAGATGTGAACATTGTGAACGCCCATTATTGTAACGATGCTTCGGTGATTATGTCTTATGTCCAGCAAACGTCTTGTTGCAATGTCGACTCGCCAATAACAGTAGCCTCAAGGTCCACCATGATGACTCGCGGCACCATCTTCCCTCAATCCGCCTCCGAGGTGTTAAAGCAGGAGTCCGAAGACTGGATCCGCGTCGTACGTCGGCAGGACCCCATCGGGACGGATCCCGTGCTCCAGGCAGTAAAGTCGCCATCAGATACATCGGAGCGGCCAAAGTGCTCACAAATATCTGAACATCTCTAATGCCTCCACAATAGAGACGTGTTCAGCACTTTGGCAGCTCCGATATATCTGATGGCGACTGTACAGCTGCCAGCAGGCCACGCCCATCTGGACCGTCAATTATTGTAGCGCTTGGGGGAGGCCAATGTCTAGCAGATGCCGTGATTAACTCACCGATAACCGTAGGCTCAAGGTCCACCATGACGACCCGCGGTACCATCTTCCCTCGATCCGCCTCCGAGAAGAACGTATTGAAGCAGGAGTCCGAAGACCTCGGGTCCTCATCAAACGTCGGCAGCGTCCCGTCGGGGCGGATCCCGTGCTCCAGGCAGTACAGCTGCCAGCAGGCCACGCCCATCTGGACGCCCGCTTGCCCCACGTGGACAGATATGCATTCCCTCTGCTCGCGTGCAAATAAGGTTACACGTATTTTACTCGCTTTAGGAAAGCAAGGGTCTTGCCATACAATCGTGACAGTAACTAAGGATATATAGCTATCGCTTTTTAACGTGTCAGCAGCAGCATAAGAAAGTGAAAGATGGTGTATCTTCAGCTGTTTTCTAATGCTACGATTGGCTGGCTAGAATATAATATGTAATGTCACATTTGGGACCCTGCTCTTTCCAACTGAGTTATCGTTAGACCCACTCAAATCGACCAAGTTTTCAATCAATAAAATTTTGCTACAAGATAAGTGAAATTAATTAAGGTGGTTCGAAATCCATACACAACGTCATTTGACATTCGCACTCGACTCGACTAACGGCGTTATATTTCAAACAAACAAACAACAACAAACACACAAACAAACAAACTTATGTAACAAACTTTCATAAATTGGCTGTCCATTTACGCGAAATTCCTCTTTTCCTCGGACTTTCCAAATGATAATTTGAGAATAATATTTTGGGACGTGATACTTTGGGAAAAGTTTTTTCCCATACATTAGTAATCCAAATCGAATCACCTTAATGCAATCCATGAATTAACTCTTCCCTGTTGCCATCGACTTTGAAATTCGAATTGAAACTGAAGTTGTCAAATTATTGTCATTGTCAAAATGAAGAAACGGTCTTCATGGTTGAAAGAATGAGGCCATAAACTTGGATAATATTATCATTATGATTTGGGTACCTAGGTGTTATGTATATCTATGTATATAGCTACCCAATTCAGTCTCTAAACCGGAGTTACTATTACAATCCGTTACCCGTTAACTTTGGACCTCGCTGGAACGGACCGTCATAGACGCCAGGTCCAAACTTATAGTAAACGGGTGACTCTAGTTACATCTAAAGTTATATAACGCGTACCTACCTAAAGGCAAGTTAAACATATTATAAACTACACACGGCAAGCCATCTACAAATGTAGTATAATTTATAATACGAGGAACATATTAATAGTAAAATAGTCAATATACATAGGATGGATTGCACCACGATTGCACAGGCCCACTACTTAAATAAGCAAACATTACACAGAAACAACTTACCATGATTAATACTTAGAATTTTGCTAGATCCGGCTAAAAACACTATAAAAATGTAGAAATAAAACTAATGTCCTACAAAAATTTTGGCAAGGACTGAAATTTTGAAAAAAATATGCGGATCTGCACCCGCCTGATGAGATGTTCAGAATCACTGTTTTTTTTTATTCCATGTTTGAATTCATCAAATGTATAAAATTGCATGCTGCCAGTTACTCGGAGAAACGAGGTTACATACATTCGCGTATTTCAAGGAGGCTGCGTTGCGGATGTTTAATGGAACTAATTTCTTTTACTGGCAAGGAGTACCTATACTCTTTGACAACAGACGTTACATTACAAGTCATCGAATGTCATCGATGTAAACAAACAGCAAGGAAGACGAAATACTTCGCGATTGTAAAATGCCGAAAGCAATTCATAGCGATGTCAGTAAGCTTATTTCGAATATAGTTAAATATTTACAGCAAAAAAAGATTCCGGATTCTCAAGTAATATTTATGTCAATGAACAATGTCTTGCGAAATTGGTTGTAGACATGTCTGGTACCTACTGACATTTTATAGTGCGGTTTTATATATTGACTGAACTGGAGCCGTAGCATGGTTGGCCTTATCACGCGACAAGTGACAAGATAGGAGCGTCGTCTCGTTCTATCGAACGGTGTCAGCCAGTGACGCACGCTCTATCCTATCATCTATCGCGTGACAAGGCCAACCATGCTACGGGGCCTGGTTAGTTTGGTTGTATTTTTAGTAATTTCTTTTCTTATTAAAATATTGTAATAAAAATTAAAGACGAATATATAACAATGATCCTTTCGTTGACTCCCAGACTGAGTCGGCGGTCTTGAAAGCGACACATCAGAAGTCTTCGGAGTCACAATCTGAAGAATATTTAAATCTTATTAGTCTGTGTATTTAAATATCGAATACGTACGAAGGATCAGGTATTGGATAAATAGGTATTTATTATATTATTAAACCATAGAATGTTTACATTCAACAAACAACTCAAAAACCATTGCCATATATTATGCGGTTTACAGCAATGATGTAATATTTTAAGAAAGAGGTGGATATGTCGTCTATACGAAATTTCGTGTTTAAAATTGACACCGAATCTGACAGCCAATAACGTTTCCATTGACGACTCGAAACTGAGGCAAGTTGTGCCAATTGACTCAATTTTAGTGTGCCATTTTTTGAGCGCGTATAACCTATCTACCTCTTTTTTATAAGTATTACATCATTGGTTTACTGCCACATTACCTCAGGGTCAATCGGGCTATACCATTTTTTTCTACAATTAAAGACAAAGTAGGAGGTAACCTTAGCTGCTTAGGACTCAAAGCAAAGTCTGGGATCGAATCTGGTTACTTGAGATGGTTTGGGGATTCGGGCGCTCGAAGCTCTTATTGTCAAATTAATATCATAATCGACACTGATTGACAAAACCGGAGAAAGCGCTCGAATATGTCAATAAGCGCTACGTGCGCCACAATACCAAAACCGTGAAACAGAACATGATCTGGAAGAATCGTTTTGAAAAACCGGCCAAGTGCGAGTCGGACTCGCACACCAAGGGTTCCGTATCTATAAAAACATCAAAAAATTGACGTTTGTTGTATGGAAGCCCCCTTAAATATTTATTACTAGCTTTTGCCCGCGGCTTCGCCCGCGTACTAAGAGTAATGTTAACCGTCTACAAAAAAGGTGCATCTCAGTTTCAGTCTTTTATATATTTAGATCGACTCTACATAGACTCTGCATATCGAACATAGACTCTACATATCGAATCTACATATCGACTCTACATATCGACTCTACATATCGACTCTACATATCGACTCTACATATCGACTCTACATATCGACTCTACATATCGGCTCTACATATCTGGACCCCATGTAGAATTTCACCCCCTCTTTTAAGGGGTTGGGTGCAGATTTCCAAAAAAAAATGATGCACGATTGTTTTGTTAGTCACAAATAGTCCGCATACCAATTTTTAGCTTTCTATCTTGAAAATTGCGGAATGCTCCATACAAACTTCCACCCCCCATTTTGGGGAAGTGGGGGTTAGAAAGAGACAAAAAGTAGCCTATGTCACTCTCCATCCCTTCAACTATCTCCACTTAAAAAATCACGTCAATTCGACGCCCCGTTTTGCCGTGAAAGACAGACAAACAAACAAACAAACAAACAAACAAACAAACACATAGACTTTCCCATTTATAATATTAGTATGGATATTCTGTTTTTTAGTATTTGTTGTTATAGCAGCAGCAGAAGTACATTATCTGTGAAAATTTCAACTGTCTAACTATCACGGAGATACAGCCTGGTGACAGACGGACAGACAGACAGACGGACGGACAACGGAGTCTTAGTAATAGGGTCCCGTTTTACGCTTTGGGTACGGAACCCTACTCCTTTGGAACCGTCGGAAAAATATGGCATGATGATTTTCGTGAATGGCTAGTGGTTACTTACTGGACGATGCAATAATTAGCCTGGTACAAAATGGTTGAATTGGTTTTTTTGAAGTGGATACTTCTTTGCTCGCGTTCTTGTATAGAGGTACAGTTCAAAATGTATCACGTGACTTCCGGAATAACTTTTTGCAGAGAAGCCTAATCTGATTTCAAATAATTGTTTGTTACATGTTTTAATCCTTCTTTATTTGCCATTAGTTGTTAATCACAAAATGTTATTTAGTTTATGTGGCGGACATGAAAATAATGCTGACATGACCTTCATTTTCGATGTATCGCGAGTCGCGAGTCAAATGAGCTACGTCAGTCAATGTTGCCATATTTATACAGATTTTAGTGAATTAATTCAGATATATATTTTACGGGTACAGTCAGCATCATAAACATGTATACACTTTTCAACCTTATGTCTAGGTAATAAGGTCATAGAATGTATACATGTTTATGAATGAATGAATGGTTTATTCATAATGAATACATGGTTACATAAGATCTTAAATATCTATACATATTTCGTCCCATAATATATTCAGCCAGGTCAGGCATATGAAAACTTAGGTCAGTGATTTAAACACTCAGTCTATTCCAGTCATTAAGTAATTATAGCATAATAGTCATCTAATTGTAAATATTAATTATTATTATTATTCATTATTATGATGCTGACTGTACAAGGGTTCCATAGCCAACAAAGAAGTATCCACTTAAACTTAATTAACGGTTATATCTCCGACACAGCCTGCTTCTTTTTATTTTATTTATGTGTTCTCGTCGGTATGGCAGGCTGTAAGTCACACCGGAGATGTATGGCATTTCGATACCACATGGGTCGTTCTTCTTTTTTACCGACAATGAACCGAGGTTTTTCTGTTTTTTTGGTTTTTGAACTATCGAAAATTGTAGTTTTGAAGTGCGATTAAAAAAAAAGGGTAAGGTTTCTTCATTAGAACTAATTAAAGTTTCCTTTCTGGCCAATATAAATATTTATTTACGGTTGGTTTCTTAAAAAAAAACATGTGACAAAGTGGACTCTTTCAGTGGGGACAACATTTTGGTTTACCACTCTGTCACGGCATTCTACGAAAAAAAAAACCTTTAAAAAAATGCTAGTTAGAGAAAGTGAAATATTAAATATCACTAATTAATAAAATAATATGGACGTTCATTCGAACATTATAAAACCGTAAACATCATTACTCAAATGAGATGCCGTAATAAGACGAAGGACAGGCTATTGTCGGTCGAAAAGAAGAACGACCCACCTACTTCTTTTTTCATCGACTATCGGAAAATACAAGAATTTTTTGTGTAACAAATCGTTCGACGTTCGTAATTTATCCGACACGTTCGATTAACGCCCACGAGACTGAGCCGCCGGTACCAGCGCTATGACCATCTTTTTCATTTTCGTCATCACGTAATTAGACCCCAGGCCCCGTAGCATGGTTGGCCTTATCACGCGACAAGTGACAAGATAAGAGCGTCGTCTCGTTCTATCGAACGGTGCCAGCCAGTGACGCACGCTCTATCCTATCACCTATCGCGTGACAAGGCCAATGGCCGGGAGATACTGACCCTTCAGGAGCCATGCTACGGCTCCTGAAGGGCATACTTGGTACAAATTACCGAAAAAATTATGTCAGTATCTCCCGGTCTATCAGATCTACCAAGTGATAAGTTATAATATAAAGTAAGTAACTAAGTTTTAATCTAGTAAAAAAAAACAGAGTGAAAAATAAATATCATTTATTCACCAAAACCAATATTACAAACCTGCAAAACTATTTATTTTTGCCTTTAGTTTTATAGTGTTGCGTGGGGTCGCGCCAAGTATCACAAGTGGCAAGGGAGACCAGGGCTATTAGGGCACAATGCGATCGATGCCCAGCGCTGGGCGGGCCCCAGTGACCCTCTGTTCGATTTGCATTTCTCTAGTAGGTACGCGGTAGGTACTTAAATACTGGTACGCGGGTTATTGATGGATTGGAATCCGTTTGAATAAATTATTTTTATGCAAACATTTTTACGGTGTCGGTAAAAATCGGTTGTTAATTTGCTTGCATGAAATATAATGTGTCTTAAGCAATTTCTTTTATTTGAGATATTTCTTGCTCATTACAATCCTACTAATATTATGAATGCGAAAGTTTTGATGTTTGGATGTCTAGATGTTTGGATGTGTGTTACTCAATCACGCTTAAACGACTCAACCAATTTGGATGAAATTTTGCACGAAGATAGGTTTTTTAGCCTGGATTAAAATATAGGATAGTTTCTATCGCGGTTCGACGCAGACGAAGTCGCGGGCGGAAGCTAGTTAAATAATAATCTCATTATACATTTTGTGAGATGACAGGCATTGTACAGTCAAATTCTCCAATATCTATACAGACATCTATCTTATGTCAGTAATAACAAAGCCTGTGTACATGTATTTTTGAAAGGTTGTCTTTATAGATATTGGAGAACTCGACTGTACAAAGGCAGGTATACAAACTATACAATGCCATCTAGTGAATCTGGTGTAGATACTCTCGGGTATACATCTGGTATGGATAAGTCGCTCTAGTCTCTACTCCTAGCATAATATTTTATTCTGTGCTAGTAGTAGTTAGAGTACTATTGCTTATTCTGTGACACAACTTATATATATCACTTTCCATGACTAAAAATAATAGTTAGACCTGATTGGCGCGCATACGGAGTGTTGCGTTGCGTAGTCAACCCGCTGGTACATAAATGGAAGTGAGTGTACTATTCGCCGATAAACGTAATGTTTGGCGAAATTTAAACAAATGTAATCGTACCATACTTTTTTCTGAATAAATTTTTTTTTTTTTTTTTTTGTATGAGATCTAGTGGCTTTTACGATTGTTTGTATACATTATAAATCCCTAATTAATATAATATGAAGCTAACACGATTAACTAGATTTAGCCTGCTACTACGTCCGCGTGAACCCTCAAATAAATTCCAACCTCAAAACCAAACCTTTGGGGAATGATTTTTAGGCAAATAAATTACTATGTTTTAATCCAAGTTATATAATATCTCTAAGCTTAATTTCACTTAAATCCGTTAAGTTTTTGCGTGACCTACATCCAAACTTCATATTTAAAATTAAATAGTTATAAAGTTAATTCTTCTAACCACTCGAATCAACCACCGTTTGTAGCATGCATAGACATTTGCATACACTCCGCCTTGCCACAAATCATACGCACCAAAACAAAACAGGAACAATAAATCAACTCGCTTCCTTTTATCACCTAATCAGCGTAACATAGTCATTGTAAATCCTTGTAAACATGCTTGAAGTCATATTATAAAACTACATAAGTAATTCATACACTAAAATGGTAAAATAGCGCTTCAAACGACGGTATAAAGTTTACATTATTCCAATAAAAAGAAATGTATTGTCGCTTAAACCCTTTTCCTCTACACAGACGCCATCTTTTTTAAGTGCGGATTATTTTGAATATTTAATTGTGTCATTGTAAGCATTGTGTGGCTGTGCGTGGTGGTTAGAGTAAACATGCTGCTCAAGCGAATCGATTCGTTTCGGTAAGCGACGCAATGCGTGGTCATACTTGTAGTTTATAGAGTGGGTTTGTTGGAAAACATCAAATTAAGATAAACACGATGTATTTAGAGTCGCCCATTGCACGAATCTATAAGTACTATCTAGGTGGTTACTATTTTACATATCTATTTAAGTTTGTAATACCTACTTTGGCGTAAGCTGTAATTGTACTTTGGTGAATAAATAAATAAATATTCACACTCTTATGCAAAAACACTTGGCGTCCAAAGGGTTAAACATGTCGACACATCAGGTTTAGCTAAAAGTAAACATATGAGCTCTAACGGCTAATACGAAAGTGAAAACTCCATCTAGGGGATCCTTTTGTCCTTTTGAGATACGGAACTCTAAAAAGACTACTTTAATACATTTGGTTTGCGATAGGTACCGAACATAATAAAAATGACAATTCCGCAGTACAGATTTAATAATCTAATTTAAAAATAATAGTAAAATCACACGAAGTAAAAAATACATAATAGCTTGAAAAAAGGTACCTTGTGTTTATTAAAACAGATACATATAAATATATTAATTCTATGTTATGCCTGTTGTTTAGATTAAGCTGATATTTCAGTGTCCTCTGCTTGAGCGGAGTAGTTCTCTGTAGCCTTTCTGTTTATTTTTTCTCCCCTTCCCAGTTCCCTTTTTTCCCTTCGTAGGTTCAGGTACTGGAACAGGCTCTGGCTCAGGCTCCGGCGGCGGCGTCGGTGGCAGCTTCCTCTCCGGCCATTTCCTCCTTATATACTCCGCCATCATCACAGTATCGACCTTCTTGGCCCCTTTCTTCGATGGTGGACCCCAGAAAATAAGCTGCAATTCAGCTAAAAGACCGTCTTCCAACGCAGCTCCAGCGGCCGCAAGTGCATCTGTGAATTCTTTGAACTCCATTGTGTGGAACCCGTCTTTCTCCAGCTGGTAAATCACAAGCGCTATATCCAGTTTGTTTCTTGGGTTCCTTGCATATGTACTCAACCCTATTCAGCGTGGTCTCCCTCGGATCTGAGCCTTTAGCCTTGAACACATCCTCCACGTACCCGTGTGTAACCACGACGTCTTTTTTTTGACAGTTGCTGCATGGATTTTAATATCCGTGTAAAGTTAACGTTCACGCTTATGCCGTCCATGTTCAGGACCTCTATTTTGACAGCCTTAGTTTGTAGTTTACTAATAAACAATACGGCGTCCTCCACGCCGATAGGGTTAAATGAAACATTGTGACTATTTTCTTTGGTTTCGCCATAAAGGCTGTCAAGTCCAATACGATTTCAGTGGTATAAAGCTTGTTATTGCTGATGTCTAAATGTCGCAAGTTTTTCGCTTTGAATACTTTTTTTATTTCTCCGGATGATTTAGGTCCACACAGACTGTTCCAAGACAAGTCCAGGTATTCAAACAAAGGGTTATCACCCAGTTTGTCGAGCAGGTTGGCAAGTCCGGACGGGAAAGAGTACAAATTGTTGCGAGATAAGTTTAAATGTGTTATTTTGTTGTCTCGGACAGGGCTTGGACGCTTTTTCCGCTGAATCGCGCCATTGTTCGACAAGTCGACTTCTCGGACATCCGCGCGCGAGTACACAGCGTTGGCGAAGTGATCAGCACCGCCTACGCCAAGCTGGTTGCCGCTGAGCTGAGCCGCAGCTCCGCACACAACCTGAGAGCCCCGCTCTCTGCTATCCTGCATTCCGTCAAGTTCAACTCGGTGAGCACATTATTAGTCACCATCATCTCACCTAAGTGAAAACAGGCGTCGTCGTTTAGAAAGTTGTCTGTGAAGTTGAGGATTGTGACTGTTTTGTTGTTGCGGAGGGCCTTGGCTATAGGGCGGACGCCGTACTGATGGACTCCGTCTGAGCCCGCTGAGGTCTGCCTTCGTTCCGAGCAGCGCTCTGTGAAACATTCTGACAGGGCACTGGTTCATCTCTTTGCACAAGGCTAGGTAGAGGTTTTGGCCGTCGTCGCTTAGGTAAATTGGTTCGGGCGGCGGGCCGAGGAGGGCGTGAGATATGCCGGGGTCGGAGACACAGGGGTAGTTGTATTATACGTGTCGGAAGACTTCGCTGTCGGACAGTGCGGCGTACGCGGCACAGACTCCCGGGGTCCAGCAGCCCCTGGTCATACAATACCCTCTTAGAGTTGGGCACTTCAATACTTTGGACGAGAGAGGACATCCTCGCTAGAAAATAGTATTTTGTACCACAAAAAGTAAAAACCAGACGATGTTGTTTTTTAATTAACTGCATAGGAGCTTTTCCGTCTCTTTATCTTTTCGACGCCAACGACGCATATATCCGCACCGCAGGTTCAACGCCAACGACTGATATATGCGTCAAGGAGCCCAGCGCGATAGCAACCTTACTGACATAAGGTTTGACTCCGCACTAAATGAATGATTGTTGATTTGGCGTGTGGTTGACAACTTTTCTCTTTGACAGAGCGTTGAAAAGGTTAAGCCTGAAGCCTCTCTCTCACATAGGCACTGGTCCCACCGCCGGCGAGTGAGATATGAACTATCGACTTTTTTCTAGCCCAAGAAACGAACAAAAGATAATCGCTTCCGTGTAAATAAAAGAGAGAGATATATATATTTATAGTTCATCGCTCGCTGTTCACACCGCGATCAACTATATGAACTATATCTCGCTCTTTTATTTACACGGGAGCGATTATCTTTTGTTCGTTTCTTGGGCGAGAAAATCGCCGATAGCTCATCGCTCGTCGCCGGCGGTGGGACCAGTGCCTTAGGCCTGAATGACATTGATGCGGCCTGCTGTGGAGGTCAATAGCAAACTTGACAGAGGCTTAGGAAGAAGACATGAGAAGTTTGACAATTTTCTATGAGATGACTTCTGACGCCATATTTAATGTTTACCTATCAAGGCAGTGTGATTTAGGCCGTAGACAGTAATAATAACAACAATGAGACAGTAGAACAATTATTTAAAAAAAACAATATAAGTGGGGCGCTTCTTCATGGATTGAACGATCTATTAGACATTTCGCGATGACTGTCATAATGTCTATTCTCATTTCACAAAGCTGCGTTTGCAACGATCTGACAAATAGCGCCGACACCAGGGGGAGATGGCAGATAGTGTCAGATAGCCTGTCAGACGAGATACGACTCCACAATGATCGCTAATGTGCCAAGATAGCATCTAAGGGGGATTAAAAATGGAATATAATAATAATTACCGGTTTTTGAGACACAGTCATGTGATGTGCATGAATGTTATAAAATAAAATCACGCCTGTATTCACAAAGTGATAGGTAGAGCACGTGAAATTAAATGTTTCGGCCAACTTCTAGCAACTGTAGGTTCGCCTACAGATGGAGAAAATGTGATATTGCAGTGATAGGTTGCTAGACCAACGCCCACAATACATTTCAATCCTATTCGACTCTTACGATCTATTATTGAGTAAGTAGGAGACGTACGCAAACTTATGCCATAATTAGATTTTTTTAACAGCCGATATTTGACAGCCGTCATCTCGGTACAATAAACGTCAATGATGACATCTGACGACATAACTTGTACTGGGATGACAGTTGTCAAATATTGGATGTAAAGAGCATTTTCGCTAGGTATAGGGGATGTCTGCTCTGTGCTACCAGAGATTATTCTCAATAATCTCTGGCTGATGCTACATAACTCAATGCGTAAGACAGACCCGACCAGGCAAGTGATTCCCATTATTCTGCAATGAATTTCAAGTTATATACAGGGTGGGCCCTGTGAGCAAATTGTCTCCAAGTGGTTTTGATTGAAAAAAAAATTTTTTTTTTCTTCAACATACGTTTACGTGTACTCTTTTACTCTTCTGGAGTGATATAAGTAACTTTTTATTTTAAAAACACTAAAAAATAAAATAAACAAACACTAAAATATATTTTGAAACCATATGATATGACTCACTACATGATGTTACCTCAAAATCTGCATTGACTACTGTGCTATGACCTTGTGGTGCCAAGATACATTACTCGGAGGTCTTTAGATCAAAATTTCTCCGATTAAACAAATATTGAAAAAAAATTGGACCTTGTGTCCAATTTTTTTTCAACCCCTCGTGGGTTACTGCAGAGCCTTCTTTTAAATATTAGCTCCTGTTACAGGGCAGGGCCCACCCCGTATATATGTGTATTGTAGATTTTATTGATACATTATTTAACAGTTATTTTTATTTTATTTACTTAGACACATCAAATGCAAAGCCACCATTGACACGCGTTACTACGTCACTAAATCACAAACGAAATAAAGTCAACCGTCTCTTTTGTGCTTCTGCCAACATACAATTGCGCTCACTGAAATCACTAACCACGCCAGCTCTTTCATTTTCACATACAGTTATAGTAGTTATATGCTTACGCGGCGGCATAGTTATGTTTGTTTTTGAGTACCGCTGCAAAATTAAGAAGAGACGTATGTACCCTCAGTTCCCTGTGATGCTGTGACATTTCTGGGTGGCATGGTAATACGTCACCTGGTGTTAGAGCTATTGTGCTCACCCTCTGCATTCTCCCTGCTCCCCAAAGATTTAATTATTGTAGTTTGTGATCGGCTACTGCTCTGGTGAAAATACTTGCGGGAAATGTTCGATTTAATGTTTATTCCATCAATACAAAGATCGAAGCATCATTTCAATACGTTATCTACAGGAGAAACCTAGTTCGAATATACGCGTTTTGTATCTTACTCTGTAGGTAACTACCTACCTGTTTAATTTGAAAGGCTTCACACACTATTTTTAGTAAAGATTGTAATACTTCCACTTTAAAATTATCAATAAAACTACATACTTTCGTCGTATTTATCAAAAATATCTACTTCGCCCGCGCGAACTCCCGTATAAAATGCCTACTTTGAAATAAAACTTCAACATATTTTTGCTATTTTAGAGGTTTTCAAATTGCATAACAAAGATTAAAAAGTGGACGTCGTATGACCATAGAAAATTATCGCGTCATTAATCTGTATGGCCCTGCAAACTTTATATCAACAGAGCGTTTTTGATGATTCATTAAAAAGTGGCTAATTTGACTCGTCAAATAACGTTGAATACTTCGCAGCGCTTATCAAAGGAGGACTAGTAAGTTTGACTTCCGGTTAGGCATAATCGAATTCTACGCACGCCACGCCACTGCTCTGTAGGCATATACCGACTTCTCAAATTGTCATTGGTTTTGAAATATTCTCTTTGTACTAACGACACCACCATTTAAATTAATATCAAATGAAACTAAATCCACATCGTCCCTAATCCTGGGTCCATAGGGAGTGATCATGAATATCAAACTCATAGTGTTTTATCTTTAGGGTTGTCAACGTATGTTGAATGGACGCCATATTAATTGGCTCAGTAGGTACTGCCGCATCTCTATCGCTTTCTACCGCTGAGACTTAACAAAATTATCTGGTATACAAGACATTCTTATTAAAGTTCAATTCTTAGAACTGATATTAAAAGCAAAACTCAATAATGACAACGAAAAACGAATGACACAATAATGTGACGTGTCCCCTGTCTCGTTAGCTGTCATTCCAATTATGAAAGATAGAGAAGATGGAGGCCTATGACATGCTGGAGAGATGCCACGTATTGAAAGTCAAATCGCGCCCCTGAATATTTTAAAAGTACCTACCTAGTTAATGGATGTAGGATTATTTTTGGCAACCCTATTCCAGTACCGCAGGGTCCCAGCTATCTGATCCGGATTAAACCAGTAAAAAGCGGTAATTATTCCGGCTCCGTGGACTAAATGGGATTTTTCGTTTTGGCCACACCTCGGGGCATTGCTGGTTGTGCTGTGTCACTGGTCCGAATGATTCGGATTTGTCTGTTTTCCGTGGTTTTTTAGAAGCCGTGGCCCAAAAAATAAACCAGGTGTGAATAATATACGGCCATCATTACTTGAATCCACAAATTCTTTACCTTTAATTCTTCACGTGTATTACCCAAGTTAAAGAATTTGTGGATTCAAGTAATTTTTATTTTATTTTATTTTATTCATTACACGCGACACCAACACAGTACATTAGATAAGGTAACAAGTTGTCTTTGGCATAAAATGTGTAGGGGCTTATGTACATACCCCAATTACAGGTGAACACATCGTTTTACAGAACAAGATAACTACCTATTACTATGAGAGATTGATTATAAATAGGTATGTACATGATACGGCTATTAATGTCAAAAGCTAGGGGAAATTCTTAACTAATTTCTTAAGTATTAAATTAAACTAAATACCAAATTTTACAAAATATAATAATTTAAAATTTATAAATAATTATAATTATAATTCAATGTACCTAATGGAATAATAAGTAATGGTGGCCCATAATAAGCACAGGATTATTCGACAATGCAATACGTTTAGGAAATTTAGCACTACATTGTAACTTTCCATCCTCGGTCGAAGATCCAGGGGCAGACCCAAAACAAGGTGGAAAGAAAGATTAGTCTCAGATATCCGAAAATATCGAGGACAGGGCGAAAATGAGAAGATAACAGAGAAAGTTGACCCCATCACCATGTGTCCAAATTGCTGTTTCTTTCACGTGATCATATCTATATTTTTATATCGAACTTCCTCACAGCTCCACATATCATCAATCTGACTTGATATGTTCAATGTTTATATAGTCATACTAATATCATATTAAGTGTTAGTGCAACAAGCGTGTAATACGCGGGCGGAGACACGCGCCGAGTCTACTATAGTGAAGTGCGAACGCGTGCCGGCGCGTGCCGCGAGTTACACCATATTAGAGCCATCTGACACGCGATACGGACAAACAGACCAATAATAATCTATATTACCATACTAATATTAAAAATAGAGGGTAATCTAGCTTTCGGAACCACATATGTACCTTATTTAAAAGAATCCTTTAATCTGTCTGTAGCGGGGAGTTTACAGGCAAGGAATACGCGCTCAAAGCCGCGGGAGCAGCTAACTAGTAGTTAATTAAAAAAAACCGGCCAAGTGCGAGTCGGACTCGCGCACGAATGGTCTCGTACATTATCTATAAAAACGAGCAAAAAAATCACGTTTGTTGTATGGGAACTCGTTAAATATTTATTTTATTATATTTTTTAGCATTTGTTGTTATAGCGGCAACAGAAATACATCATCTGTGAAAATTTCAACTGTCTAACTATCTCGGTTCATGAGATACAGCCTAGTGACATGCGGACAGACAGACTAACGGACAGCGGAGTCTTAGTAATAGGATCCCTTTTTTACCCTTTGGGTACGGAACCCTAAAAATAACACAGACACACATAACGCTATTCCATTGGACAACATTGGTATTGTTCTTAATAAGTTCATCTATACACAGTGACTAGGCGTCCATAGAACTCTATTCCTCAACGGCATGCCTATATAAATATTTTATCCTCCACTATAAATAGAAGAAAAATAACGCCAAATATGTAGATACATTTTGATGATGGATGATGTTCCCCAGTCTCTACCAGAACAAACTAGAACGTAGATCTGCTCATGCCTGTTTCTATCTAAATCTAGTAGAAGATTAGTTAAGGCCAATACCATAATTAAAGGAAGTATTATCCAATCACTCTTTCCCCCTCCCATCCCTAAAGCTACCGTAAAATCCCACAAACAAGCTCAAACAAGCCGATGGCCGCCGACGGCGCGACGAATGCACCAATAACTGGCAATTTCACGGCTTTCCGATGTTAATTGGTTAAGTATTACTTCAATTTGACGGATATTTACGTCATAACATAAGCATAGTATGTAATTAGAAACGTTAAGAGTCCCCGAAAAGCTCGGCCGAATTTCACCTTCCCATACAAACGGAGTTTCGTTCTCATTTCGATCTATAATTAGTTTATATGGCTCCAGTTTTTAAAACAAAAGAAATACAGCAAAAACAAGGTTTGTATGAAAAACTTATATTCGCTGTATTTTTTTTACAATGGTATATTAAGCTAGAAAAAAAACTAATTACAGATCTGGATATACCTTAACTACAAAGTTTCAGAGCAAACTAGTTAGTCGTTTTAAAATGAGAGCGTAACTACGTTTGTATGGAGAACCGAGCTCACTGCGGACTATTAAGAACTACACTTTAATATGCTCACGTTCTTAATCTTGTCAATACAATAAACTATGTATAATGAAAATCGGCAGGTTTAAGCCATGCCAACTGGACATTTGATATACTAACAAAATTTCCTTGGGTAGGTACTTACTTTTAGTACCTACCTACCATATGTTGGTAGAGTTAGGGAACAGTTTCATCATGTTTCATGAAATCCTGGAAGGAAATTGTTTTCTGATATGGAATTCCATTCCCAAATTATACTTAGCTTATCCCATTCAGCGTCAATCACACATGCGTCAGACTGCTACGGACTACGGCGTAGCACCACGAGCTTACTGTGGCGGTGAGTGGATTGCAGTATTACCTAACTACAACTTAGAAAAGTTGATTTTTTCATTTCAAAGTTTAATATCTCAAAAACGGCTGAACCGATTTTGATGAAGCATGGCTAAGAACACTTGGGTTAAAATTATCTCTGACACAAAAAACCGCATTCAAATCGGTCCCTCCGTTTGGGAGCTACGATACCACAGACATGTTAAACTTACAACCCTCTCTTTGCGTCGGGGGTTAAAAATACCAGGACTGCAGCAGATTGCATACTTATAAAGTTATATTAGGGAAATCAGACTTGCTCCGTCGTCGCTGGCGCGAAAATTGCTCAACACGTGTTAACACAAAGGACCTCGTTGGGCATTACTTTCTGATTTTTGCGTCGCCCAGCACATTGCAGTTATCTTTAAAGCAATCATACCCAGTAGGTATGATTGCTTTAAAGATAACACACATACACAGTATGTCCCTTTAAAACCTTGGTAATCCATCTTCTTCAATTTAAGAGTTATCCTCTTGTCGGTGGAGTATTTTCCATTACTCTCTGTCGCACGCCAGCCCTTTGAGTTGCTGATACGACACGACACCAGCTTCCTCCTTTATTTGGTCCATATAACTGCGCCGTGGTCTTCCCCTGCCTCTCCTTCCTTCTATCTTTCCTTCCATTATGGTTTTAAAGAAGTTTTCGTGCCGTATCAAATGACCATCATTTTCCCCCTTCTAGTGCTGATGGTGTTCAAGATCGCTCTCTTCTGTTTTACCTTTCTTAACACATCCTCATCTGTTACTCTCTCAGTCCAGCTTATGCCTTCTATCCATCTCCAACACCACATTTCAAACGCTCCCAGTCTTTCTCGGTCCCTTTGTGTCATTGAGCCATTGTCCACGTTTCGCTGCCATAAAGGGCAATACTCCAAATGTACACTTTAATTATGAACTTTTTGTTCCTACATGACAAACTGGATTTTAAAAGTTGTCCAATACTGGTAATCCGTAACTGCATTTGGATGGACCTGTAAAAATAGTTGTAAGTGTGGAAATAAATAAATAAATAAATAAATAAATAAATAAATATTAGAGAATCCTCCATGTCTCGGCCAGCGGTGTCAGACCGTTTACCCTTATCGCCATCTGTCGCCTGCACAATGGAATGCATTCATGCCCAATTTTTATCGAAAAAATGGATATTCGGTGAAAGGGCCTTTATCGGAGAAATTGTGCGGTAAGTGGGGTGAATTTTTTATGACCGATTACGGTGTTTTTGTATTCGTATTAGGTGTAGGTATTAGGAAACAAGATTACGTGAAAATATAAGTTGATAATTTAATTACAACTGGGTATAAGTGTAGAAGTGTGTTCTAGAAGTCCTCCGAGTACTATCTTTTCAGCAGCGCACAATAATATTGTGCACGCGCAGTTTAGTTTATTGCAGACTAATTGCCCTCGCGGCATGTATTAAAAATAACACAGGCATGTATTAAGAATAAAATAGTGGAAGTTTTACAAAAGCGAGGAGACGCGATACAATGCAAGCAAAAGGGTATTCTACTTTTCACCTCAGCGGCTCGAACATGGCGGTTTTGCTGCTTGAAACCAGTGAGGAAAATGCAATTTTGCTGCGAGCGTGAAGAAAACTAACTTTTTAATTTTTCATATCGTAGGTTAGTCGCAGGTCATCTTTTCATACTGCGGGGTGTAATACAAACTTGGAACATTTAAACTTCATTATCTCTGTCACTTTCACTCCGTTACAAAAAAGAGAGAGATAAAATATGTCGATTCGTCATTCGACTTCGAAACCTTCGTAGTAGGCCCTCAAAAAGCGGAAACGAAAAACTCGTTCCGAAACAAAATAAAATTCGACTCGTGTTAAACTCGTATAAAAATATTAAACCTATATTAAATCTAATATTATTTTAATCATATTAGTATTTAATTATTCTTAAAACACAATGAAGAAATGCGATATTTATCGCGAACATTTATTATTATAAGTCTTTAGTTTTTTTATATGGTGAATGAATATAAATGTATATACAGTTTCAGAACGCACTTTATATTCTTTAAAAAGTTAGCGCGATTGAACTTTACTACGTTTTCTTGGAGATAAAACATAACTTAAACAAACACTAAAAACTGTACTAAATATGAGTGAATCAAGTGACGAAGCCGATGTTTTAACTCCTCAAGAGAGAGAAATACCGTCAAAGAGGGCTGAATTGTGTTTTCTAAGTAAGTTCATCTTGGACATTGGACAAGTATCAGCAAAATGCATAAACAAACGGAAACGGACTTAGTTTTTTCTTAATGTCATGTAAAGTTAATGTTATGGGATAGAGTAATTGTAGTTATTTCATATGTATTTGTTGTTTGTTTTTAGGGTTCCGTACCTCGAAAGAAAAAAACGGAACCCTTATAGGATCACTTTGTTGTCCGTCCGTCCGTTCGTCCCTCTGTCAAGACTCTTTTTCTCAGGAATGCGTGGAGGTATCAAGCTAAAATGTATATCAAATACTCAGGTCTACTGTCCCTTGGAGCTGTGAAAAATTCAAACTTCTAAGCCAACGCAATCAAAAGATACAGCCGTTTATGCCGCAAATTTCCGCAATTTTTTTTAGTAAAACCGTATTTTTTTAGTTATATCATAAAATAAAAATATTTTTAATCATTTATATACATGTTTGTACGGAACCCTCGGTGCGCGAGTCCAACTCGCACTTGGCCGGTTTATTTACATAAAAATGACTAAATTGCTTCTATGTGGCGTTTTATTCCTTTGCGTTATATGTTCTCGCCGCTGAGGTGAAAAGTTGTATGTATCACACGAGAGCAAAGATATTTGCATCTCGTGTCTTTGAGTCCCTCGCTACGCTCAAGATTCTAATTTTGAATCACTCGCTACGCTCGTGATTCAACTATAGAATCTTTCGCTTGCTCGGGACTCAACATCAACACTCGCAGCAAAAATCTACTTTGCTCTCTTGTTGAACAAATAACTATTTTCTTTTAATATATCTTAATATGTTCGTATAGATTCGATAGTCAACTAGTATTTTTATTTCCTCAAAATAATATCGCTTATGCGAATATTATCGTGACGCCAACTGCAACACCAAACCACAGAAATAATGAAGACACTATGTGCAGAACCATAGAAACGTCAAATGTTGTTTAAAATGGAATCCACAATTAGGCGAACTAAACTGACAGGTGAAAATGCAATGATGTAATTTTTATATTACATCATTGTGAAAATGCACTAACATGGCCATAGTTTGGCCAGTGCTGTACATATCGATATTATTAAAGGCTTTCTCACACTACGTACCTCTACACGCATACACACACTCACACAACCTCACAACACACAGTGTGGGATTTTTCCTCAATTTTGCGAAACACTACTTAACTGTTTAATTTGTGTAGTTTATCAAATGATAGCAAACATTGAAACTCCCGCGGTTCTATGTCTCATAGTTTTAGAGATTTTCGATAAATCGAGAAACAGCCATAGAAATCCATAGAAATATGAAAACTATAATTACTCACATTTCATGCCTCTTTTTAAAATCATCCTTATAAGTTAATATATAAAGGTAGTTTTGTATACCTATATGATTCACTAAAAGTTTGAAAATTGATGACTTAGAGGAGATATCAACAATTTTCTAAAAAATTTAAAATATTTTTTTCTCGATAATCTTACATCGGTCGCATTTTATTTTACATTTTTTTAATAGTTGATAAGAAGCATTATCACTACGAAAAAAAAGTAAATGCAAATATGGCAGGATTCGCGAGATATGAATTTTTAAATATTTAAGTTAGGGTTGTCACACACTAGATAGGTTAACTTTATTTTCAGTTGGGGTGTGGTGTCACTTCCTGTTGCAAAATTGTAGTATGCTTAAACGTAGAAACATTCGAGGGCCCGTACAACAAAAAGCATTACCACTAGCAGAACGGTTGTGTCAGTATACTCTGTTGAATCTCTGATGAAGGGTATCATGTGGCATTGGGAAGGGGTCCACCCTCGTCAAGCGCTTGCTTAAACCTAATTCAATTCAATTCAAATTCTTTATTTCGGGTAAGTATCCAATTCTATTACATGATATCTGGAGGAGCGGGGGTGAGGCGTCATGGAGCCGTTAAAGACCCATGGCGCTGCTTTGCCTCAACAGGAGCTGACGTTCTGCTGGGGGATGTCCTTTCGGGCCTCGACCAGGAAACTTAATGCTAGAGGGGTAAGAGGGCGCCAAACGTCTTGTTGGTCAGCGAGTGGCAGATGAGGAACATGTTGAATGCAAATAAATTTCGTGTATTTTGTGCATCTGTGGCTGAAAAGTATGAAATGAAATGAAATAATTTATTCGTGACAAAGCTTAATCATGCAATTACAACTTAAAATAGTATAGCCATATGATTCTACATACAACTTAAAATAGTATGTAGAATCATATGGCTCGTTTAATATACAACTTATGGATACTACTGTCCGAAATAAAGAATTGAATTGAATTGAATATGATTAGATTAGATTAGATTCATTTATTGCGTATTATATTTTACAAATTTTCTTTGTATATAAATAAAATAAATTTACAGAAGGCTCGTCAGGTACATTTAATAAATTCGTTACAAATAATTTCTAACAATAATAATTAACAAAGACTGACAGACATAGTTAGCAATTTAAAACAATATTGATCTTAGGTACCTAATAATGTCAGTCACTATGCACAAAATACTAATACACGGTTGGCAAATCATTGAGATTAGTTCTCTGCCAATAGGAATGTTGTCCGAGCAAGCCGGTGAATCCCGCAACAAATTTTGGCGGTATGATCGTGAGCATCACACTCGAAAAATAGACCAAAATACTACAATTTTGGACCTTTCTCGGCGTGCTCTCGAATCTTTGTACCCTTTTATTTCACATTTGTCTTTAAAAGACCGCCATAGTAAACAAAAACGATCACCTATACCGCCTAAAGTTATATCACTTATAAAGTTTACTGAGCCACATACTGCATTAATGCCCGAAAATAACGAAGACGACAATTTGTCACTCGTTTTAGACAAACGACTTTATTATTCTGATGACGATTAAACTTCCAATAATCTAATACATTATTGAAGAATTCATGCCAGTCAAGTAAGAATAACAGAACCCTCGCCTCAGAACTCTGACATTATTTTCGTTTGTATGTGATAACCCTATTTCCATAGAAATGGAACTAAAACTTAGAAACGCTATAAATCCCAAATCACATGAGATAAAATCGTCCAAATTTAAGGCATGGTAGTCACACTCATCATACGTCCTTTAGAGCTAAAATAAAATGCGACCGTTAATAAACTTTGCAAAAATATTAATAATTAAAAAATATATATTTATATTGAATATCATCGGGTTTATTAACTTTACAGTCTTGTATTTTTTTTACGTTACTGAATATTGTTTCTTGAAATTGGAGACGAAAAATTGGGGCATTATTGACATTAATTACGAAAATAAAAATACAAACATGTTTCGATGACGTCATGGATCTGATCTTTAGAAATTATTAACTTGAAAATTAAACGGGATATGTGGCTGGGAGTTTCACAATGGGCTTTAAAAAAGTATTAAGCAGCGATTAAAATCATAAAAAGGTAGTGAACAAAATTGAGGAAAAATCCCACACTGTGCAACAGTCTAAACAGGCTAACTTCCCTCTGAGGGAAAAAATTGTGAATGTGTATAATGTAGTAGGTACCTAGTTAACAAGTGAAATACATACGATCATACTTCAAAATCCATCAACCGTTTAGGCTACAGGAGGCCACAAAGAAACAGACATACATACATACTTACATTTACATACACTCGAAAAACATTACCCTTTGGCAGTCGGGTAAAAAAAATACAATCTCATAGACGACAGTATGAATTCTTTCGAATCGTATCGCTTTTCATCGCTGGTGGGCAAGCAACTTAAGCGTATCGAGGTACTTATTACTCATAATATTCATTCACTCCTATTTATATTTGCCTTTTAAGCATATTACTGGATTTACTGGCACCTAAATAAACTATCAATGCATGAGAAAAAATGCGTGATTTTTTCCCAAACCACTCATATTTGTAAGCCGCCTAAATCCACACTTGAATTTGGTATCTGCTAAGCATCACTTTGTCATTTGGTCACTTTTGCCACTGTCATGTCACCAGTAGTGACACGGTACGTTTCAAGTGGGATAAAATGACAATTACACGCTTATTAAAAAGCCATGAGCATTATAGGGTTAATTTGGACCGTGCGAAAGTTTATTTAGGACTTTTTAAAGTAGTATTGTGGTTTAAGTAATCATCAGAATACCCGTGGGAGAAAAATTACTAAAACATTGAACAAGGATACATTGTCTATCTATAAATGAGGCTTTTATGACGATGTTAACATGATCGCACAACGCAAAATACTTAGTTGACACAATCTCAACTAAGATTCAAAGTACTACTAAAGTTGTCATAAATATCTCTACATCACCGTACAGAATGTATGGAACTTTTATATCGTTTGTGCGTATGGAAGTCTTAAGAAAGTTTTCCACTTGCGAGATACGATGCGATGCGAGAAAGGACACCGCACACACCTAGTATGGAAAAAAAGCTCGGTAAATTGTCTTGAAACAAGACTATTTCGCGTATTTCAGACTATTCAAAAATGTATGTATAGTTTTTGGGGATTTTTTTCTTCTGAAAATTGATCCACAATTAAACCCATAGTAAAATTTATGAGGGAAAAAAATAAAAGTGCTCAGATTCGAATGAAAACGAAATATGAAATAAAATCATTCATTCAAACAACTTTTTCAAAAGAAACGTACAAAAAAGTGTGTGATACTTCCCAAGTTGAAAAAATGCAAAATCTTTCTTCAGGAAAATTACTTTTACGCAACTCCTGCAATATTTTTACCCGACTGCCAAAGGAGGAGGGTAATGTTTTTCGAGTATATGTAAGTATGTATGTATGTATGTCTGTTTCTTTGTGGCCTCCTGTAGCCTAATCGGCTTGATGGATTTTGATGAATGACGTCTCGTTGGATTCCTCTTAATCGTGGGAATGACATAGGCTATAATATTTGTCAAAAAGGAGGACTCGGGTTTTTCGAAAATTCATTCAACACGAACAGACAGGCTATGCATGTTAATTATACAGGAGGATATTATACAAAAAGGTTCTTAGGTCTAAAGCAGTTGTAATACAGTAAAGTATCAAAAAAGTATGGAACTTGAAGCCGTCATAGACTCCAAATATCGGCTGCTAGTCGAGAGAAATTGAGATTCCGTGCTGTGAAGTGAAACTCACGCTTGAGCTTGACATTCGAACTTGTCACATCATTACAGACATGTTTCAGGATTGACTTCTTAGCAGCGGGGCACTGTAAACAGAGATGTAATTGAGTGGATTGCAAAAAAGTTGTACATAGTTAAGAGCTTTAATCTAATCTATGATTTAATTTTTTACAGTTTCATAACGGCAATTACCCATATATTTTATATGGGTAATTGCCGTCACGAAACTGTAAAAAGTTAAATCGTAAATTAGATTAAGGCTCTTAACTATGTACAATTTTATTGCAATCCACTCAATTGCATGAGACCTCATCCATTGAAACCTGTTTTGGCTGGTTATCGATATTTTATTAATAAAATCACCGTGTATCATATGTGAAATTCTAAAACATGCTAGGTATATGTACAGATTTATCAAAAATCTAATTTAAAGTTTTCAAGCTTTTAATTTTCTTAGGCCATGCCATGAGCCTCCATTTTTGTCGTCCTAGGCCAAAAAAATGTCCTGGATCCAAGCTTAACAAAAAAGGGTGTCAATAACAATGTCACGTGCTTACTAATAGTTTAACCACTCATTAGGCTATCATATCACTAACTTACTCAATCGAGAACGCCCGTCGCACGCTCCTCGCACGCGTCTCGCACGCGACTCGCACGTGATCTGTGACCGCCATGTTTTTTAAACAAATAAGTATATTAACTCATTAAACGCTTAAATAAGTGTCACATGGTGAATTTTATGAGTGACAAAGGTTTTGTAAAAAACTAGAATAGATTACTGATTGACCTTATGATTATTTATTTTATTTTATTTACATATAAGTTAACAGTAACTACACCAAAGCACTTATATGGTAGTTAACAAACACATCGAATAAAATATAAGTACATGAAGACTTATGAAATAATAGAATTAAACAAAACCAAATCAACAAATACAGGTATTTAAGTAAACAAAAATATGGCTCAACATAAAACAATTTAAGACTATAATACATTTCGATGCTAGTGCGGAAAGTATGTCATTACGTCGCGAGTACCGAGATATCTCGACTAGACTCGGGACGAGTGAAGAACGACATTTCCGCACGTGTATCGAACGACGTTTTTTAATACAGTTGCGAAAAAATATGAAAAACAGGAAGTAAGGAATTCGAACGTTTTATATTATTCATTCTGTAACATCATTGTAAGACAGTTGAAAAAAATTAAGTTTAATACCATTCTATCTTATTTATTTTTTATTGACATAATAATTGATGGTACAATTTGTACAAGGAAAAGTGAAAAGCACTAAAGTGCGCGAAAACCAACTTTCAGCACGCTAAACAGCTACGTAAAGTAGCACTTTTTGAGCAACTGTATTAAAAAATTACTTACCTATGTATTTGGCTGCCAATGGTTCACCAGCAGAGGATGCCGTTTGGTATTATAAAATCGAAGATAAATTAGATGACATTTTAGCAGCCTTTTAGTCGGAAGAATATCATAAATACGTATACAAATAATAGGTGTAGTTAACTTTTTACATTGTACGTACGGTGAAAACTATAATAACTCAACGTAAGTGCCTTTATAAAACCTGCTTATTCACTTGCTAACCTAAATCTATTGAATACATCGTTTCCACCAAATAATCTCCAATGTATTAATTAAAGTGCAGATGCGCTCTTACTTCGAGTGACGTCACTGTTATCTCCACAAACAAACCTACAACGCTATGGTTGGTTTTCAATCAATCTCGAGTACACATACAAAGTACCAAATGTTACAATAACGTTGGTAACAACCCTAATTTTATTGTACAGACACGTTCGCCTCTAATACCCTTGTAATAAAATTGAAATTGGTTTGAATCGTTAATTTGGTAACGCTTCGCAAGCTGACCGTTCTAAAATAAACCTTGTACTGTTGAGTTACGGTTGGAATTGCTTTGATGGAATAGTGTAGCGTGCTTCGTAAAGTTTTCAAGTGTTTACGCTTGGCAAGAAGACAAACAAAATAAGTACAGTAGCCCGGGCACATGCAAGCTCAGTTTGATACAATTCAAATTGCACATTTGGCGTTCATAAATAATTTATGTAGATGTTAAGATTTTTAAACTGTTGGTTAAAATTGATTTTAGTTATAATTTTTTTTGTAGTTAAATTCCTACTGCTGGGCACAAGCCTCCACTTCAAAGGTGTATGTGAAGTCCCTAACGCGCACTGGGCCAGCGTAGGGACTACTGCCTACTGCCACGCAAATATTATTTTACGCAAATAAAGAATTTTGTATTTTTTTATATTATGGTACCACTCTAGATATGTTAGCAACTGTAACGAGTAACTATTACTTAATACTTGTACACTTGGATCCACTTGACTAAAATACAAAATTCTGCCTTCTACTCGATTGATACCCACACCCAAGACACTGGGTAATACAAAATATTAAACGTTGGAAACATTCCCAAAATAACGCATGTAAGCGTCTGTTGCCGAATATGACAAAGTAAACAATGTACAGTCTACTAATATCAGTAAAAAACAGTTGTAGAACCATGTCACACTAAAAACAAACACGCAAGTTACAGTAGAAATAGATTTTGGGAGAACGCTGCTGATTAATACAATGTTTATTGTGTGAATATAGCTGTTGGTTCTCCTATAATAAATAAATAAATAAAATCTAAATTTGTTTATTTAACAAAATATACAAGTATGTACTTACAGAAATTACAGTGATACCCACTCTAGGCAACGCCTAATAAATAAAGAATACAAAATCTTCAAATTCGAAAGACGTTTTTTTTTTACTTTATAGTTTTGAGAAATGTCGCAAAAATATGTACCTAGCGCCCATGTTCTGATTTTGATTTTGTCATTAGACTTCTACAAGTTTTACAGTCCCATGCCCTATTAAATTACATTAGATTAGAGTATTTATACATTACAAGTTTGCATACAATACACGTCAAAAAAATAAGATAGTTTATCACTATCGTCAAAAATAATGAAAAATAAAGATACAACAATAGGACGATGATGGCAACAAATGTGGCATTTTCGCGAGAAGAGATGCATCGTTACGTTAGTGATGTTACCGAGTAAAAGTTAAAAATGTTCACTTTTGTAACTAAAATTAACAATAGGTAGGTACTATTTCTATGACAAATAAAAGTTACAGAATGGAACATTTTTGACTTTGACTCGGTGACGTCACTAATCTGCATCTTCTTGCGAAAATGCCCATAAAAGTACACAATAACGAGGAAATAGAAAAGTAAAACAAAAACACTTATTCAGGAACGCCAGTCAAACATTAAACTAAAACGGATAAATTTAATTTGTCCGCTTGTTGTTGCATTTCATTAGTTTCTGTGACAAGGTTCCATAAATTCTACAAATGATATTGGTTTACTGCACAGTAAATCTTTCGGGCAATCTGCGGGACTGTCGATTCATCCCGGGATTAGCGGTAAATATTGGGTAAGGGGAGCTAATAGTTATGAATATTGCCGGCCGTTATGGCTGAAATTAAGCCTATTTACAATATTGATACGATCGACAACTATGGATACCTAAAGATGGTGATGGTAGATAGCGTCGCGGTTAAAAACTTAAGGAAGGCAAGGGGACTTCCTTAAGTTTTTAACCGAAACACACGAAACGGAATTCAGTCACTGAATAGTACCCTTAGTGCAGAATTGCTACCAGAGGGTGTACCTACCTTTTAATTGCTTTTAAGTGGTCCAAATACTGAATTCTGTGCATGAATTCAGACTGTGTGAGCCCAACCTTACAGTTACAATAAGTTTCTGCGAAAAGTAAATTTTTGGTACAGTCGAGTATATTAATATATATGTACGTTCCCAAAGGTTCAAAAATATCTGGGCAACCTTAATATGCCCTTAACAATAAAGTCGTGTTCACATATTTGTTATAATTTGTCTAAAGATACATTGCAGGAAGGAATTAATATAAATCATATAATAGTACATTTTCTGTTGCCTAGATTCAAAATGTGTGTCTGTGAAGAATAAAAGAAGTATTATTATCCAGTAGATCTGTTCACACCCACAATATACCTTTAGGTACAGTGCTCAAACCTATATATTTTTTAAAAAGTTTTACATGTTAATGAGATAATTTAAGATTTAATGAGCTAATGAGCATAGAAGGACCAAGGGAAAACACCGGTTAGTAATATTACTACGTCTACAATGACTCCATCAAAATAAAATATAAAATCATTAACCAACCCTATTAAAACGCCCCAAAACAGGATCACTTTAAAAAACTAAAACCAACAAACTTCCACCGTTACAAATTTATAATGTGCCTGCAATGTCGCTACCATTACTAACATATTTACACGCCAATATAAGCTTTAAGTCCTTGATTGAAAGGCGTTTATTCATTCTATATTTTTCGGCGTAGAGTTCACGTAAATAACAAAAAGAGCGTCAAGTCTAATCGAACTCACATTCGAATCTGAACTCAAAATTATGGCCAATAAAATCAAATTTCATTTACATCTGGTTTCACCCTTATGGCTCTTTAATTTGTAATTGGAGTAGTTCCAATTTCGACCACTGAAGGGTTAAAATGGTAATGGTATATTAGTTTAGCGGACTCAGCAAATACGCGGATGAATATTAAACAAGACAGACAAACATGCAGACAATGACTCAATTAGCCTGAGGCTAGACTTGCATGTGTTTTAGTTAGCTTTGTTAACTATTCTTTATACACAGGGGTCAATCCGGATCGTGTTTGATTAGGGTAGCGGTGGATTTTTATTAGGAGTTTATTTCAACGTGATTTTATTGTAATTTCGTATAAGTATTAATATAAGTTTATGGTGTGCCCCGGACTCCTGGAGCCGCCAAATGCACCGGAAAACGCTTAAGATGAGAAGGAGGCCTTATAAAATCTTCGATCGAAGGGAACAGAGAATGCTTGAAATTTGTCAGCAAATTAATCGAAACTACTTAACGCAGAAATATTTATTTATTCGAAGTATTATTATTATTTTGCAAAGGGGAGCCATCAGCCGAATGCGAAGGATTAGTCGGTGGCGGCACAAACCGCGACTACCGCGAGGGGTCCTTAATTACATTTAGCAAGGTTGACGAAGCGATTTGTCGAGAACTACCCATTTTATACCAAAACTATATTTATCTTTCAATACCTAATTCAATTCAACATCGTCGGATTGGTATTCCAGCTTCTGTTGGCGACAATGATGTCGGTTAAAAACAGTACTTACTCGTACCTTCGTAGCAATCGGGTAGAAAAACAAATGCCAATCTTTTTGAGAAAATAATGAGCACGTCCATAACGTCTATTGCGAACTTTTTCCTCGGTTCGTTAACTGATATTAATAGTTTTATAAAAAATATGCAGTTGGCATTCCGCTGCTAGTCTATGGTAGCCTAGTGGTTCCGACATGTTGCTTTCCAAAGGAGGTAGTGGGTTCGAGTCCCGGCTCGTCGTACCTGTGACTTTTTGGAACTTATGCACGCACTAGGCAGGAATTAGGAATCACTTGATAACTAAAGGTTAGGTGCCTTTAGTCCCACCTCGTAGCCAGATTTGGTAGCTAGCTTCGAATTGGGAGAAATAATCCAATTCGGAGCTTGCTACGAAGCGGGAATCCTCTAGCTAGTCCCATCTCATAGAAAGATTTGGTAGCTAGCTTCGAAATAGGTAATGTGGTTTCCCGTCTCGCAGCCAGCTCCGAATTGGGAACGATTTTTCCATCTCGTAGCCAAATATGGTTGCTAGCTGGCTTCGAGATGGGCCTAAAAGATTCCCGTTTCACAGCTACCTTTCGAAGTGGAAATTATTTCTCCCATTTCGAAGCCTCCTACCAAATCTGGCTACCATCAGGTGGGAAAATCGTTGCCATTTCGTATACCTGGCTACGAGACGGTAAACCGCAATTCCCATTCCGAAGCTAGCTACTAAATCTGGCTACGAGATGGGAATAAAGGGCCCAGCTAATAAATGAAATGTGACGGAAATAGAAATACCCTCAATATCCTGTGACGAATGGTAAATTAAAATGACATCTGCAATCAACATGCAGATGTAAATACAAATCTGTGACGGAAGCGAACCGAACCAAGGAACCAATATGCGTGACGAATCATACTTATTATTTGGTCATTGTATAATGATCCAAATAATTCTCACACACGTTTTATGAGAAAATTGGTGCTTCAATTTGACGGATGATGAAAGTTGAGGGTCAATTCTAGAAGGTTCTTTGTTAAATAGTAGGTACCTATCTGTAACTGTAACTTTAAATCTATAAATGTAGTCTTATGTTATTTTATAGTTTTAGTGTCTTCGTTTAGGTTAAGTTGTTTATTGTTTGTATATATTATATTAGTTTTTGTGCAATGAATCCCTTTATAAAACTACAAGGACCCATTTATGATATGTAAAATGCGATGTCAAAACTATTACTCTTCTGCCTGATGATAGTTAAGGAAACTGAAGCCTAAGAACCGGTAACTAAAACGGAGTTAAGATATTTTAGATTAGATCGCATTCGTTCTACCTACACAATAGTAGATTGTACAACAAGTGCATAACACGAGTCAGTTTACTTGAGACGTTTATACCCACCCGAGCCAGCAGCGAGAGTGGATAGTTAAGTCGAGGGGTAAAATTATTCATTTATGCTCGAGTTATTGTTATATCTATATTTAAGCTCATAACATATATTTACAAAATTGAATATAATAAATAATACTTAGCTGATTCCTGCCACTTAACTTTTTAAAGTTTTTAAGTGGGTATGTTTACTTTTCGATATGTGATAAACTTAGGCATTTCATACTTCCAAGTCATTTAATGTTTTAAATACGTTTTTAAATAATAATTCACTTCTGTTTCATCTGGTTTTATTAAAGTAATAGAAATCACGGAAGTGAAAATTATTAAAGCATATCAAACAAAATAACAAGTTTATTCTAAGTACGAAGTTATATTGTGCGTGTGGCTGTTAGGCCCGAAAGTCTTAGTCGTTAAAAAAATACTTTGTGCACCAGAGCTTACATCCAGCACAAAGGCGAACTTTGTAAGCATGAGAAGTGAAAACATTATTGATCACCTTGTTTGCAAAACTAACCCGTGCCATTCGATACCACCAACAATAATTATTATTAGAAATGTAATGCTATAACACCCAAATCATTGGAGCAAGCAACAAAATAGGCCGTAACGAATTTCCAAAGCAAACATTACTTTTCGCAACTCAATTCCAACGGGTGCCCTATTACGCCCTATAACTATTCAAATTTTGCATTATAGGTTTCTCTTAGACCAAGGAAATAAAGACGATATTTGTTTGGCTATTGATATGGGTTAGTTGGTAGGGTTGTCAAAAGTACCAACTTACTTTTACTTTCAAGGTTTACTTATATCAAGATCATAAGGTTGATATTCGTTTGGTTCAGCTGTATGGAAGTTGGTAGGGTTGTGAAAAGGTCTTGAACAATGCGCGTACGCACGTTAGGGTGCGCTCCCATTCACAACTTTTCGCTCTTTAGCGTCCTTTGTTCCACATTTGATTTATATTCATACCCGCTTGTACTGTAAGCGGTAAATCAACTATGAAGTTCCTCATTTAGTTTTTTTTTTTATACAAGCCCACCGCTGGGCTAAAACTTTTACTTTTTCTGCCACTCGTTACTGCAACGTAGTTACTTACTTACTTTCAAGATGTAGTGGAAGGTGGGTGGAAGGAATGTTCTTGATTTAGTTAAATTAAAAAAAAAGTTGTAGAAAATATTTATTAAGTACAAATTTTAGCAAAATATCTCAAAATATGACTAGACTATATACTCTTTGGTAAAAATAAGCTGCATGGTACATTTTTATTATTGTCTAGAGAAAAACATCACAATAAATTGTTCCCTATAATTTTATTCTATTTAAACTTTACTTTAAAAACCTAGAGCCATTGAGACTTTTATAAAAATGGCCAACATTCGAAACAGACGGAGTGTGGGTCATACGGGGATTTGGAAAGCCTAGACGCACATTGCCAAACTTAAACGCTACAAATCCTATTAGTTTTTGGTTGGACTTAATCCACAAAAATGGCGCCTTCTGTTACATAATTTTGGGCAACAAAAACATTTTATATAATATATATATGCACGTAAATATAATAATAATAATAAACCAGCCTATATACGTCCCACTGCTGGGCATAGGCCTCTCATGTATGAGATGAAACGGGCAGTAGTCCCCACGCTGGCCCAGCGCGGGTTGGGGACTTCACATACACCTTTGAATGTCTTCTCAGATGTATGGAGGTCTCATCAAATGATATTCCGTACATAAGTTCCGAAAAACTCATTGGTACGAGCCGGGATTCGATCCCACGACCGCCGTTTGGCAGCCGCATGCCTGAACCACTGGGCTACCGAAGCCACGTATGCACGTTAGGCCTTAACTATCTATTGGCCACAGGAAAGACGACTTTTAATTTTTAACTCTATATGGCCCAAAACGACTGTTTTACAAAAGTTTTCATGGCCTTCATTTACTTAAGTATACAAATTACAATAAAATTTCACTAAAAATATATATTTTACAAAGATGACTAGAAAATACACAACCGTTTAAATTTGTGCGTTTACAACACTAGGCCTATTATAAAAATTCCTGTACAGTCTTTGGTCGTTGTTATAATAATTATGCTGGTAATTATACTCGCTTGCTCTAGTATAGTCCTGCCTTTCATTATATCCATAAATATTTGTATACTCTCCATAATTGGCTACGTAATCCTCCGTTTTTGGGAATCTTTTATTCTTTGCTGTATCAAAAGCATTTTTGAATATTTCATAATTCTTTTGATTGAAATATTCTTCTGTATTTCCAGTAGCGTCATATACACTATCACCATTCGTAATACATGGAACATAAGGCTTTTGGTAAAAATAGTTCTGTTGGTTCATATCATCACCGAAGCTGGATGGATGTGTGAAGAAGCCACTGCCTGTCGTAGACGTAATGCAGTTACCTCCCTTATTGCCGACGGACACAGTAACATTGCCCACGTTTATGAGAACGCCCTCAGAAGTCTGCATGAAGTTGGAACCATTTGGAAAAGGCTTGCTAAATCCTTGGAAGCTTCTGTAACTCCCATCACTGTTGATATCATCAGTCTTATTATTTAAAGAAAATATATCCCTAAATGCATCTCTAGCTATTTTCTCATTAGCTGAGCAATTTTGAAGTTTATCACAGCTTGAACTGAAATTTTCCGCCGGTGTTTGTCCAGAGTTGATGTTATCTAACGATTCCAACGTTTGACTTAGCGCAAAGATGTAATTGTGGGCGAATCTTAAAGTCTCTATCTTAGTCAACTTCGTATCTTCAGGGAATGTTGGTAGTACACATCTCAGTCTCTCAAGGGCTTCGTTTAACATGTGCATCCGGTTCCTTTCTCTGTCATTGGCCTTCATCCTCCTACATCTCTTTATCCTCATGATCTGAGTTGGGCTCTTGCATCTTGTGACCCTGTTCTTTCCATTTGCATATTTCCTCTTCGGCTTGTTCGGATCTTTTGGTTTTCTCTCTTTCTTGATGGGAGTGGAAGTCACTGCCGTTTGTATGTTCTCCTCAAATTTGATGTCTTCAATTTGATTTTGAAATGGGAATTCATAGGTGTCGCTGAATAGTTTTCTTCGTACTTCTGATTTGACAGGAGTGACGCAGATGCCCAGGTCGGAGGTGTTGTGCTTGAGAGGAGTGGTGGTGGTGGAGGTCGCTTGGGAGTCGTTGTAGGACCTCTCGAAGCCGGAGTCGTTGCTGCAGACGCTGTCGTTGAAGTCGCAGTAGTCGTCGAAGTTGGTGAACATGGTGATACCTGGAAGAAAAAAATAGTGTGAGCATCAAGAGGGTCATACGGAGCAACATGATATCACGTGCAGACTTAAAATCCTTGGGAAATGCAAATAAACAGAAATAAAATGTGAAATGTACAGTAGATGGAACAAATACCTAAATACAGAAAATAAGTTTATTTATTTTGAAAATCATAAATATACCTGATTTCAATTTCAATTTATTTATTTGCAACCTTGTACACCTTGTATTTAAAAAGAAAACGGAGCAAAAGAAGAAAATTCACCCGAACAAACCGTCCCGTAAATTAAAACGCTCAATCTGATACAATTTTGTAAAGAAAGAAAAACACGTTAAGTAATGACGTGGTGATGACAAAAACACCAGAAATTAGTAGTCGAAAACGATCTATAATTACCTACCTACGAGTACGGTGTCTTAGGAAGCAATTACATAGGTACTAGGTTTGACGCAAATAATCAGCCAGAAAACATACTAAATCAGATTGACTATCAAGACACCCTACACTGCTTTACTTTTTGACTCCAAGCAATTAGAACAAAAGCTACACGCCAACAATGTGTCTATTACGCCCCCTGTGTTTGGAAAGCAGTAATTTCCCGTCCAACCGACAGGTGACCGCTGCGTGACCAAGTTACAGCAACAGTTGAACTTTATCACTTCCTACTTCCGGCGCGTGATTTCCGCTGAGGGGTTGGTTTTTGATTTACTTGACTCTTAAATGTTGCTAATTTAATGTTTTAATTTCCGCTTTAGTTAGAAAAATGCCATCAACTCGGAGACTGAGGGGATATTAACAAAATTGTCTAGGTAACGGCAATCGGACAACTGATCAAATATGGATAAGAGAGACAAAAAGAAAACAAAAATTGTCTGATCTGTTCCTGAAAGACATGACACGAGATCTGAATTTCTGATTCATGCGAAATAGGTAGGTACGTACAAGGTATAAGTAAAAAAAAAACTGAATCAATGTTAAAGAAACAGGGCCGGCAAAATGTTCAGCACGGGACAATATTGGCGCATCTTTCTAAATAGAAAATTTAAAAAGAGTAGGGTTGTTATATCAGCACGGCTATCACAAGACAGCGCGCGAGCTCTCCCAATTTTTCTCGCACTATCCGTGTCTCTCTTATTAAAAAACTTAGAAAGAGAGGTATAAGTACGAGAAAAACCGCGAGAGCTCGCGCGCCGTCTTGTGATAGCCGTGCATTTATTCATCAAGCGCCTCAGTGTTGTCAGTTTAGACTTATATAAAATCGTAACTTACAGCTTCGTCCTGATTGTTCAGGTCATAAAGCTCAGGTAGATCAAAAGATCTTAACACATTCAGTGCCAACGATCGTAGTGGTTATCGCGGTTCTTCTGTCTACAGGCAGCAAGGCGCTACAATACGTTTTTTTTTCACAATCATTACTTGCATCCCTCCCCCCCCCCCTTTATACGTCCCTGGTTAATATTAAGACTGCCTAGACCCGGAAGGAGGCGCGGGCCCGGTCGGAGGGCACCTGTCGGACACGCCGGGCACGCGACGCGCACGTGTCCCGCCGCCAGAGCGTGACGAAGTTAATGATCACGCGATTAGCAAACGGGGGAACAATTGAATAATCATTTGAAGCTTTCTACCGGCTGCCGTAGAAGGGAGTTTTTGGAGGATAAGTATTTCAAGTATGACTATTTACAGTAAAACTGCTGTAAGCTGAGCAGTACGGCATGCGACTTTCCATCTAAAATTTACAAAACATTGGTCCTGGGTTCTATCCGCGGCTCGTACAGCATCATAAACATGTATACACCCTATGTTCTTATTGCTTAGACATAAGGTCGAAAAGTGTATACATGTTTATGATGCTGACTGGACCAAGCTAGGTTTATCCGAAAAAGTTATGTAGGTAGAGTCAGCATCATAAACATGTATACACTTTATGACCTTATTACCTAGACATAAGGTCGAAAGGTGTGTTTATGATGCTGACGCAAAATATCATTTGATATTTAACAGTATTAGCTTTTCTGTGAAGGAAAGTATCGCGCAGAAACCGGTCAACAAGGTCTAATTTTCCCTCTGTGTTGGAAGATCAAATGGCAGTAGCTTTCGTAAAACTAGTGCCTACGCCAAATCTTGGGAATATGTACCAAAGCGGACCCTGGGCTCCTTTAGAGCATAACCGGGTAAACGCTAGATCCCGTGAAAGCGACTACGGGGTGGGCCGGTTCCTGGCAGGGAAAGTGTTAAAATTTAAATTGAAAACTTGTGAACATTTACGTTGAGAAAAAATATTAATGTTTCATGTTTAGTCAATCCTGGCCACGCCCTTTCGTCGTCACATGTCACATTTTATTAAAATAATGACAAGAAAAAAGGTTATTTTTTAGACCGCGATAAGTATGCTCAAACATGTAAAACCAAACATCACCATATTATGTAATTTAAAAAGAAAGCCCTATTGAAATATTTCATTTCAATTTAAAATGAAATAACGTGGCTATTCTCCTGAGACCTAGGGTTGGGATCCCTCGAATATTAAAAGCAATATTTTAAGGACTACACTTTTGTATTGACTTTAAATTAGTGTAATCTATATCCTTCCGCTGCTTTTGCAGTCAGGAGAATAAGGCAGCTTACCAATGTAGCAACGGCACGGTTAGTTTACTTCGCTTACTTTAACAGTATAATTACTTATGGTCTTATTTTATGGGGATCAGCGGCAGATATTGAGACTGTATTTATTTTACAAAAAAGGGCTGTTAGAGCAATTTATAACCTCGGGTCGTGAGTCATTAAGAGAATTTTTCAAGGAAACAGATATTCTAACACTGCCGTCGCTATACGTATTTGAAATAATAATGTATGTTAGGAAGAATTTATACAACTACCCAACAAACACTGATAGGCCCAAGGTTACCAGAAGCGCAGGGAAGCTCAAAACAACTTTTTACAGGCTAGTAAAAGCGAAAAAGTCGTTCTTGGGAAATTGTATAAAATTCTACAATAAAATTCCAAAACACATTACCGAACTTACTGACTCTAAATTCAAATCTGTCGTAAAACGGACACTCATTGCAAAAGCATATTATAAGATAAACGACTACATCATGGATAGGGATATTTGGCAGCGATAAAATCCTGCACTAAAAACCTGTCGTAAAATAAATAGGCTTTCTACTGTAGCAATGTAATTTTAAAATTTTATTATACTCTGATACTGATATGATATATTGTATACTGTTTTGAAAAAATGACACCTCGCCGAGTTTATTACGCCGGTTCTTCTCGAGGCAGAGGTTTACTTTCCGAACCGGTGGTAGTTTATCGACATTCATAGGTGCATGTAATATGCCTAAATTGAAGAATAAATCACTTTGACTTTGACTTTGACTTCAAAAAATTGGTAGGTAAGGTAGTGTAGCTTTGTAAGTTTGTATGTAAGGGTCATCTCTGAAACTGCTAATAGGTACTATTAAAAAAATCTCAACAGGTACAGGATGGATCTACTTGCTATATTTTTTCCCGTGGCGTTATATACGTGGGCGGAGCAGCGCCGCCAGCTAGTATTTTATTTTAACTTATTAGTACGATTTCTATCTTCAAAAGGTACACAAGTATTGCCTTTCAGCGCGCATAAAGCACTTGCGCCTAATACTACATGCTACGGCGTAGCACTCGATGAGCTTCAACTTTTCACAGCAAAGAAAAGATTTAATATATGATGCTGACTGTACTTGAGCGCCGTGTCTTGCCAGATTAAAGCAAGTGGTAGAGTTGCATGTGGCAAAACTAAAATGACTACCTAAAATTATGACTTAATAAATATGTAAAACTATAATAAATATAACGTACCTTCCAACGCCGCTCCTCACATCCAACTCTTCATAAGCACAAAACTATCAAAATACAATTAAAACCTAGTATCAAAATGCAAGTCACAGGTCACTGAAGTCACTAAGTTTTGTCCATGGTTGTCCCGTGGCGAGTGCACAGTGGTGCGCGAGCGGCGCACTGCGGGCAAAGGAGGGCGACGCCCCGTTATAACGGGGAGGACACGCCCCTTTGGCTGGTACTTGGAGAGTGCAAGTGGTAAGGGTCAAAAATAAAACAAATAGTCATACATGTATAATTTTTTGTAAAAAAAACTTTGGGAAGGATTATTCGTTCATTTTAAGTCTGTAGTGTAGGATTCATTGGCGTACGTCTAATTTGACGAAATATGTTTAGGCTTGGTTTTATAAAGTCCCGTTTTTATAATATAGTCGGTTAGTAATGTTAGAAAAAGTCCTATAATACAGAGACAACATTTTTTTTAACACAGACCTCAAAATTGTGGTGCAACAAGAGATAATTCAAGAAATCTTTTTTTTTTCATTCGTCACTTTAGTGATAAACAGTAACTGATTTGACTAGTTACGAAAGTACCCTATTTAACGTGTAACGGTTGATCAGAATATACTACAGTCACAAAATTGTCATCCACCTTGCGCCATCACGGTATGATTTCTCTAATGGGTTAATAGTGCATGAAACGCGACTTTTTTATTGCAACCCTTTTATTGACACGCAATAAATTATATCAATATTTGATCAGACACGGATTCGGGTTATTTTTTATTGATCTTTATTGGCACGTGGGCACATCTGTTACGACTTTCGCTCTGAACATGGACATTAAGAGAAGAATCAAGAAGTAACTTTATAAAGTGGTTTTGTTTTTTTAATAAGAGATGCATTAAGGTACTTACTACTTCATATCTGCTATAATACGATGAAATAAGAGCACTGGTGATTATGCCATTCGTAATTTTTGTACTACTCTACTAGAAAAATAATATCTGCGTGTAATAAACTAATTACCTACTGGAAATTGTTATTTTTTTATTTTCAAAGTATTAAAAAATATCTTTTTGCCACCATATTTTGTCCCTGTTATTAGGCATATTTCATACAATCAATCAGTCACACATTCCTCACCATCGGCTGTGAATGGTGAAGTAGAAACACATTGTTGCAAAAATGGTTACCGTCACGGTTCATCGCCAATTTCTCGCCAAATACTGACAAATCGCGTCATGTCGCGTTTGTCCTTGATAGGGTTAAAAAGCGTTAATTTTATGCTCCATCTATACTTTTAACAGTTTAAAAAGAATTATGTAGGTATGTAGTGGGGACTTTTCAAATTTAAAGAGATGAAAGACCATTCTCTTGCGACGTGTTGCTAGTAGTACTTAAAACCTGTGCTTTTTTAAAATTTTAAGCCAAAAAACATGGATTTCTGAGCACAAGCTTTGTTTAAACCTCAGACCAAGAAAAAGTATTTTTTTCTAGGTTGAGCACGGAGAATGGAATACTTATTATGTTCCTTTAATCTCAAAATGTGTACCGTATTCCACTAAAATTCCAATGTATGGCTTTGCGTATTTAGCTAAAAATATATTAAATTGAACTTAATTCAATTTAATTTTATGTTTTTAATTTTGGCACTCCAACTCAACCCTACCATTGCTCCAATCTGAAAATTATGAGTTGCTGTTTAAAATAATAAATGAAAGCTTGGGGTGTGTCCGTTTAGTTACTTTGCGCCGCCACGCTTGAGAGCCCATGAATGCATTACTACGACATGTGTAGCTGTTGAAGGGTTAGGAGTGAAAGGGTAGGGCTGTCTAAGGCGGAAAACATCGATAGTGGCGCTATTCTTATAAACTTTACATTCTGGGACTATTCTCAAGAAAACGGTTTCGTCGTTTCAACCGCTTTCTGTGCCTCTCTCTGTAGGTAATATTGTGATTGTGACATTTCATTAGATCAGTAAAATTTGTATGTACAATCAGTCAAGAAAGTGATCTAGCACTGGCTTACTGTACCAATCTATCTGTATTCTTAATAAGAAAAGATGATAACCACTCGACATCGCGAATAGCAAAGATACCACTCGGAACGCTAATACCTACATTTTTCTAAGAATTATAATCTAGACCTTTTATTATGTGATTGTAAGCTGAAAGATTTCTATTCAGTTGAGTAAGTTTATCAACTTGTTTTAGTCAATTTTGGAGTCCACTCCATTTTAAAACCATCCTAGAACTTGTCGTCATTATCCGTTAAATATGACTAGGACTAGTGGTTAATTTTTAGGTCAAAGAACTTCATGCTCATAAAGAATAAGTTCGTCATTGCCAAAGTATAAAAGCTCTCTAAGCTTTTATGAAACTAATTACGAATTTAACCATCTTTCAGGCAGATGCTGCTGGCCTCATAGAGATAATTTGAATTATTTTTGGACGAGAACCAAATTCTTGGCCATCGTTAGTCGGTAGTTACACATACAAACTGAAGAAGTAAACAAAGTTTCGTTGTGATACAAAAATTAAAAATAGAATTAAATGATTAATTCTCATGTTACAACGGAAAACTTTCGTAAAAAAATTGGGTTAGCTGGCCAACTTTTTGGTCCTCACCCATTTTGCACAATCTTCAAAAGTGTAAAAACATATCGACATCATTCCCAGCACTAGCCGCCACCCCGTGCGCGCGCGCCCTGGCTCGCCACCGAGCATAATTCTGCGGACTCGCCGGCGCAGGCGATTATTTGCTTGTTTCAGGCTTATCAACTTGCCTTGTTTAATTAAAGGTTTTGGAGAGATTTGCTTTGCTGTGTAAGTCTATACGAATCTCATTGAATTTTTAAGCTTGTTAAAAATATATACGTCAAACTGAAATGTATTGTTTTACATTAAGTACCTAAATTGCATTAAAACAATCCATGTGTTTAAAACCTGGCATTGAAAATGCTTAAGTACCTACTTAAAATTACCCTTGTGGCTGTTTGTTCTTCATATTTATTGAGGCTAAATTAAATGTTCGATATGAAGAGTATTTTATGCCCATATTCCCTTTTAACCCTTTTCCAGTTAGAAGTGGTTTATAGGTCGTAGTTAAACATGTGTTGTATCTTAATTTGTATGAGTAAGACAGTCCATTTTTTGATGAGTTTTCACTGTCATTTCTCAACGGCCGGTTTTCGTTTTTATTGACATTTTCTGAAGTGGCAATAAAAATGAAATAGCAATTTAGCATAGATCATCAAATTAATTTAAGAAAACCGGCTACAAATAAAAACATAATAATAAAAACTTATAAATGGAGTCTTAATTCTAATAAACAAACTATTACAATTCAGAAATCTTTTCTGCAAACAAATATTTTAACAACAATATTTACTTGTACTCAGAAACGGTACATGACGCTAATCTTTTAAATATTAAAACATTTACAAATTCCCTTTAATCCTGGCAGGTTAGAAAAAAACATACATCATCCATTGTTGGGTGACGTTTTAAAAATGTTAAAAAGGTTTGTTGTTAAGGGCTTATCCAAAGGGTTGTAAATAATGACCGAGCAACTCTATGCAGACCCACTGTGCACTAAACGGTTAAAGAAAGGGTGAATGTGAGTGCAAAATGTTTTTTGATGGCAGAACTTTTATTGTTATTCTGCTACAGTTTGACTACAGTTTACGTAAAAGGACTCTAAATTTTTGGTTGTACATGTGTACAACCAAAAATTAGCACATGTGTGCTTGATTTTTCTTAACCATTCATACTATCGACGAGTCATTTTGATTAATCTAACTATAACTAAGCTATAAAAACCATAATAAACTTCGCGTACCGGTAAAATGGTTCCACTTTGCACCAAAATTGGCTCCACTTTTACAAATTGCATCGCAAATTTTATAAATATGGAGTTATGGTACTGGTAAATTCTTAGATTGGAGCATAGTTACCAGCCCACGAGCAAAGTAGGACCATTTTACGGTATTGACAAAAATTACAAAATATTACGGTCAGTGTGCGCTGTAAACATTCAGACAACTTTAATACACATTCTTAAGAAAAATTATCACATAATAATAAAGTTTAGGCAATTACTGTTAGTTAACACTTCAACGCATTTTAACGTTACCCTTTTTCTTTGCATGCGTTTCATAATCTTTGATGCGTCAGTGATAACGGCCATGCACTCCGTTGCACCGGCGTTGCACTAATCACACTCTTATCATGACATGCACTGACAACTTGTCAAATCCTGACATATTTATGAATTTTATTACATCTAAAACATTAGTAAAACATGTTAAACATGACGTTTTTTCTCACAAGTCGTTTTTGTTCGAATTCAGAAAGAATATTACAATATGTATAGAGATAATACCGTGGGAAGTTTCTGGTGGCTACAGGTGTGTGAAAGATAGTCGTTTCATTAATTTTTGCAATATGCTTTTATTGGAACAGTGACATGTTTATATTCACCGAGCGGTGATTTATTTCGGCCAACATTTTGCGTATTGTATTGTTAAGTAAATACTAATAAAGAGTATTGCTATTACTCATATTGCTATAAAAATAATGTATTTATTCATATTGAAATCAAAATAAAGAACAAATTTTTATTTAAAGGTTCCGTAATGTACCCTGTATATGTAGCAAATAAATATTCATGAGTAGGTACGTAATTGGATATATAGTTTTAAAGATGATTTGGTCAACATTTATTACTTACCTACTTACTTATTTTTCTTTATAAACTGTGTTTAATAGTTTCTGATAACTGCATTTCGTGTAAACATGTGAATATATGTATTATATTCGTCATTATAAACCATCTTGATTTGTTTTCAACATAAACTGTAGCATTCATTTTACATAACACATAGTTTATGTGAATGGGACGCAGAAAAATTCTGTGTTTGACAGTAAAGCTATATGAATCGAGTGTTTTTTTAAACGAATATATTATGTACTTTATAGTAGCTTGAAATTTTTTATAGCTTTTAAATACCGTAACATACACATTTTAAGTAAAAATCAGATTAAGTTACGCCAAATTCCACAATACGTTCAAGAACGTGTGTAAAATAGCTATAGTTTTTCCACTGAAGCATTTTTATTAAGTAATTTTTCGCTGCAATCAGTCGTTAAGGGATGTATAGTTATCAGTAACGTAACTTTTCAAATTATATATTATTGCAAAGGAAAGGATACAAAATGACACGAATTACCTATGTCACAAATGCAAATTGATTATTATCATAAAATATTTCATTCGAAAAGATAGGTGTATTTCAAGTGACCACACGCGCCGCTCGCTCGGACGTAGCCCGTCTACGCGCTGCGTAGAGGCGCCTACGCCATTCCACAAAACACACAAAAACACGTGCAAATCCTCAAAATACCACAAAAATCAAATAAACCATAAATAAATAAGCAATATTAAACAAATAGTCATAGGTATTTGCACAATTGTACGATTTTGCAAATGTAATCGGCGATTTATAATAATTCCTAGCCTCAATATTATTGATAAAATGACTAATCCTTATTTACACTGAATGTGTTTGAAGTGGTGAGATAAGACTACAGGTAGACCGAATAAGCCATTTCTATTGGTGGATTTTTGATTTCATATCGCCAATTTATACTGGAAATCTGCCATACAAATACAGAACTACGAGGGATGGATTTATTATCAAAAAGCGAAACACCTGTAATAATAACCAAGTGTATTTTTCATAGAAAAATATATATTGGTTTTTGTTGCGATTTTGTGTGTAATTCAACCCACGAGCGGATTTTCTTCCGCGCGCGGTTTTACACCACCAACTTAATGGGGTGGAGAGTGGTGGCGCCACTGTCATTCATCGGACGCAAGATAGTATGCAGAATTGTTAGTTGCAAATTTGTCCACATTTTGACGATAAGCTTGTCGACACGCTAGTAACTGAAAATAATAAATATCTTTGAATTTTGTCTTGTAGAGTATGTTTATAAAAATATCTTCATTAATGAATACTTTTAAAGTAAACATACATTTACAGTAGAAACAAATCTAAGGCTCCGCCTCCGAAAGAGCGCGTTTGTATGTGATAGAAAGAAATGGCCACATTTAGGCACGTTTGGCGTACCTAAACGGGGAATTTGTTAACAGAGAACCTTCTATACGTAGTACTATTACTTATTCTATGATGGCGGGGACATTGTTTAATGTCTTTCAATACTTGCCTAACTAGTGAGTCTGGCAAGACTAGTTAATTTGTTACATTCGTTAAATAGTTCGTGCAATTCTAGGATATCAAGGATAAATCCCCGGGATAAATAGGTACTTACCTACTTATTGTAATAAATATTTTTGATTATTTTGATCATTAATTTCGTTTTAATATTTTTTTACGTTTTTAAAACAGTTAGAATTCCTTGTAATCTTACATAGAATAAAGTATAAGTCAAGTTCACAATAAGTCAGTCTCAACTTAAATCCTTAATGTGTGTCGTAACTTTATAGGTAGGTACGGGTGATAATAAATCATAAATAAATAATGCACTTATGTAAACGCTTTATTGTACAAAACATAACATAGGTACTCAAGAGATCTTTTTCAGAAGAATCGCGCGCGATAGACTGTTCGTCACTTTCTGATTAATAATAATAATAAATAAATAATAATAAATTAGTTCTTTATTTAGGTATTAACCCATTACATTACATTATAAGATTAAAAATATTAAATTAAATTAAACTTAAAAATTAACAAAACACTACAGAAAAGGAGTCGTAGACACCTTACTCATTAGGTAGCATGTCGTGCACACTACCTTTACAATACTGTTTGTCGATTCGCTCACTCTCCCGACAAAGGACCAGTGTCTCTTACGCATAATAGCGTAGAAGTCGTCCACTCTGTTCACGGCAAACATACCAGACGCGCTACACCGCCACGGTAGCCGTAACATCACACGAAACGCGTTGTTGTACTGTACTTGCTGTCAAAAAGTGACAGATAGTCTATCACGCGCGCGAGTAGAGTACAGAGTCAAGTTATGCTAGCAGGGCTGATATTTTACTTATATTGCGTAGAAATGATCTTTTAGTATTGGATTGACGCGAGCCGGCAAGCCAATGAGCAAACGATCAATTTCCGTTTAATCCGCTTAGCGTTGCCACACTAAACTAAATAAGAGATGGATGTATGCCCCAGGAATTTAATCTGTTCCAAATTCGCTTGGATTATTTGGTTTAGATTTTGATACGTGAGTGGGAAACTTTACTTTTCTTCAAGTCACGCAAAGTTCTCTTGACGTTATGGAATTTACGAGTAGTGGCAAATCCAAGATTTTAGTTTGGAGGGGCTTGACTTTGACTTGAGGAGATAAGATACACAGATGCTTTTGGGATGCTTGACCCCAAAAGCCATGGATCCACTAGCTACTTATCTTAGTGAAGTAAGTACTACTATACTACTGGTACTACAGTTAGTTATTTTTAATACAAGGCAAACCGACTTCGCAATACAATTTATCCCAGAACTCGACCCGCTCCCGCTCAGCGTACCGACCCGCGGCCAACTTCACGTTGATGTCCAGATATTGTTTGTTCCTCGTCGTGTATGCCGGCCATGTCACCCCGCAGCTGCCTGGAGTCGGGTTGCTGGAAACGATGAGGGTTTGTTAGAACCTGACGTTTGAAAAAACGTCATTACTCATTGGTGAAAAAAGACCCCGTGCTAATAATCTTGAGCATTTCATCCCCATTCATCCGATGTTGCGTGATACATTCATGTTATGTTACATTACACTACATGTAATGTAATTAAGACGAACTTATTATATTAGGACAATGGACACTAATAGAATCTGTCTATAACAAGTGCACCTATATCTAATTAACCTACTTATCATCGTACTATCAGTTTTGCCGGCGTGAGATTACTTGCCTAATCCCAAGTTCTTTGCGTATTCACTTGTTTTTAGGCATTAACTGTCATATATTGAACATCAAAACTGAGGCGAAACTGCATCTTATTTAGGTAGTTTAAACTTTTGCATGTGAGTGGGAAACTTTACTTTTGTTAAAGTCATACAAAAGGTATCTTGGCCTATTAGAATCTACTTATCTAATGATTATTCATTAAGATAAGTAGATTCCATTACGCCGACACTAACCTGGTTTTAGCGAAATCCGTCCACAGTCCCGTCACTTTCGACACGTAATTCTTCAACTTATCTTGCGCTTCATACACATCTTTAGTAAAATCATTGGAGAACATATAAAACAGTTCGTCGGCATGACAGGCCCCTTTCAAGTCTAAACCCATTTTAGAATAATTCTTAAATACATTCAGATCGCTGTCGAAACTAAACCTATACATGTAGATAGGGCTATTGTATTTGGAATACAAGAAACTGAATCTATGAGTATCATACACAAAGTGCGTATCACTCAACATAGTGACAATTTCCTTAAAATCTTGCTTTGTGAACTCACTATCACCGATGTAGAACTTCCTTATTCTTTTACCCAATTCAGTCATTTTCTCTTGATTAACTTTTTCAGCGATTTCTCTAGGTACGTCGTAGGAAGGATTTTTATTGTAAAAGTCTAGCTTTTCTAAACGATCCTGGATCATTATTATGGCTTCAGCGGAATTGTATCCCAGCAACAATGGAACTTTGCGCATTCTTCTTGACAAGATACTGTCGATAGGATTTTCGGTGAGGAACGCTTGGACATTACGGAATGTTTTTTCGACAACAGGCAAAAACCGCTCCGGTAGTCCTCTATGCTTCTCGTCTTCTGTGCTTGTCTCAGCTGTCAGCTTAGTCAAGTTTGCTGCTGGTAGACTTCTTAGAAACACAAGCAATTCCGTGGTATTTTTGGTATTATTTCCCAAATATTTGCCCACACGGAACGCCCTACTCTTACTATTTTCGCCTATCGCCCAATCGTGGATACTCGTACCACTCTGAGCGATAGCTTTGTGGAACAATCCTATCGACATTGGCGATATCATGTGATGTGTCACAGAGCACGCGCCGGAGCTCTCTCCGAAAATTGTAATATTATCCGGATCTCCACCAAACTGGGCAATATTCTCCTTTATCCATTTCAACGCAGCAACTTGGTCCTTCATGCCCGCGTTTCCAGGGACCTCAGGGGTATCCAAGCATAGGAATCCTAATACTTCAAGGCGATAGTTCAAAGTGGCTTGAACAACATCTTGCTGTAGGAGAAACTTCGGTCCGTAAAGGTCGTCGTTCCCCGAGCCAGCTAAGTAGGAGCCTCCGTGAATGAAGACCATGACGGGTTTGGACTGGTGGATGGACTTGGTGAAGATGTTCAGGAACAAGCAGTCCTCGCTGCCCTCGAAGACGGAGTCGGGGGCGGCGTCGGTTTGCGCGCAGACGGAGCCGTACTCGGTCGCTTTGCGTATGCCCTGCCAGGGTTGAGGAGGGCGGGGAGCCTGGAGAAAAAACATGCTGCTCAAAAAAGAGTAAACATTACCGCACAGGGCTTGTGGACAAATCACGCGAGGTTCGATGGGAGGGAGGGGGGTCAGGAAAAAATCACGACAGATCACGTTGGGGGGGGGGGGGGGGGGGGTTATAAGGAGACTTCACGTGTATTTGTCTACAGTGAATGAAGCTAAGAAAAAATATCTACCACATGAGTACAAATAAAAAATAAACAAGATTTACTATGATACGATGAGGTAGGTCCCAGTGCTCGACACTGTCTCAATAGTTGACACTTTCAATCTTAATTCGTGGCAATAAAGGTGCATTGGCAAACAGGGTACCTATTACATTTTAATTCGCTAAAATGTACTCTTTATGAAATAGTAAAGAAATAATCAATATTAGTAAATATCATCAATGTCATCATTCTAAATGCAATAATAGCATTTCACTTAAATAAATACCTACACAAACAATTGCGTTGCCTTGTTATTCGATATTCGCTCATAATCGTAAAGGCATCTGGTTAATAAATTATTTAGGTACCTAGCTTGATTATTGATAATAATACAATGCAGAATCAATGGTTGAATTTTAAATAGAAAATTCTCAGCGGTTCTTAGAAGCACAGGAACTTACCCGAAACCGTAGCGGTCCGACGGGAGGCGTGGCGTACGGGATCCCCTTGAAGCTGTAATACGAGGGGCCATCGTAAAACGTACCTACTCGCCATGCCCTGCAGCACACCTTTCTTCACCGTCACGATCGGCTCATGCTGCAACCAAGGTACCTACACAAAAACTGCAGTTCTTAGAACCGCAGGAACTTACCCGAAACCGTAGCGGTCCGACAGGAGGCGTGGCGTACGGGATCCCCTTGAAGCTGTAGTACGAGGAGCCATCGTACAATGTGCCCGCCACGCCCTGCAGCGCACCTTGCTTCACCGTCACGATCGGCTTATTCTGCAAACATGGTTAACATGAGACGTTTCCATGTGCTGCTGATGCTTCAATAAAATGGAACGTGAACTCGCTGGGACATTAGTTTACCCTGAGAACGACAGAACAGAAGTTGCCTACCGGTTAGCCTAGTGGGTCGACTCTACCCGCGTCTCTTTACGCTACCTGCGAAGCTGATAGTCCCGGGCCCGGATCCCGGTAAGGGCAAATATTTGTGTAATGAGCAATGACCATGAGTATTTGTTTGATGTTTTCTATGTATTTATATGTATCGTCGTCTAATATATTTGTTCTAGGCCCTTCAGCAAAACATGCGGCCAACTTCTACGGTTGGCCAACAAAACGTAGTAGGTACCAAGGCCCCACCGTATGCCTACAAAAAATGCTACTAGGGTAGGTACCTACCCATAATAACACAAGCCTTATTGAGCTTACTACTGGGCTAGTTCGATTTGTGTAGGTAAGATCGTCCCCTAATATATATTTAAGTATTTATTATTTATTTATTGTTTGAGTTGGCGAGGTCAACAAGTGAAATCAAAAGATTTTTCGAAATAGTCAACTGCTTATATTACAAATATTATAGCCTATGTCACTCCTCTCCACGATTAAGAAGAATCCAACGTCATTGACACCTCATATGTCGAAATCCGTCAAACGATTTAGGCTGCAAGGCGTGCCAAAGAGATACAAACATAGGTACATATTTACGCTCGAAAAACATACCTAATCCTCCTTCTATCAGGGCCCATTTCGCACTTAGCACTTGGACTCTTGTAGGTAATACCATGGATGCAACGAATAGGTACATGAATTGAATGAATTGAATTGAACATTGCTAGGTAGCCCCGACATTTGTTTTCTATTCAGTAAATTTTATGGAATACTGTCCTGGCTTCTGACATACAACAAAATATGAAGTTAAGACTACAACTGCATACATCCGAAAGTTAATTAATTTTCCAATTGATGCCCTCAATTATAGCTATCCAGCGATAGCTAGGTATCACGAATACGCCACCCATACCAGATGTCGCTTATCGCCAACCTAAACCAGTCCTCTTGTTAGCATACACAAGTAGGTTATCAAACTACAACAATTTATTGTACACATTTTGTTGTACCGCTTTTGCCTAGTTGGTAGTGACGCCGCCTACGAAGCTAGGTCTAGGGTTCGTATCCCGGTAAGGGCATTTATTTGTGTGATGAGCACGAATATTTGTTCCTGAGTCATGGAAGTGGATGGATATTTTTTATGTATTTATTTATCTGTATAATCTATCGTCGTCTAGTACCCATAGTACAAGCTTTGCTTAGTTTGGGACTAGGTCGATTTGTGTAATCATCATCATCATCATATCAGCCGAAAGACGTCCACTGCTGGACATAGGCCTCCCCCAGTGCCACAATGACCGGTCCTGCGCCACCCGCATCCAGCGGACTCCAGCGACCTTTACCAGGTCATCAGTCCACCTTGTGGGGGGCCTACCCACGCTGCGCCTTCCGGTACGTGGTCGCCACTCGAGAACCTTTCCGCCCCAATTGCCATCGGTTCTACGTGCAATGTGCCCCGCCCACTGCCACTTAAGTTTAACGATTCGGAGGGCTATATCGGTTACCTTGGTTCTGCTGCGGATAGCCTCATTTCTGATGCGATCACGCAGAGAAACTTTGAGCCTTTCTTATGAGGCCTATTAATAAGCGACCACCTTTCGGTGCCTTACGCCGTCACTGGCAACACACACACTTTATATTATAGGTACTTACCCGAATTCTTAGGATAACTATACTTCCACCCACCAACTTCATTAGTTTATTAATTGTATTTTGAACCTGTTATTTTATACTAACTAAGTACTTACCTTCGTACAAAACACTGTAGTATATCTTACTGGATGCAATACATAAACACAAAACAAAAGTAAAAGGTGTCGACCTACAACTCTGCACATGATTCTTACTAAAGCGTGTGACTGTTAGTGAGTCGATCCGACGCCTATGCGGAATTTATATTTCATGTTGGTATGGATGAAATTTTAAATGAATGAAAACTTAGAAATTGTTATTAAAATTTGTACCTTCTAGTTTCGAACATAATGTCGATATTTGTATAAGCAACTTTGCTACAAACGTTAATCCAAACAATATTTATCAAATCGGTTTTCCTCGTTCTGAGTCACTCCCTGAGTAACCTACCTATACGTAGATCGTTCTCTACAATTTCCCGAAGAAAGGCGATGCCGGCAATATTAGTTCCCGGCAAAATTGGCAGTATTCCTGGGAATGGCTTTGTGTCAACGGCACATAAGCATAAGCGGCAATAGATCCACACTCCTTTTCATGCCATATTAATTATAGTATTATCCCTTGCAGGTGTGGCAAATGTTGCCAATAAGGTGAACGAAACGCTCTCGCTCTCGTGCAGTATCAAAACGCACACAGAGAGAGAGAGAGAGCAAGTCGGTCGACGACCCTCACGAGCCTAACACCATAAATCACGGATTACTAATATGTAGCTCCATAATCAAGAGTTTAATATACTGCCTAGCACTCAAGATATCCCGGACTTTTATTCATAACTGAATTACATTCGATGGGTTCGGAAGGACCCCGGAACACCTTCCAAACTTTGTATTTGTGGATCTATGAGAGGAGGCCCGCCCAATGCAGTGGGACGTTTATTAGCTGATGAAGATAATGAATATTACCACGCACTCAAATATATCTTGTCACGTATCTAGGTATAAACATTGTCATAGTTTTATCAAATATAATATGCATAGTTAGTACCATATATTTTACGCGCAATGAGTGAATTCGCCGCTAGAGGCGCTAGTGGCGCGTCGGGGCTTCAAAATGTCAAATGCCATAGTTTGTGAGTGGATTTTGCGCGTTTTTTCATAAATAGCTGAGATATTATGATATAAATGTGTGTTACGGGTCCATGAATCTCGGTGCTTTAAAAGCGAATCTAAGAAAAACTCGTGCAAAAATAAATCGGAGGTAGTAATCATAACAATTATTATTTTAAATTATTGATTTAGTCTTTTAAGCATAAATTAAATGTAAATTTTGTTTTACGCCAGTAATAACAAACTTTTATAGCTATATTTCCGGACCCGACACGCCATTGGCGCCAACTGGTGAGCGCAAAAACGGTAGCCCTCATTATTATCATTCGGGAGAAATAACCATAATAACACCGCTACTCGCGCTGTGGGTAAATTGTATTGTGTTCTGGTGATGAGTTAGGTCGCCAGGGCTCCTGAGGTCCTGAGGACGCGCTGTGATAAGAATAAATGACTAGCATTTGTCTCAAGCTGGCAATACAACGGATCCAAAAAAAAAGGGTCAACAACGCATTGGTGAGTCTTCTGGAGTCGCAAGCGTCCACAGGGTACAGTGTCTGCAAGTATAATTAATTGGCTACTTTCCTAAAAAAATATATTTAGTCCGTCAGTTACATTATATAAGAATATTGGACACGTGTTTTTCATTTTGTCAATCAAAGAAAAAATGATGAAGATATAGCCCGTTAAAGTTCCGCGTGACGTCACATTATAGTACACTTTTTAGCATAATGTGACGTCACGCGGAATTGTAACGGGGTATATCTTTATCATTTTTTGTATAATTGACAAAATAAAAAATACTTGTCCAATATTTTTAGACAATCTAACTGACGGACTAAATATAATTATATTTTTTTACCCAAGAAAGTACCCAATTAGCAACGTTGTAGTAATAATAAAACATACTTTTATAGTCAAGTAGATAAAAATATATTTGATATCACATATTTAAAGTATAAAAATAATTAAATAGCGTAAAAGGTTTACTCTATTTAATTATTTTATTAAACATGTACTCGTGATCTTTAATAATAAGTAGGTAACAAATATTCAATGGTTAACGAAATACACAATACTTATATGATTATAAATATTGTCTACTTTAAAACTAGACGACATTTTTATTGCACATAACATAAATATATATATATACAGAACACAATAATAAAATATATGTAAATCCTATAAATGATGATCAGTCTTTATTGCCAAAGAGCGATTTAAACAACCGTTGGAAATCGGAAAGACTATTTACAAATAAATTAATATCGTACAACCAGTTGCGACAAGCATTTTTCGGGGTCGTGTATACAAATCACAATAAATGGCATAAATTGAACATGAGCGCTCATTGTAATTCGTTCCTTTGACGTACATTCCCGCCTTTACCACCAACTGATTATTGGCAATCAAGGTAAGGATTCAACTGATTTTCTACAGCATAAAAATACTACTGTTACCACTTAGTAAGTTGGCGCGTAAGATTTTTATTCTCAGTTGGGTAAGACCGCGGAGCGTTTCAACCGCCGCACTTTTATGAAACGATTTGTGGAGGAACTAGTGAATTATATAGGGAGGCAGCAGTGGAGGAGATAAATTATAATGCGATGGCGAATGAATAAAGTTTAATTAAAATATAAGAATTACAATTCTAAACACGATCGATTTCGTGTTGTCCCAAGACCCGATGTATGAATTAGTGCGACAAAATCACCAAGAATTAATAAAATCAAATAACCTTGCTTTTCTAACAGCAATAAGTATTAAAACTAAATGCCACCATGATATTACATTCGCCAATAAATCGTTACATAAAAGTGCGGCTTTACTCAGTTAGTTACCACCAAATTGGTAGAACGTAACTACTGGAAAAAAATTCAGATTTAGCCAATGTCTTGTTCGTTTTTACAAGTGACTCTTACTAATGCAAGGCAAACCAGCCTCACAGTACAACTTGTTCCAGAATTCCACCCGTTCCCGATTTGCGTAGTGTCCCGTTTTGAGTTCAGTGCCAATTTCCAGGAACTCCTTGTTGGCGATGGTGTATTTCGGCCACGTCACTCCGAGAGATCCGTCCGGAGTCGGGTTGCTGGAATCAAAATGATAACATTCAGTGGGTTATCAAAAAAACAAGCTGGTTGACCAAAAATCCTAGCATATCATTGAAAACTCAAACTTCCCATCCAATATTTGTTTACAGATATATAAAAAATTATAGACAATTCAAAACATCATATTTTCATATTTAAATAAATATGTAACTAGTCAAGTTCAAGCAAAAATTATTTGCAATATATTTTATGCTCTAGGAAATTGTACCATAAAGCATGCTAGCACTAAGGTTTGCTATCGTGCATTATTCACATTACAGTAAGAAACCACAGATTTAACCATGACTAACAATGAAACAGGAAAACGATTTATACATGAACAATCATTTTAAATACCCAGAAAAGCAACACGGAAAGGAACTAATTATTCACCTGGTTTTCGCAAAATCCGCCCACAGTTTAGTAGTTTTCCACACATATTCCTTGAGCTTATCCTGCGATTCGTAGTCGTCTTTAGTTATCTTGGTCGAGAAAATGTAGAACAACTCGTCGGCGTGACACACACCTTCCACGTCGAAACCAGACATGTTCTTAACTATGTTAAGATCACTCTCCACGCTGAACCTATACATGTAAATAGAGCTATTGTATTTCGAATACAAGTATGCAAATCTATGCGTATTATATACGAAATGCATATCAGATAACAAGTCAACAATTTCCGGCAAATCTTCCTTTTTAAACTCTCTGTCACCAACATAGAATTTCCTTATTCTTTCAGCCATTTCATTCGTTCTTTCCTGACTTACTTTCTCGAAAATTTCTCTAGGCACGTCATACGATGGCTGCTTATTGTAAAAGTCTAACTTTTTCAGTCTAGTTGCGAGCATTATTATGCTCTCAGCAGAATTATATCCTAGTAGTAAAGGTACTCTACATATTTTTTGGGACAGGATGAGGTCCATGGGTTCTTCGTTGAGGAATGCTTCTACATTTTCAAACTTTTTTTCACGTACCGGTGCAAAATGAATAGGCAGTCCTCTGTGCCTTTCATCTGAAGTCAGCGATTTCATAGTCAATTTGATTAACTCCGATGCCGGCAAGCCTTTTAAGAATTCTAATAGCTCTGTGGTATCATTGGTGTCCTTTCCCAAGTGTTTGCCGATTCTAAACGCCCTGCCCTTGCCGTCTTTACCTTGCGCCCAATCGTTGATACTGGTCCCACTCTGCGTGATAGCTTTATGGAACAGTCCTTGTGACATTGGGGACAGCATGTGGTATACGACGGAGGACGCGCCAGCGCTTTCTCCAAACAGCGTAATATTATCTGGATCTCCTCCGAACTGGGCAATATTGTCTTTTACCCACTTCATTGCAGCAACTTGGTCTTTCATCCCCGCATTCCCAGGAGCCTCCGGGATGTCCAAGCTTAGGAAGCCTAGAACTTCAAGGCGATAGTTGAAAGTGACTAGGACAACATCGTGTTGTAGCAAAAACTTTGGTCCGTACATGTCATCATTGCCAGACCCGGATAAGTATGCGCCGCCGTGGATGAAGACCATGACCGGGATTTTGGCTGAGGGTCGGAGGGACCTGGAGTACACGTTGAGGTAGAGACAGTCCTCGCTGCCCTCGAGCGCGGTGGAGCCGGACAGCAGGTTCACCTGGATGCAGATGGAGCGGTGTTCGGTAGCGTTGAGCACGCCTTGCCACGGCTGAGGCAGTTGTGGGGCCTGGATTCAAATACACATATTTTAAAATAACATCAACAACGATTATTCTCTGCTTCACCTAAAGTTTGACTGATAGAGAATGCCTTATTTATTTATTAAAAAGATGTTAACACGACATTACAGTAAAACCAATGCGTCATGGAACGAAACTAAACAAGACAAAACACATATAATTACATTGGTACAGTTGATTGCCTGTCATCCATCTCCTCACAGAATCTCAGACATTCACCGCACACATACATCCATCGCCACGCAAGTAAGTCACACTCCGGTGCTGATGCCAAGAGCGCGTTGAGTTGTGAGAGAGCGCGGATCAGCGGCGAGTTCCTGCGTGACACAGTGCGCGCTGCCGGCACCGCCAATGAATGCGTCGCCGTGCCCTGAGCGTTATTTTGGGGATATCCGGAGTATACAGTCGCACAAGGCGACTCACTAGCTCAGGACAATCTGACTCACCGCGTATGATCCGACACGCAGTCATCATCAAATTGTAATTACGCCTTACCTCCAACGAATTATAACCTAAGGTTCCTAACAGGTATTTGGTGGGATACAGGAATGGATAGTACCCAAAAACTTTCTTATGGCTCTGAGTGCGCCTTTTGTGTATGTAAATATGTACCTTTTACAAATACGAATTTGTAATCAGTACCAGATAAAGTGGCCTCCATTTCAAACTTTTCTGTTGCTAGTCCAATTGCATTCAAAATTGATCTCTACAAATACAAATCCGCAGTCAGAAAGTTTAAAAAAAAACCTTAGCTAGCATAGCCGTGTCTACACCGGACGCATGCTCGGCCGCTCGCCTCGCCCGAGGCACGTCTACATTGAGCGCGCACGCTCGGGTGAGGCGTGCTCAGCCGAGGCACGCGGATGCTCGGTCGCATGCCTCGGGCAAGGCGTGCTCAGCCGAGGCATGCGGTCTAGACACGGCTAATCGAGAGTTTACCCAGTGCGGTGTCTGGTTAGAATAGCGCCACCCCGTCTCTTTCCGTGGGGACCGTGGGTGTCGTAAAAGTAAACTACGGGACAGGGTTGAGGTGTGTTGTGGGTAAACTTAATGGCTAGCAACCTGTCACTGCAATATCGCATTTTCTCTGTCTCTGCCTGTAAACCCACAATTGCACAAGTGGCACTAAATGAATACAAATCGGAAAAGAAATTTAAATTTAAATTCTGTTGTGACTGCTGATTACATGAGCATGAATTAAATGAGGTCTGTTTTTTTTCTGCCAGCTTTTATAACGTCAACGGCAATCCGTTGAGAGGGTTCCAATTAACCCAAACACAATGTCTTTGATCAAACTACTAAAGTTTAGGAAATGCTAACTCTCCATCATCAGATCGGCATGGTGATGACTAAATTTTGCATTATCACTGAAGACAACAAGCCTATTCATATAAAAAAATTAATCCACTACATTATTATTATTATTATTCTGGTAGTGGCTTTGGCTGTGAGAGCCCTTGTATCACTGCGACCATTGCTGATCTATTGTGATCACCACTTACTACAATTCTTGGTGAAGTCCTGCAAACATGAAGAATTCCAGGATTTTGGTAAACTCAAGAAATTTGATCTGTTTCGGGGCACATGAAGTGTTTGCCCAGAATTGAGCTACGGCTGCTGCTCCGGTACATACTTGAAAGCGAAGCTGGCCCACAGGGGGTTGGGCATACGGGATACCCTTGAAGCTGTAATACGGTGATCCATCGTGCAATGTGTCCACAGCACCTTGTAGCCTACCCTGCTGCACCATTACTATCAGCTCATTCTGGGGAAAATTAAATACAATTTAATCAACGCGCCTCGGCGAGCCACACCCGGAGGCATTCGGCCGAGCATGCCTCGCCCTAACTCTCTGTGTAGACTTGCCTCGGAGCGCCACCCCTCGCCCGAGGCATGCGGCTGAGCATCCGCAAGCCTCGGGCGAGGCGTGCGGCCGAGCATGCGTCCAGTGTAGTCATGGCTATTCATCATTATCATATCAAAGACATCCACTGCCTAAGTCCTTGCTTTGTCTAAAATATTAGGTCTGTAGGAAAATCTTTTCATATTTTCATGCAACAGAGTTTCCACCTAGAAAATCCTGGACAAAAAATGTCTGGTAAACTTTGTTATTTAAGAGAGTGGATCCGAAACTGACAAAAATAAGAATTACAGCTTAAGTCACAATTCTTGTGTAATGTAACTCATTCAGTGCAAACGGTTTCGTAGCGCTATGCTCATAGCCGATAACCTAGCGGGTTGCTGGCACTGAAAGTATTAGGGTCGTTCTTCTTTTCGACCGACAATAGCCTGTCCCTCGTCTTATTACGGCATCTCATTTGAGTAATGATGTTTACGGTTTTATAATGTTCGAATGAACGCCCATATTATTTTATTAATTAGTGATGTTTAATATTTCACTTTCTCTAACCAGCATTTTTTTTAATGTTTTTTTTTTCGTAGAATGCCGTGACAGAGTGGTAAACCAAAATGTTGTCCCCACTGAAAGAGTCCACTTTGTCACATGTTTTTTTATAGAAACCAACCGTAAATAAATATTTATATTGGCCAGAAAGGAAACTTTAATTAGTTCTAATGAAGAAACCTATGCATTTTTTTTTAAATCGCACTTCAAAACCACAATTTTCGATTGTTCAAAAACCAAAAAAACAGAAAACCCTCGGATCATTGTCGGTAAAAAAGAAGAACGACCCATTACAGTTATATACATTTGCATGTCTTACAATAAAATCAGCAGTAAGTGTAGTAATATTAAAATACTTCTTTTCCATTTAAATATATATTTTTTTAATAGGTAATAATTATAATTTATGCACAAGTAAGTATATGATTATGAAATTAACAAACTTGTTAAACTTTAAACAACAACTTTTATGTTTGCATCCGTCATAGTCAGGATGTAAAAGCGCTTAATCTTATTTATTATGAGTAGGCAAATAATGGATGTAATCAATTATTAGGAATTAATGTTTTAGGAATCCTATGTGAAATGCATACAACATCTATGTAAAAATACCGTATTATGCCTGGGTATAATCTCAAAAGTTAAAAATACTTGAACCTTTTTTATCTTTGAACTTTGTACATACTTTTCTGCCAGTCGCATTCACAACGAGAACAAACAACACAATAACCCGATACAACTTATTCACCATTGTGTCTGGAACCGGAGACAAACTCCGAATAAACCGCTTGGGGGCTTGGACTAGGATACTTATACTTGTTGAAAGTAACTTGAGCATTTTTCTTGTTTTTAGTTTTCCTTAAAGATTCTTGGAAATCTTGGAGTTTACATTTTTCCTATTTTGACATTTCTGACGTGATCGTGAACTTGTTGACATTGACAGTAGTTGTTTTTTTTTTTCGTGCATCGGACAGGCTAAGACCATGAGACATACTGCCCCGTCTTCAGTAATTTGACAGTCCTTGTATCGGTCATGTCATGTTCTAGACATGTAAGAATTATAATACTCTATTTTAGACAGAGGCAAAGAGAATATTGAATATAATATAAGTATAGAGTTGTCAGTCAACATTATTGGCAGTAGCGCCATCTAGAGTCGCAGGAGTAACATACAGTTCAAAACACATGCCTATATTTTGTGAGAAGAATTTGAATGAATGGAAAAAATTTGTATCCATCATTTCGGAATCCTACCAGACCAGGTTTGTTGCATAAGTCTACTCTGGTAGTTTGTGTCTTTAGGGTCAGTTGACAAAAATAATATTTTTTTACCATATCGCATCGTAACAAATGAAATGGAACCGGCCAAGTGCGAGTCAGACTCGCACACGAGGGTTCCATATTGTACTCGCATGATAGCTTGATAGCGTGCAGGTAATCAAATTTTATTTTAGGGTGAATACGTCTAGTGCAACGTTGAGCTCCCGTCACGAAGTTTTTGGTAAATTGCTAATAAAACAGTATTAAAAACACAAATAATTTATTTTCTATATACAGGTTATAAATATGTAGAAAATCATCTATATTCGTAGAAAAATAATTATAGTTTGTGATTGTGACTTAGATAGAATATGTTATTGATTTATTATCACACTTATTTTAAGTTTCATGACACAGGTTTGTACATGATAGAGCCTAAAAATAAACATATTTCTTATTATAAGGTACTTAGTATTTAATATTTACAATTGTAAATAAAAGGGCCTTCTCAGGAAAAAAAATGTTGTCACTCAATGAGCGTTTCTCTTTATAATGACATTGATAATTCGTTTTACATCTGTGTACGGCAGCGACCATCGGTGGCGGTCAATGTCTAGTAAATTTGACAGCTAATGTCAAGTTTAGGTACTATTGACCGCCACCGCAGGCCGCACCAGTGTGATGGAGGCTTGAAGCAAGGCCTTACTTGTAAACCCGTTGTCGGGTGACAATCGGCCAATTGTTAAGTTGGTCAAATAGAAGCGAGTGGCCCGTATATGAAACTACAAGTTACAATTTTACAAGTCCAAACTGGCAAGTTTGGTCAAACTTCTTTATGTTTAAAAATTACTCTAAAAAATTAACTGACGATTTGAAAGTGCTTGTTACTAGGCCTACTTGAATAAAGATCATTTTGAGTTTGAGTTTGAAACGGCCAGCACGGCTATCACAAGACGGCGCGCGAGCTCTCTCGATTTTTCTCGCACTATACCTCTCTTTCTAAGTTTTCTAATAAGAGGGAGACGTATAGTGCGAGAAAAATCGAAAGAGCTCGCGCGCCGTCTTGTGATAGCCGTGCAGTCGTTTTTGGGCAATACACTCAAGTGTTGCCAGTTTAGACTTGTACGAGTAGGTACACCTAGCAATTTGTCACAACAACCTAGACTGACGCAGCTATAAGATGGAAAGAGACAGCGAACATTCATTTCATTAACTTCGTAGGCGTTTGTCGTGACAAATTGATAGGTGTATAGAACGCCTAATGGTGGCACCACACTTGGCGGTATTTGCTCAAATATTCGTGTTGCATCCTTTTCCTTCCTACGGCAAATGAAAGAAAGGCAACGATGCAACGCGATCACGCAACCCCAAGTGTGGTGTCAGTATCAGGAATTCGCAATCATACTGCTCGGCCACGATTTGGAGCGCCAACGACAATAAATATTAAGTCATAATTGATTCCCATAGACCATTCTAATTTCTGTAGACACTGTCACAGCTGTAGATATACCATGTGTGTAATTTTCCGCTTTCTTTATTTAGAAAAATACGCCACTTAATTACTTATTTTAGATACTTAATAATCTATAATTAATTACATTCGCGTTTTATAATGCATTCGCGGTCTGTAACAGTGTGCATGTCTTAGCGGACATAATGGAGCTTTAAATAAACTCCATATTTGTATAAATTAACAATTTAATTAAAATATAACGCGCTGATTGTTACAAGATCGGATTGCAAGTGAAGTTGGTATATGTTTTGACAGCCGTGGATGCGTTTTTCGTCTGAAGATTTGGCATTAGCAACGTTGTGACGGCTCTTAGCTTTGCAGTGCCGAAACAGTGCATTAAAATGAAAATGGCCCATGAGCGTAAAGGCGCAGGCTGCGCCAACGTTTTCTATAAAGTGAATGAATTGAATGTTTTCTGTCTCTTTCCATCTTATAGGTGTATAATGGCCTTTATGAGCATAGCAACATTCGATTTTTCTTATGTTGGTACAGTCCGCGCACGACTAAAAAAAAGCTGTACTATGAAGTTCCGTCTCTTAAACGTAGTGGTTATATTCTCTTTTCCGTCAGTTTCGGCAAACAAATATTGTTGAAAAACATGTTTGACGTTTAAAAAACAAAAAAACATGAAGCAGCAAATGCGGCTTTATTAAGCGGGAGGATTCATTCTTTCTTCTCCCGTAGGTACGTTACTAGTCCGGTCAGATGCGAATTTTTTCATCAATTATAGGAAAATTTCTTTCATTTCTGTATGGGAATTGAAACTTTCCATTTCCAACATGGAAATTCCGTACCTGAGAAGCATAAAACTGTAACTCTTATACACTATGTATAAGAGTTACACTCTGTATAAGAGTTACAGTTTTATCAGGTACCTACCTACATAAATTTCCTTAATCCCTTGTGAAAATTTCTAAAAAATTCCGATAACTTTTCCAACTTTTTGGAAAGTTTCCGCAATTAGCGCATGACTAGGTGCGATAGAGCGGCTCGGCGTACAGCACGGTGGGCGCCGACGTGTTGCTGCCCGCGGGGGGCTCCCGGGACAGCAGCAGCGCGGAGCGCGCGCGCTGCTTGGCTGCAAATTAATGGAGACGTTTAGCTTTTGGGGAATGCCGTTACGTCTCGTCAAAGGGTCATTTACATGGTGCAACATCTCGCACGCGAGTTTTATTACATTGCGGGGTTTGATTGAATTCGTCCTATTTCGGTAGCCCGCAGGCCCGCAGTGTAATAAAAAACTGCATACGAGTTGTTGCACCATGTAAATGGCCCTTTACTCTTTGTGACAAATTGATGGGTGTAAAGAACGCTTTAACAAGCAATCACAGATAGGGTTGCCAGCCGTGGAAGAGGCGGCAGAGGTTGGCCGGGGCAGTGGCGCCGCTGATGAGCCGCGCGACCTGCCCCGATGACAAGCTGAAATTTGCCAAGGAGATCGCTTGGTCACATTATGCAAGCTGTAGATGTTACTGTACGGTGTTACTTTAGCTACCTGATGATGTGGACGTCTAATATCCACTGGATCTGCTTGCATCAGAAAAAGGAGTCCTAGTCTATGACTCATGACTTACCGTTAGAGTGCTTGCAGCACATAGAATCTAATCAGCTATCAGCGCGGCTACAGGCAGCGCCCCAGCCAACGCTAGCAAAGCGAGCTGAGCCGGCGTGTGTCGTCATGGATACCCCACAACTGGTGATGTCGTGGACGATAACAACTGACTCACCATTAGAATGCATGCAGCACAACACCAAAGCAGCTATCAGCGCGGCTATAGGCAGCGCCCCAGCCAACGCTAGGAAGGCGAGCTGAGCCGGCGTGTGTCACCATGGATACCCTACAACTGGTGATGTCGTGGACGATAACAACTGACTCACCATTAGAATGCATGCAGCACAACACCAAAGCTGCTATCAGCGCGGCTATAGGCAGCGCCCCAGCCAACGCTAGCAAGGCATGCTGAGCTGGCGTGTGTGTAGCCCTGGATACCCCACAACTGGTTATATTGTGCACGTCGAAGGCTTGCAGGATCTGCTGAAACTCCGTGCCGAGGGAGCGGATCACAGCCTTCATGGCTTTGGGGGTGAGCGCCTCGCCGGAGTCGGTTTTGCGGAATTGGAAGCAGGGCCTGGAATGTTAGAAATTGGTCAGGCGGTGGTCTGCTACAAACGCCGTAGGTCGCGTCTGGCGTAACGCTGTAGGTACGCGACGTGCGAATGCTTACTATGGAAATGCATTATAGTGGTCTCTCTCACACGCCAGACGCGGCGCATGAGCGCCGTGCGCCGCGTCCGTATGTCTTAGGCCGCCTACGCAGTCATTACGGAGCATTCAGGCGGAACGGACGTCGCGTTTTTGCCATTGAAAAATCGAAGATGGTGAAATTTACAAAAGAACAAGATGAATTACTGATTGAAGCAGTGAAATTCAACAGAACTTTACTTGATGCCAGCGATAAAGATTATAAAAACAATGTGTTGAAAAACAAACGTTGGGAAGAACTAATCAGTTTGCGCTGGAAGCCGCGTCCAGCGCAGCGTCCGCGACGCGGCTTCCAGCAGACGCCAGACGCGACCTACGGCGTTTGTTGCAGACCAACGCCTAAATCGCAGAGTCGTTGAATTGGAGGAAGGTGGACGTTCGGCATTCACATTGAAATACCCAAAATAATGCTGTATTGAGCAGTACATTAGTCCTCGCTGTTCGGAGCTTGATAGTGTTTCACACCACTTTCATGACTAGGTTCAGCTGACTTCGGGCTATCATGGAAAGCGGCTCTTGTCCAACTGCAGATACGGCCGGAGCAATTTGCATTTACATCTACGATTGGTACGGTACGATTTTGGGTTCGTTACAACCCAGTATTTTGAGCAATTGGTGTCCTGTGACAGCCGTGCAGGTAACTCACCCCGGGCCGTCGGCGGTCTCGTGCAGCTGGAGGCGCAGGTTGCGCGGCGACACGGCGGCGGCGATGCGCGCGCGCAGCGCCGGCACGCGCCGCGCGCCCACCACCAGGCGGAGCAGGTCGCGCTCGCGGGCCGTCCTGTGACAGCCGTGCAGGTAACTCACCCCGGGCCGTCGGCGGTCTCGTGCAGCTGGAGGCGCAGGTTGCGCGGCGACACGGCGGCGGCGATGCGCGCGCGCAGCGCCGGCACGCGCCGCGCGCCCACCACCAGGCGGAGCAGGTCGCGCTCGCGGGCCGTCCTGTGACAGCCGTGCAGGTAACTCACCCCGGGCCGTCGGCGGTCTCGTGCAGCTGGAGGCGCAGGTTGCGCGGCGACACGGCGGCGGCGATGCGCGCGCGCAGCGCCGGCACGCGCCGCGCGCCCACCACCAGGCGGAGCAGGTCGCGCTCGCGGGCCGTCCTGTGACAGCCGTGCAGGTAACTCACCCCGGGCCGTCGGCGGTCTCGTGCAGCTGGAGGCGCAGGTTGCGCGGCGACACGGCGGCGGCGATGCGCGCGCGCAGCGCCGGCACGCGCCGCGCGCCCACCACCAGGCGGAGCAGGTCGCGCTCGCGGGCCGTCCTGTGACAGCCGTGCAGGTAACTCACCCCGGGCCGTCGGCGGTCTCGTGCAGCTGGAGGCGCAGGTTGCGCGGCGACACGGCGGCGGCGATGCGCGCGCGCAGCGCCGGCACGCGCCGCGCGCCCACCACCAGGCGGAGCAGGTCGCGCTCGCGGGCCGTCCTGTGACAGCCGTGCAGGTAACTCACCCCGGGCCGTCGGCGGTCTCGTGCAGCTGGAGGCGCAGGTTGCGCGGCGACACGGCGGCGGCGATGCGCGCGCGCAGCGCCGGCACGCGCCGCGCGCCCACCACCAGGCGGAGCAGGTCGCGCTCGCGGGCCGTCCTGTGACAGCCGTGCAGGTAACTCACCCCGGGCCGTCGGCGGTCTCGTGCAGCTGGAGGCGCAGGTTGCGCGGCGACACGGCGGCGGCGATGCGCGCGCGCAGCGCCGGCACGCGCCGCGCGCCCACCACCAGGCGGAGCAGGTCGCGCTCGCGGGCCGTCCTGTGACAGCCGTGCAGGTAACTCACCCCGGGCCGTCGGCGGTCTCGTGCAGCTGGAGGCGCAGGTTGCGCGGCGACACGGCGGCGGCGATGCGCGCGCGCAGCGCCGGCACGCGCCGCGCGCCCACCACCAGGCGGAGCAGGTCGCGCTCGCGGGCCGTCCTGTGACAGCCGTGCAGGTAACTCACCCCGGGCCGTCGGCGGTCTCGTGCAGCTGGAGGCGCAGGTTGCGCGGCGACACGGCGGCGGCGATGCGCGCGCGCAGCGCCGGCACGCGCCGCGCGCCCACCACCAGGCGGAGCAGGTCGCGCTCGCGGGCCGTCCTGTGACAGCCGTGCAGGTAACTCACCCCGGGCCGTCGGCGGTCTCGTGCAGCTGGAGGCGCAGGTTGCGCGGCGACACGGCGGCGGCGATGCGCGCGCGCAGCGCCGGCACGCGCCGCGCGCCCACCACCAGGCGGAGCAGGTCGCGCTCGCGGGCCGTCCTGTGACAGCCGTGCAGGTAACTCACCCCGGGCCGTCGGCGGTCTCGTGCAGCTGGAGGCGCAGGTTGCGCGGCGACACGGCGGCGGCGATGCGCGCGCGCAGCGCCGGCACGCGCCGCGCGCCCACCACCAGGCGGAGCAGGTCGCGCTCGCGGGCCGTCCTGTGACAGCCGTGCAGGTAACTCACCCCGGGCCGTCGGCGGTCTCGTGCAGCTGGAGGCGCAGGTTGCGCGGCGACACGGCGGCGGCGATGCGCGCGCGCAGCGCCGGCACGCGCCGCGCGCCCACCACCAGGCGGAGCAGGTCGCGCTCGCGGGCCGTCCTGTGACAGCCGTGCAGGTAACTCACCCCGGGCCGTCGGCGGTCTCGTGCAGCTGGAGGCGCAGGTTGCGCGGCGACACGGCGGCGGCGATGCGCGCGCGCAGCGCCGGCACGCGCCGCGCGCCCACCACCAGGCGGAGCAGGTCGCGCTCGCGGGCCGTCCTGTGACAGCCGTGCAGGTAACTCACCCCGGGCCGTCGGCGGTCTCGTGCAGCTGGAGGCGCAGGTTGCGCGGCGACACGGCGGCGGCGATGCGCGCGCGCAGCGCCGGCACGCGCCGCGCGCCCACCACCAGGCGGAGCAGGTCGCGCTCGCGGGCCGTCCTGTGACAGCCGTGCAGGTAACTCACCCCGGGCCGTCGGCGGTCTCGTGCAGCTGGAGGCGCAGGTTGCGCGGCGACACGGCGGCGGCGATGCGCGCGCGCAGCGCCGGCACGCGCCGCGCGCCCACCACCAGGCGGAGCAGGTCGCGCTCGCGGGCCGTCCTGTGACAGCCGTGCAGGTAACTCACCCCGGGCCGTCGGCGGTCTCGTGCAGCTGGAGGCGCAGGTTGCGCGGCGACACGGCGGCGGCGATGCGCGCGCGCAGCGCCGGCACGCGCCGCGCGCCCACCACCAGGCGGAGCAGGTCGCGCTCGCGGGCCGTCCTGTGACAGCCGTGCAGGTAACTCACCCCGGGCCGTCGGCGGTCTCGTGCAGCTGGAGGCGCAGGTTGCGCGGCGACACGGCGGCGGCGATGCGCGCGCGCAGCGCCGGCACGCGCCGCGCGCCCACCACCAGGCGGAGCAGGTCGCGCTCGCGGGCCGTCCTGTGACAGCCGTGCAGGTAACTCACCCCGGGCCGTCGGCGGTCTCGTGCAGCTGGAGGCGCAGGTTGCGCGGCGACACGGCGGCGGCGATGCGCGCGCGCAGCGCCGGCACGCGCCGCGCGCCCACCACCAGGCGGAGCAGGTCGCGCTCGCGGGCCGTCCTGTGACAGCCGTGCAGGTAACTCACCCCGGGCCGTCGGCGGTCTCGTGCAGCTGGAGGCGCAGGTTGCGCGGCGACACGGCGGCGGCGATGCGCGCGCGCAGCGCCGGCACGCGCCGCGCGCCCACCACCAGGCGGAGCAGGTCGCGCTCGCGGGCCGTCCTGTGACAGCCGTGCAGGTAACTCACCCCGGGCCGTCGGCGGTCTCGTGCAGCTGGAGGCGCAGGTTGCGCGGCGACACGGCGGCGGCGATGCGCGCGCGCAGCGCCGGCACGCGCCGCGCGCCCACCACCAGGCGGAGCAGGTCGCGCTCGCGGGCCGTCCTGTGACAGCCGTGCAGGTAACTCACCCCGGGCCGTCGGCGGTCTCGTGCAGCTGGAGGCGCAGGTTGCGCGGCGACACGGCGGCGGCGATGCGCGCGCGCAGCGCCGGCACGCGCCGCGCGCCCACCACCAGGCGGAGCAGGTCGCGCTCGCGGGCCGTCCTGTGACAGCCGTGCAGGTAACTCACCCCGGGCCGTCGGCGGTCTCGTGCAGCTGGAGGCGCAGGTTGCGCGGCGACACGGCGGCGGCGATGCGCGCGCGCAGCGCCGGCACGCGCCGCGCGCCCACCACCAGGCGGAGCAGGTCGCGCTCGCGGGCCGTCCTGTGACAGCCGTGCAGGTAACTCACCCCGGGCCGTCGGCGGTCTCGTGCAGCTGGAGGCGCAGGTTGCGCGGCGACACGGCGGCGGCGATGCGCGCGCGCAGCGCCGGCACGCGCCGCGCGCCCACCACCAGGCGGAGCAGGTCGCGCTCGCGGGCCGTCCTGTGACAGCCGTGCAGGTAACTCACCCCGGGCCGTCGGCGGTCTCGTGCAGCTGGAGGCGCAGGTTGCGCGGCGACACGGCGGCGGCGATGCGCGCGCGCAGCGCCGGCACGCGCCGCGCGCCCACCACCAGGCGGAGCAGGTCGCGCTCGCGGGCCGTCCTGTGACAGCCGTGCAGGTAACTCACCCCGGGCCGTCGGCGGTCTCGTGCAGCTGGAGGCGCAGGTTGCGCGGCGACACGGCGGCGGCGATGCGCGCGCGCAGCGCCGGCACGCGCCGCGCGCCCACCACCAGGCGGAGCAGGTCGCGCTCGCGGGCCGTCCTGTGACAGCCGTGCAGGTAACTCACCCCGGGCCGTCGGCGGTCTCGTGCAGCTGGAGGCGCAGGTTGCGCGGCGACACGGCGGCGGCGATGCGCGCGCGCAGCGCCGGCACGCGCCGCGCGCCCACCACCAGGCGGAGCAGGTCGCGCTCGCGGGCCGTCCTGTGACAGCCGTGCAGGTAACTCACCCCGGGCCGTCGGCGGTCTCGTGCAGCTGGAGGCGCAGGTTGCGCGGCGACACGGCGGCGGCGATGCGCGCGCGCAGCGCCGGCACGCGCCGCGCGCCCACCACCAGGCGGAGCAGGTCGCGCTCGCGGACCACAACCACCTTCCAAACAGTACAGGTATTCAAATTCAATCATTTATTTCGTGTAACTACATGCCACATATTTAAAATAAAACTAAATACATACTACAGCGACATTTACCACCGAATGATACTGGTGGGAGAATGCAGACTCGTGCAGTGTTGCATAATCGCACAGTCTGATTTGTCCGCAACCATTCTCAGAATGGTATTGGGATTGAGACTGGCCCGCACCCGGCGCACCAGGGATGCGGCGTGACTGCGCATGGTAGCATAAAACAACCAACCCTCGCCTCCGCAAACATCCCTGATGCGCTACAGAAACGAGGCAATCCCACTATCACCCGGAACGCGGTGTTGTACTGGACTCGGAGGGCCCTGTAGGCCTTTTGCGAATACTGCACCCAGAGGCTACAGGTATAAAGCGATGTGCAAAAGGCTCTAAACAGGGCAACCTTTACTTCCCTAGAGCACCCCGCAAACCTCCAAGCTGTCATATTTGCACGCACTGTACAGGGAGGAAAAATAAGTCGGGCCCTGGAGGGAAACTACCTTAAATCCTTAAGTTGGCTCGTTTTCAAAGTCAAAGTCAAAGTGATGTATTCTTCAATTTAGGCATATTACATGCACCTATGAATGTCGATAAACTACCACCGGTTCGGAAAGTAAACCTCTGCCTCGAGAAGAACCGGCGTAAAAAACTCGGCGAGGGGTTTTTTTTAAAACAGTATACAATATATCATTTCAGTATCAGAGTATTATAAAATTTTAAAATTACATTGCTACAGTAGAAAGTCTATTTATTTTACGACAGATTTCTAGTGCAGGATTTTATCGCTGCCAAATATCCCTACCCATGATGTAATCGTTTATCTTATAATATGCTTTTGAAATAAGTGTCCGTTTTACGACAGATTTGAATTTAGTGTCAGTAAGTTCGGTAATGTGTTTTGGAATTTTATTGTAGAATTTTATACAATTTCCCAAGAACGACTTTTTCGCTTATACTAGCCTGTAAAAAGTTGTATTACTTAAAGGAGACATTCCTTTAGTTTTAAAAAGAAACAAAACTGCATTCAAAGATTTTCTAAAACTCGTCTGCCTCGCTCGGAGCTCGAAGTAACTAATATTTTTTTAAAAAATCGCTATTTTATTACAACAAACCCCGCGAGTCAAGATAGACAACTACTTAATTAAATTAAATAGAAATACCTAATAAAACAATGTGCATTTTAAAGGCGTTCTCACACCGGCTTAAGCGTATCTCATGAAGTGATAAATAATCGTGCATACATCGAACTGCCACAATCACGCAGCTGCTATAAGCAGTCAAAAACGCCAGTGACGATAACAGTGCACCTACTAATGCTCTAGGGATCAAAGGGATACTTACCTCGACTAGAATATCACTGTATCGTTCCGGATCACCAGAATTATTCGCTCGGACAGTTAATCTGAAAAACAAAACAAAACTCAAATATCAAACCCTTCAAACGAATTTAAACCTTACTCAAATGTTACAAGGTGTAATCTATATCTACAAAAGAAGAGACTGACTGACTCATCAACGCACATCCGAAACTACTGGGACTAGAAACTTGAAATTTGCACCAGAACTTCATTTTATGACGTAGGTAAGATATGAGAAGTTACTTTTAGAAATTCCACCCCTAAGGGGGTTAAATAGGGGTGCAAAGTTTGTATGGGAGAAACTTTTTTTTAAAGCTAGAGACTTAAACTTTTGTAGAAAGATTACTTAATAGAATAAAAAAAAGTTTTGAAAAATTCCACCCCTAAGAGGGTTAAATAGGGGTGCAACGTTTGTATAGGGGAAACATATTTTTTGAGCTAGAGATTAAAAAAATTCAATCATCCGCCAAGGGGGTGAAATGGGGATGAAAGTTTGTATGGAGCTACGACACAAACGGGATCCATGCGGACGGAGTCGCGGGCATAAGCTAGTATGTGTATATGTACCGGAATATCCCGTCGGCATAGTGTATGAGGTTCTTCATGATGCGCAGCTCGCCAGTGCCGTTGTTGAGCGCGACCACGTGGGAGACGTTGCTGGTGGAGCGCGCGCGGATCGGGGACTCGAAGCTCATATTCACGAACCTGTAATCAGTTGTTATATTATACATACATCTACAGGATGGATTTTTTATGAGTATCCAAATTGAAGTATGTTAATCCTTGTAAAAAAAATTAATTGACCTGTTTTTTTCTTTTAGTATCCCTCGATACTAAAGAGTAAGGGCACCTCAAAGTTGTCTCAAAAAAGACCAAGTTTGTTGTCAATGTTCGCTGCGCACCGGCATCCCCGCGCCCTCCCCACCAGTCATTCATAACAACCGTGAGTCACGCACGGGCGCCCTCCCCCGCCCGGCACCTCGTCGCCGCGTCAAATTGATACGAGTAACACAAGTTGCTGATCGAACGGCCAGCCTGATGTAAATGTGAACTACCCTTACTACAACACATTTTTTGTGTCTAGTTTGTTTACATTCAACTCGGTAACCACACTACAGTCATTATTATTTTAGAAAAATAAAATAAAAAAATACTTTGTAGTTTTTTTTCCACAATCGAAATCTGTAAATGATGCCTAATATGTAATAGAAAAAAGTTTCTGTCAAAAATTTCATTTTTGGTACAAGCATTTATTGCCGACTGTACTTTTCTGCATACCGTCATCAACTACTCGTTGAGACAATTTTAACGAGCCCAAACTCAATGGGGTTACGTCTGTTAAGTCCTGGATTCCCATGGCCACCTTCTGTCTCCATCATCAGATCAGCTCGATGGTTTGGTGTAAGCAACCAAAATCCGTCGTTGAGGTTAAACCAACTGAGTCTAGTAACTCACTTGTACTGAATGGGTAACGCGCCAGGATCCTTGTCAGTCGCCTTTACAGTCGCGATAACGGTGTCAATGGGCACGTTCAGTCGCACTCCGACTGTCATGTTGGCGCTCTCGAATTGGGGGAGATGGTCGTCTATGTCGAGTATCTTGATCAGGGCTTGTATCTCTGAGGGGTCCTGAAAATTAATAGTTATTTATGATACAAGTGCGGAAAGTAGGTAATTCCCAACGAGTGACGATGACCAAAAACAGACCGTTAGGGAGTGTTTTTGATCGACATGAGTTGGGAATTACTTATCCGCACGTGTACCATACAACAATTTACAATGCATCATCATGCAAGGAAATAAAAAAAATATAAAAGGTGAAATTTTAACTGTCATGAAATCTCATTCTCGCACGTGTGTGGGAATATTGGCCCGAAACCCATTCCCGCACGGACCCGCGCCGCCCCGTTCCGCCGTGCGGGCATAGTGGAGTTCCGTGTTTTTTTTCTATCAAGCGAAAGTCAAAAACTCAGGATTCGAATAGCTGTAGTCCCTCGAGAAAGGCCTCAAGATTGCTAATCAACTTTAGGGCAGCCGTATTATGATCCAAACAAGCGCTAAGACTTTTTAAAAATTAGTTTTCTGAACGTACGTCGCCTTAAGTAACTATAGTTACCCATCACTTACCAATCGATTATAAGCCTTATTCAGTCTCGGCTTGGTTCCATATTTGAAGCACTTGATAGTAATGAGTTGTTTGGCCACTGCCTCTCTGTCAATACGGGCAGCCGCCTTGATCAGGGCCTTGCTGTCATTCGTGCGCTCTAGTTTCAAAAGACCGAGCTCGTTGCCGGCTGGAAGAATTGTAACCTTGTTTAGTTGAACCACGAATTTGCAGAAAGTTTCATGTTGAATAAATCACGAGATCGGCTATAATGCTCCTTATGATCGGCCACATACAGTCGAAATTACGAACGCAGCTAAACCCCTCTACACAGTGTGTCTTCAATTTGTGTGAAATGTTACTTGACTTACACGGCTAGTACAGATGTGTTTCCTCACAAGTGAGTAAAACGCAAGTTTGTACTAGAGTGAGCGCGAAGCGGCAAAAGGAACTGGCGTAGTGGGTTCAACTTGCGTTTGCCAGTCTACGAGAGCAGGAGATCTCAATGGATGTAAGAAAGGTGTCGTACTTACCAGTGATAGCATAATCGATGGCAGCATTGTCTCCAATGTCCTCGTCTAGAGCCTGCAGCTCTCCGATCACGGTATCGACCGGCACTTCTTCTTTGGTCGTCAGGAGCACTGGAGGATCGTCCTGAGGAGAAAACAAGTAAAAGGAAATATAAACGACTATATTGATATATCATACCACACATTTTGGAGACATTATAAGGAAACCTCGCATAGCAGGCCGCTGCGCGGGCGGGGCGCGGGAACAGAGGCAGCGCCCAGCCCAACACACACACACGCCCGCCGCACGCACACACCGGAGCCGACCACATATATGAACGCGCGCGCGGCATCGCGGCCAGTCTCCAAGTCATTCAAAACAAATACCTAAGTAGAGCAGTCCAGGCCCCGAGGTGCATAAGAAACATTGACCTGCACAAAGACCTCCATGTCCCCTCAGTTCGGTACTGCATGAAGATGCTATCGAAGTACCTTCATGCCGGTGTCGAAACCCACCCCCAACCCTCTCATCAAAAACTACAATCCTCCAAATCGAGGCCGCTATTGAAAAGACGGCCAAAGGCTATTGTATAGCGACGACGAGATAACACTAGCCTCGCCGAGGTAGACCCCCACGGTCACCACCTCACTACCTTTACATACTTGCCTTGTCAAGTCTAAACAGTGCTGCTCCTGCGCCGATACGAGTACGTACCTCTAGATATTTAGGAAGGTCCTAAGCCTCTCAGACCCACAGATATTGAATTTGAACACTGTTGAAGTAACATTATTTTAAAAAAAACACCCAAACCTAATTTTAACCTTTCTTTTTTAAAGTCGGTTTTATAAAGTCAAACTTGACACCCCTTAAGCGTAAGTAGTTCAGTTCAAACTCATTGAATTTGCGCTAAATTTCCTCGCCCCCCGCTTCCCCGCATAGCCCCAATCATAGGCCCGCGCAGCCCCGAGCTTGAAGACTGTATGTAGTTAGACTGTGGTATTACTGAGTCAATCTGTGTTTAATATATAACCTAGTGGAAATCCCTCCTACCCCTAAGATAGCTTGGAAGCCTACGAAGGATATGTATCACCCTCAGCGACAACCATCACAATCTTGTGAAGGCAGCCAGAATTTACTGGATCAAACTGCAACAAATCGATTATGACATTGCGAGGCTCCGGGCGAGTAGATCTTCGCGCCCTGCTCGCCACCGCTAAAGGCCGCCATGGATATGGCTTGTTTGTAGCTGCAAGTAAGCGACTTTCGGCTGATACATTCCAAGAACCAAACCAAATGAAATCTTACCAAGTTCCTCGCGAAGTGCGGTTTGTGGTCGTCCACATCAGTGACGGCCACGGTGACGACCCTGGTGGTCTGCTGCGGCGGCGACCCCCGGTCCGTCACCAGCAGCACCAGCGTGTAGGAGGCCTTACGCTCACGGTCCAGCGATTGGCGGGTCGTGATCAGTCCGGATTGAGGGTCTGGAAGAGAATATATCGTGTATCAAGTTCTGACACACATTTCCCAGAACTAAGGCCCTTTTATAAACATTTGATAGTCCGCACGATACAAGTTTAGGTCTTTACTTGGCTTATTCGGCACAAAGGGGAGCGTCGTAAAAGCTAGGTCCTGTTGCATTCTGTATGAGGTCACTCGCCGACTGCAATAGCCTTACAGTCGGCGTTGGATTGTTGGATGCAATATAGCAGCTAGGAGGCCGCACTGCTTGGTACACTGGCCTACCTATAGTTGCTTGGATTGGAGTTACTCATCGATAGCAAAAGCCTTAGAGTCTGCTTTCGACTGCTGGATGGAGTAGAGCAGCAGCCTCGAAGGCTGTGTTGAAGGGTGTGGTCGTCGGGGTCACCATCGCTAAGTACACTGACCTATAGTTGCGATGCTTAGAGTTACTCACCGATAGCAAAAGCCTTAGCGTCTGAGTTCGACTGCTGAATGGAGTAGAGCAACCGCCCCGACGGCTGCGTGGGGTCGTCGGGGTCGCTCGCCACCGCTTGGAATACTGGGGAGCCGATAGTTGCGTTCTGGGCAGTAAAAAGTTCACATGAAAATTTAAACTAAAACTAGAAATGAAACGTGAATTTAGTTTGTAAGATCTTTGCTATGCCCTACCGGGGTATCAGTGTCTCATACTTTGCAACCAACATCTATATAATGTAATATAATATATCTGATTATGCATGAAATAAACGAAATGAAACTTTTCAGAAATAAACGTCTACTAACTAATCATTATTTTTCACAGTGACGAAAAGTGGCGGATCCGGGATTTATGTTTGGGGGGTCCGTGGGTCGCCGCCGTCCGTGGCTGCCAGCAGCGAGGTCACGACATGTGTACCAACCTCGCTCACGCTGAGCCGCTCGCCGGGCGCCGGCCTGATGAAGCGCGGCACCCCGTCGTTGGCGCTGACGTCGCCGATGTACAGCGACAGCGACGCGTCGCCGCCGTGCCCGCCGCCGTCTGTGGCGCCGACCAGGAGCCGGTATGGGTCGGTGCGCCCGCGCCCCGTCAGGTCGCGACGGGACTTGATCTCGCCGGTGTTCACGTCGATTGTGAATAAGCCTGTAAATTGTTGAATGAGAGCGGGTTGCATCAACCACATTTGACAGGCCGGTAAAAGTCGCCACGCCACGAAGTCTTGATTAGGGTTTACAAAATTTCCCCACCTATAATCCCGTGTCTTCGGATGGATGCTATATATCCGTGATAGGTCATAAGCACTGACGTATGGACACTGTATGCTTTAATCGCCGTAGCACGACGTTCCAAGATAACTGTCATCGTAAATTATGTCATTAAACTGAAAGTCTGAAATGCCTCCTGAAAACAGAGTCGGTGGTTTAAAAACGTCAGTAATCGTGAATTACGTCCGTTAAAATATGAATTCAATAGTATTTTAACGGACGTAATTTACGATTACTGACGTTTTTAAACCACCGACTCTGTTTTCAGAAGGCATTTCAGACTTTCAGTTTAATGGCATCGTAAGAAAATCTATCTGTGAAGATATTATAGGTTGTATTGAAGGCGTGGGGATAGTCGTCCATAGAAGGCTTGACAGATTTGGCTTAAACCAGACCATTGACTTACTTAGCTACTATTAGATACTACGTATAGACTGACCACCTAGATCATATTTTCACGTCTTCCACCTTGGAATTCAGTGCAAGCGCTCGCCACAGACTATGCAAAAGTACTCTCACTAGAGTAAGTTTAGATACATGCGCAAACTTATACTTGGATATACTTATTCCGCACTCACCATTGGCCTCCCCCTCGTCCAGGAACTCGTACTTGACCTCCCCCCCGAGCCCCTCGTCAGGGTCGCTGGCCGTCATGTTGACGACGCTGATGCCCACCTGCACGTTCTCGGGGACTACCGCTGTAAATAGTGACGGAAACTTCACTCTCCGCTTGTGACTAGTTAGTACCTACGGTCATGTATGCCACATTACGTGACGCAGATTTAGGCCGTGGCAATGAATGGGTTAAGTTGCTCATTTCGACATTGTGCTGTGTGAACTTCTTAATCGCATTTCACAAAGTGTTAACATGTTTATGTTTGGTTTTTGTTTTGTTTGTGTTTTATTTAGTTTTTGCGATTTTTTTTTCTTTCGTTATTTCTTTGTTTTTGTTTGGGAGTGCATAGCTATTATACATAATTATATGACGTCTGTTTTATCACCAATTGTAATTATCAGAACCAACTGATCATTGTCATCTAATGGTAATAATAATAATATTCTGTACACAGTGTGCAGTTCTTACCATTTAAGATAGCACGACATTAAACTCAAAACCCATTAATAATACTCCCACGATAAATTGATTAAATTTAATTCGACAATATTTTTACTGCAGTTAAATAAAATTCTAGTCTAAGTGAAGTGAATTATGCATTATATTTACCAGTGTACACGGCTTTCTCGAAAATAGGGGCATTATCGTCCACATCCAAAACATCGATAAGTATCGTAGCTGTAGATTTGAGTCTTTCTGCGCCCCCTCCAGGTGTGTCCACTGCTTCTATTTCTAGTCTCAACACAGATTGACGTTCTCTGTCTAAAGTTTTATTTGGTGCCAGCTAAAACCAATTTTTCGATTACCATTATATCTTACAAGAGATATTCGGATTCACCACATGAAAGAACAACATATATCATATCTTACAGATTTATTTTTACCTTGATTACTCCAGTAATGTTGTTAATAGTAAAAAGATCAGAGTTTTCTCCTCTTAACGCGTAACGAATTTCTGAATATCCTTTATTTTTATCTTCTTCTGTCAAAACCGCATCTGCATCAGTAGCTTTGACTGTCAGAATCTGTTCTTGATCTTTTATTGATTCTAAAACGCTCACTTTGTACAGCTGAAATTTATATTAATTAGTGTATTATTTGTTTTACCTAAAAATCTAACCAGTTTTTATAGATTTCACAGATTTTCTTGGGTGCGTAACGATGGCTATAAATATTTTTGATATAATATTACTCGCAATAACGCTCATCTGATATAATTCTCGAGTTGTATAACAACACTTAATATATTTGCATATGGTATAATTATCATTTTATATAACGATCATTTGATATAATAATATTTTGTATAACATACATTAAGTATAATGCATATTTGCTATATTGAACATTGGATATAATGCTCATTCCGTCTAATGTACAGTTGATATAATCAAGCCAGGGTAGCCAGGAAAAGGGGCGGGGGCGAAGCCCCCTACAAGGGGGGGGGGGGCTCGGGGGGCATAGCCCCCCGCAGTAAAAAAAACCACTCGCAACAATTGTACTATTGGGTAGGTTAGGTTAGGGTTCACTTGTGTCCCTTAGAGCGGAAATAGGCACCCCGCGAAGCGGGGTGACGTCGACACGCTGGCGGTTGGGTTAGGTTTACGTTAGGTTAGAACGGAAAAAAGGCGTTATAGTTTTAATACAATTATACCGCTTGATCATTATACAATATGAGATGTATATCAAATAAGAATTATTTTCTATGATGGTTATAAGAAATAAGCGTTATACCGAATGATAGTTATACTAAATAACAATATATATTTTGATATTATACCAAACGTTTATTATGTACAATGAATGATTCTACCTTTTGAAATTATATCAAAAATGGTTATATCCAATGAAATTATATTATTTGTTTTTATACCGATCATTACACACCCGATTTTCTTACCTCTTTTTCGAATTTAGGTGGATTATCGTTCAAATTGATTACTTCGATGATAATTTTGGCCATTGCATGTTTACTGCCGTCGTTACTCGTCGCCTTCACAGTCAACGTTAAATTAGGTGTTGTTAGTTCTTCGTAATCAAGATGTTTCGTTAGGACAACTTGCCCACTGAGCGGATCTACTTGTAATAGACCAGTATCCGAATTTACTACTTTAAAACCAGATACTAAGTGACCAGATATTGGGTCTTCTGCTATGATAACCAAAACAGTGCTTCCTATAGGTTGTTCTTCCTTGATTTTATGGTATATTATTGGGTGAGATGTCGACCAACCAGGATTTGTAAATTGCGGATTTTTATCATTATAAGGTTGAATATAAATCGTATGTTCAACGACGGCAAATTGTTTATCTTTTTCAACCTCACCATTTATATCGACTACTTTAACAGTCAAAATGATTATAGAAGCTTGACTATAATCTAATGTACCATTGACTATTATTTCACCTGTATCTTCATTGATACGGTAAATGTGCTTATAGTCGTATGGCGCGTTAGGTTTCAATTGTACACCAGCTTTAGAAAATGCTTTTATTGGATCGATAATACTGTATTTAAGGACTGAATTGACATCAGTGTCATGTGCGACAAGTTGTGTGACAACATCATCAAATTTGGTTTTCTCGGAAATGTAAGTTGTCGATTCGGTTGTGTTGAATTTAGGTGGTTTATCGTTTACGTCCTGGATGGTAACGAAAACAGTGGTGGTAGCGGTCTCAGGTATGGGTACCCCGCTGTCAACTGCCGAGACTATGATCTCGTAGCGGTCAGCATTGACGTCTCGATCTAAGTTGGCATCGTTGGACACTGTTATAAGACCAGTCCTGAAAAAACGATCAAATATATGTCATCCATCATCATCACTAAGCAGTTTTATAATTATCATCAATTTGAAAGAATTTTTCATTAAAATTCAACGAAACTTTTTAAAACAAATTTAAAATAAATATTTGAATGGTGCACTTACTTTTCATTAATAACGAAGTTATCTCTAGACCCCGACACGATATGATACGTCAGCAAATCATCCAAACCATCTGGGTCATTGGCTATAACCATAGTTACATTCTGTCCAGGCTTGGCGTCTTCTTTGATACTAGCTTTGTAGTTCATTGGGTTGAGTTCAAAGGTGAAATCTTCGTTGCTGTCGGTTTGTTGGGTCACTGTGTATTTGTAGTGGTGGTAGTTCCCTTTGAAGGTGGGGCGCTGGTTGCCAGGGACGCCTACTCGAATGTAGACGCGAGTTTCGTTGTGAAGAGGTGGTTTGCCTAAAGACAGAACGTGTACGTACAGTTTGAAATTGTATGTCCTATCAAATGGTCTATATGGGAATTAAAATTCTCAAATCTTACCATAATCAGTAGCTCTCACAACAAGCTCGTATTGTCCTCTTGGGGTGTCCATTGTTTCGACTTTCTCGAGAATCACAATCTCGCCAGTGTCTTCATCGATCGCAAATACATTGCCTTTATGGGTGATGCTGTTGTCAGATTCTAAAGAATATTTGACTCGACCACCCCCTTGCGTTGGCCCATCGGCATCTGTAGCCTGTTGAATAAGATAATTCATAAATTCATGTATAATAGCTCAACCATCATATTAAAGAAACGACTATGATGAAGACTTATTTTCATTTTAACAATTGTTATCTTCTCCACGCTCAGCATTACTTTATCCTTTTCTTTGGTTAAATAAATTGATTGTATCCTGAATAACATTTTAAATAGTACTTACCGTAACAACAAATTGTGGTTCAAAACTAGTTGCTCCATCTCTTATAGTTCTAGTATATTCAGGCACTTCAAACACAGGCGCATTGTCATTCACATCCAGAACCTCAATATACACACTGGTCGTAGTAAGTTTGCCTCCGCCATCCTTTGCTATTAGCGTTAAACTGTAACTCTTCTGCTTTTCATAATCAAGTAGTTGACCGACGAACAAATTGCCTTTACTTTTGTCAGTCCTGAACAGGTGAGATCCAAACCCGGTGAGTGAGTATTCAATTTCACCAAATATACCATAGTCTTTATCCGTAGCTGCGACTTCACCAATTAAGCTTCCAATAGGAGCATTCTCGTAAACATTAAATTTGTAACTCGTTTGATCAAAGATTGGCGCATTATCGTTCATATCAAGTAGCTTTATATTTACTCGGGCTGAACTCAATTCTATATTACCCACTGATGATACTATGTCGAAACTGAACAGTCTCTTATCATCATCATCAACATCATAATCTAGTCGAGAAGAATCCTTCACTTTTATACTGATAGGAGTCCTGCCTTCACCATGGTCTGTGCTTATAGAGAACACTCCCTCAGAATTGAAAACATCTCTTAAATACAAATCGTATTTGCTGTTCTGACCTATATCGTTGTCTTCAACGTAAATGGATAGACCGGGTATAGGGCTACCGTTTTCTATGTTTTCGGGTATCGAAATATCGAATTGGTCTTTATTGAATTTAGGTTTGTGATCGTCAACGTCGGTGACAACTATAGTTATAGGCGTGACTGTGTAGTCGGATGGCACTTCGTTGTTGATTAGTTCTGTAGCCTAAAGTAGAAAGATATAATTAGTGTTAGTCAAATCTTAATAAGTATAACCACGGTTTACAGTTTTATTACTAAGAACAACAACCCGAGACAATTCCGAGAGATTCAACATTAACACAATCTTGTCGACGTCGTGTTACATCGAGTGGACACAAAATATCCAAGACACAGAAACAAATATTCATGCTCATCACACAAACATAATATCCCTGCCGGGATTTGAACCCAGGGTGGTCAGCTTTGCAGGCAGATTCACTACCCACTATTAGGCAATAGCAATCGTTAACCATTTCTTTGTTTTCTATACGTATCGCGGCGAATCTTGATCCCTATGACAGCTGTCAAATTGTAATTGTAAGGTTATAAAATCTTAAAACGTAAAATTGTGCCTACTGAGATGACAGCTGTTCGTATAGTTGTTCACTCACCTTAACAAAGAAGTTATACACTCCTCCATTCTGCATGACAGCGTCGCTCTCTCGGTCTATAGGGTTGTCGGATGCAACCAGCACCGCCCTCCCTATAGGTCTCTCTGGGAGCAGCTTGAAGTACTGTTCGCTGTCGCCCTCGAGGGTCAACAGGACTGGCCGGGGGTTAGCGGTGTCGCCGTCTTTGGCAACTATCTCCATTATACTGGTATTCTAGAATGGAATATTTCGATTATTCTTCCAAATTTGTAGTAAGGCTTAAGGCTGCGTTTCCACACAGCGTCGCGCGCTCTAATCAGAATGTATGGAAATCCATAGTGTTTGACAAGCACGGCGTATGTTAACGTGGCCAGAGGCGTCTCTAGCCCATGTAGCGCCTTCTAGCACAACCCCCCCTTGCGCGCGCTAGCCCGGCGAGTGGCGCCCCCTAGGACCGTGCGCCCGGGTGCACCGCACCCCCTGCAATAAGTAAAGCCGCCCCTGAACGTGGCCTTATGCTACCTGAAGTTTTATATATTACTTTTCATCCTTTCCATTAGAAATGACCTTATGATAAATTAATGAAGGCCAAGATTCTTTACATTTTTGGTAGCTTACATTCAAGAATTATTAGAATAGACTAAGTACATATCACCACTGACCCATTATGTACCGATTTGGCATCTTTAATTTTAATTCACAGCAAAGAAGGGGGCAAACAAGGTGTCAACTATTACGAAAAAATTTGACAAAATGCATTATCTAGAGAAACCTTCGTCTATGTCATCCCAGAACCCTGGTAAAAGCTCCCTAGTTAGTATATGACCGGCAGAGTATTCTGCACCTAATGCTACCTTAGTAGCAGAATACTCTGCCGCCCTACCAGTACATAATGCTACCTTAGTAGCAGAATACTCTGCCGCCCTACCAGTACATAATGCTACCTTACCGTTGAAAGATGCTTCAACGCCAAAGTACACGCAGTACCAGTATTAAATTTTAGCTTACTAGTGATGATGTCTTACGGAAAGAGTGTCGCAGTGCATCCAAGATAGCTACCAATATTAGAAGATACACCAGCGGATTCTGGATTAATGACAATCTTGACAAGGACTCAAATGCTTTCGATGCTCAAGTGGACGATAGTAATATGTCTGGTGATGTTACCGGTGGAGTGTTCTCCGGAACCGTAGCGGAGTACGGCGCATTGAGTAGCACGGGCGGCTGGTCCTGCACGTCCCGCACGGCCACGGCCACGCTGGCCAGCGCGCGGCGCGGCCTGTCCGACACGTCCGCCGCCTCCAGGCTGAGCACGTAGGCCGAGCGGCTTTCATAGTCCAGCGGCCGTTGGACGAAGAGGCGCGCTTGGTACTCGTTAGGGGATATCTAAATGTTAAAATGTTTAAGTTTCATCATGTTCATGGTAGAGTCTGGTCTGGCCAATAGTCGTGTCAATTTGCCGCATTTCGAAGTGATAACGTCTTATAAATCAATGAACGCCGGCTGCACGCTCGAAAAAGTGTGACTCATTGTCCCGTTCCGAACGCTGGCTGCGCGCACGAAATATCAACGCACGGCCCAAACCGCTGGTTCTAGAGATTCCAAATTTGACACGTAGGTTCCTTATAAGGTCTAGGGGTGCACTAATAAAGGATTTTTCAATATTCACGATCTACGGGGGTGAAATGGGGGTCCAAAGTTTGTATGGGGAAACAAGATTAGATCAACTATTTTATTCGAAACTTCACAGGAGTATTCCTAACGATAAATGAGTAAATACGTGTTATGCAATTTTTCATCAATGTATACTTAAGACTTTATCACGTAAAATTATCGTCCGTAAACCAACTTTACAGACAACCATTTTTTTGTGACACGACTCGCTGGTCAGAGTCTATGCATGCAGTATAAGAATATGATGACTTTGGGTTTATATATTCCGCGAAATCCAATATTTTTATGATCACAGAAGACTAAATAGTTTATCTTACTCTCTGGCACATACCTACCTACCTATGCAAAAAAAAACCAACACTGCATGCAATAATGAATCACACTTTAGGAATACTAACATTTCGTCACAATTATAGTTATGTGTAATAGATTTTTTAATAGACAAGACGATTGATTCATAACGAGCTTGGTAATTAATTTTAATTGTTATTTTAACCGCGACTTTAATGATGTTTGCGGAGACGTCTTTTATGTATGTGGACAACAATCGTATGACTCCGCGCTGTACTGTGTATACACCACAAAATAAAGAGAATATAAGACAATCGATCAAGCGAATTGACCTACAAACATGTTGCCGATGACTGTTAACTCTCTTCAAAGGTTATCCTATAAATTCCACTACACAGAAACTCTACATTTAAACGAAGCTTACATTTATTCAGAGTTGCAAGGAAGACTTCTCAACAGATTGTATTTCAATATAATTCATAATTGATTTAATCTTACCATATCAGTGACCACTCTGAAGGTCGCGCATGCCTCAACATCGCTGCCTCTCTCTTTGGTGGAGCAAGTCACTCTGATCTCGGCGTTGTACCCTTCGTCGCGATCTGTCACTATGATCTTTGGATTCAGCTGAAATTAAACATTGGTTGTCAATATCAGGGACATAGGTGTGAAAACTGGGAACACTGTAAGAATAGAATCCTACTAACATTATAAACGTGAAAGTTTTGATGTATGGATGGATGGATGTACGTTCCACTTAATCTCAAAAACAACTGGACGAATTTGTATGAAACTTTCCAGTTATGTACCTTACATATCAGAATAGGACATAGGCTATAATTTATGTCAAATTTCATCCCTTTTAGGGACGACAAAGGGGATGAAACTTTGTATGGAAACCAAATAGTTTTGCTCGTTGCCTTCATCAGGCTCTGGGTCTCAAAATGTATGGGAAAACTAAAATCCGACTCGCACTTGACCAAAATTCTAATTGAATTACGATTATTGAATACGTGAGTCTACTTTTTTTAAATTATCAAGTAAGTACGCGGACGCAGTCGCGGGCAGAAGCTAGTAGAATATAAAACAGTGTATTCAGATAAAGTACAGAACAAGCTTCAAAAATTGACCCGTGACTTAAATAAAACATATAGAAACAGGCGCTGTAAGCATACTTTACGTTTACTTAGCTTAAAGCATAGGCACAAATAAGCAAAATCGAAGGCCACGCCACGACATCTCCAAAAAGCAATCGGCAAGCCCGTGTATTCTTTACCTAAATCACAGCCTAGATGTTTGGCTGACGAAAGTTAGCAATAAATATAACGGAGAAATAAATCCTTTATCTTAGAAACTCCCGTTACTCTCCCATTGTGCAAATAAGGTAGATTTTTGGAGGGTAGATTTGTCGTGTCGCGTCTCATCTCGCAATGAAGTTCTGTAAGACGGGCAGACGCAACTTTTAAAAGCTTTATATTAACTTGACCTGTTCGTATGTAACTAAGTAAGTATGTAAGTTGTCCGTCAAAATTTGCAATTCATTTTTCAGTCACTTTCCGTTATCCGATTGAGCTGAAATTTTGGGTAGTAGTATAGTTTGGATGACAATTTAAAATGATGGTACCATCGAGCTGATCTGATGATGGAGACAGAAGGCCCCGTTGTGTTTGGGCTCGTTAGAATCGTCTCAATGAGTAGTTGATGATGGTATACAGAAAAGTACAGTCGGCAATAAAAGCTTGTACCAAAAATGAAATTTTTGACAGAAACTTATTCTGTGTCGAAACAATATAGACGCATACCTCAACCTCGCTGCCGACAGCCGTCGCCTCACTAATGTTGAGAATGTACGGTCTATTGTGGAACACAGGCGGGTTGTCGTTCACGTCCTTCACTGGGATCACCCTCCGGAGGGACACCGTGTTGGGGTCTGCGTTGGCGATGCCTTCATCTGTAAATGAATAGACCTTCAAATTTAAACCTGACTTCTTGAATTTAACTTAGCAAATGCGTTTCGTAAAATGTGCTCTCAAATAGGTAATATTTATGTATGATCAAATGTCTTTGACACAAACACTATTGTTTAGCTTATTTTTGCCTGATCTCAATAAGGTCTCGTTACCCTCTGTGTTAGAAGTAACAAAGTAGCAAGCGAACCCCGGGCTTCGGCTCCAAGGATGCAACCAAGGTAAGGTAACGCTAATGATAAGGAAAACTATTGTTTACTGGTCTCTCAAAATCAATAAAATCCTTGCGATCACATTTTTTTTTATATCTGAAACTCCTCCATAACCAACCAAACACAAATACGGTTTTACCACCACGCGCCTTTACTATGTACTTGTACGCGTTCTACCGTTCGGCCTGCAATGCGCACCTGTAATGCTGATGATGACTTCAAGCGACGGCTGTTCCTCGCGGTCCAGTCTCTTGGCCAGCGTCACCACGCCGGTGAGGGAGTCCACCGTGAAGAACTGCCCTGATATGGAGTATCTGAGCTGGCTGTTCTCTGGGTCTATGCCTTTAAACAAACAAATATGCTCATATTCATTTATTTCGTATTAATCATACATTGTCTGTCAATTCATAACATTAAAAATGTCATAATAAGATTTTAAAAATCTATGTCAACAGGCACATACTCGTACACAATAAGACAATCAAAAGTTATTAAATGTTCTAGATAGTTAAAATTGTTCGTCTAGGAATTCAGCTACCGAATAATAAGCCTTCGTCTGACAGTCTTTAATAGCTGTCGGTATTCGGTTGTATATCCGCGGACCCAAGACATACATTCCGTTGGCCGTTTTCATGAGTCGGTGTCTTGGCACCTCCAGGTCATGCTAAAACTGAGGAACCACCCGGGACTTAATTAGACGGAATAGTTTTGTTCACGAGCGTGCGCGTTACAGAATCTTAGTGGTCAAATGTAGTGGAAATAACTGATGCCACATAATACAGGGTCGGTATTCTATTCGCGATATTTAACAGACCCCACTTTCATGTCTTTCGAAATCAGAACGACCGAGACATTAAATTGGTCATGTACTTCTTTTAAAGACCGCGGACAGCATACTGATGCGATCTATCAAGCTAAATAGGTAGTATGAGGTGCTATCCGCATCAGGAGAATAACCCTAGATGTTACCTGGTTTATAATAATACACACCTATCTAAGATACTAAAAGATGATATGATGATGTCTCTTGCTTTTGCCAAGCATCAAGGACGTGGCAAATGTGGCAATGGCAAAAAACCTTGAATTGGACCCTTTCTTACCTTGTAACTGGTAGACAGGGGTGCCAACAGGCGTGTCCTCCGGCAGACTGAGCTGCGACATGTCGCCCGCTTGTGGCACGAAGTGCGGCGCACGGTTGACGACCTGCGCCGAGCACTGCCCTAGCAGCGTCAGCACCAACAGAATGATGAGAGGGTTCGGCTCGTTGACGAGCGTGGCGACTTTGCGGCGGTTGGGAATTATTTCCGCCATCTGGAAAAAAAATAAGATAATTTCAGCTCTGCTTCTGGCAACCAGGATTGTCAACTTCGCACACGCCCAAATCGATTGTGACTATACTGTAGTTGTCAAGCGGAGTATAGCTGGTATTGAATTTAAAAGCCACTAGAGAAACTTTTCGCCCCGGTCATCGGTTCTACTTGCAATGTGCCCTTAAGTTTAGCGATTCGGAGGGCTATATCGGTAACCATGGTTGTGCTACGGTTAGCCTAATTTTTAGACCGCGTTTCAGTGCCATAAGTCATCACTGGAAACACACACTATAGTCGAAGACTCAGATTCAGAAGAGAATAGAATAAATAAATAAATAAATAAATAGTGTAGAATGTTTTTTTTTAAATATTCGCAATCAATTGAACGGATAAAAGTTCAGTAAGGAAATCGAAGCTTAAATTTTGGCTTAGCTACAGAATACCTCTAAGTGTAACAAACAGTCAAAAAATTTAACATAGTAAATACCTAGGTAATTGTATTATTTCGAGCGTTTGTATGCTTAACTGCTTTAACCTGTTAACACCGGGAATGCTGTGATTTTCGATAAATTATTTAGCTAGTAACAGAATAACCTGCCGTTTAACGATTCTATGCACAATAGATCTCTCTAAACTGCTATCTTTCATTTAATAAACGACCGATTGGGAATTCGAGTGTAATGCGGTCACGATTCCGTTCCGCATCATTACCACACAAACATCACAATACAGCTACTTTCAAACCTCTGCTAATGACTGTCTATTTTAGCATTACTTTGTAAATGAATGAACTTTTGCCTACCTCCGTGATGGCGGTTGTAGACGAACGTTCATCATGTACATCATAGTCAAAAAGGTGAATAGACACAACCTTTCTTAATAGAAAGTTAGAGTTTCTTTCGATTTAAATCACCCTTCATCAGTCGACCTTGTGGGGGGGCCTACCCACGCCGCGCCACTTCACTCACACGCCACTTCGCTTCGTCACTTTGGTACTCTTTGGAGGAGACCTATGTCTAGCAGTGGACGTTTTTCGGCTGATATGATGATGATGATGCTGAAATCGCCCTTATGTTGTTACCTCAGACTGTTCATCTCTAAAGATGACCTCTATCACTATCAAAAGTTGACACAAAAAACAAGCAAATGTTTCAGATTTGCTGAGAAACAAGAAAGCGTTGGCAACGCTCAATTACTACTTTGGAGTTGGAAACGTCCATAGGCCACTATGTCCGCTTGCCATCAAGCGTGCCGCAAGCAAGTTTGCCAACATCTTTGTATTAAAATAAATGTGTTTGGGAGCTAACTCGGACATAGCCATTGTACAATAAAACCGCATTACCGTGCCACTATCCCACTTCTGTGGCCACGCTGAGACAATGCCTTACATCATGACTGTTGCAAGGCTGGGCACATCTGCCCTGCTTAACGCCCAACGTCGTATCTTTATGAGAAGTTCGTGTTACTTACACCCTTTTTATCTAACAAGTACAATTACAAAAGTAGCATAAACCTGAGACATTTATTGGAGACAGGTTTATCTCAATTGTTTATCTATTCTGAAAACATTTTAGTCTACATAACTGTGCGCTAGTTTTAGCTTAGTTTCTTAACAACTGTACTTAATCGACGGTCATATATATGTCACCGTTGGATTGTGAACACCGTCAGTTTATAATCTTACTCGTGATATTATAAACTGTCGAAAAATTATGAACTGTCAAAATCGTTCACAATTTAACGCATTTTATTTCGTTACTTTATAAACTATCAATGTCAAATCGTAAAATTGTGAACTGAGATCAAATCGGCTTGCTACGGAAGGCATATTTCACCGTTAGATTGTGAACACCGTCAGTTTATAATCTTACTCGCGATATTATAAACTGTCGAAAAATTGTGAACTCTCAAAACCGTTCACAATTTAACGCATTATATTTCATTAGTTTGTAAACTATCAATGTCAAATCGTGTAAAATTGTGAACCGAGATCAAATCGGCTTGCTACGGAACCAATCAGCGCACAAGGTGCGTTCCGAATCATGCTAATTTGATTCAGTTCACAATTTTACGATTTGACTTTGATAGTTTATATAAGCAATAAGCTTTGTGAACAGCCCAATTCTTTTGTAAGGTGGTCTTTGCTTGGGAATTCGCATACACTCAACGTCAAATACTCTGGAGCAGCCAAAGTGGCCAATTAGTTCGGTACACCATATTAAATATATGGTGTACCGAACTATTTGACTACTTTGGTTGCTACAAAGCATTTGACGCTGAGTGTACTACTACGAGAAGCGAAGCCGCGCGAGCGCAGCTAGTTATTAATGCTATTAATCAATAAAGCAATGTTTACATTAACTCCTACACAACCCGTATTTAAAAAAGTATTACGTGATCCATGCCTCATTGCATTTGCAAGTATTACGACTCGCTGCGATTTGGCACATGCGTGCTGCTGACTGTACATTTTGCGCGGCGCGGAGTCACGTTTCTGTGTACAGTCGACATCAAAGATAATTATGTTATACTTTTGCGCATTAATTGATTTGTTATATGACGTTACATTTGTTTTGAACTCGACTGTACCGACAAAAACTCAGTTAGCCAATATTTTGAAGATTTTAAACGTATTACACATTATATGTCAGTATTTATTTTTTTGGAGAACCAACGGCTTTTGTTCATCGCCATCATATCATCCGAAAGACGTCCACTGCTGGTAGGCCTCCCCCAAAGAGTGCCAAATTGACCAGTCCTGCGCCACCCGCATCCAGTGGATTCCCGCGACCTTTACCAGGTCATCAGTTCACCTTGTGGGGGCCTACCCACGCCGCGCCTTCCGGTACGTGGTCGCCACTCGAGAACCTTTCCGCCCCAACGGCCATCGGTTCTACGTGCAATGTGCCCCACCCACTGCCACTTAAGTTTAGCGATTCGGCTTATGTTACGTGTAACAAACACATTTTACCAGACTCCCGCAAAAGACGTCTAAGCGCCGGATATGGGCTGCACTGACAATCCCAATCGTATACTTAATGTTCATTAAAATATTGTATTAAAAGACGACGATGGAAGGTCGCTCTATGGCAGTACCTTCATCTAAGGTACCTATATTATATTCTAAACTAAAATAACATTTTCTATGACTGCTAAGCTAATTCGCCGACCAATATATCTGATTTCGATCTGACCCCCGATTACAAGTAGCCGTCACGAATCCAAGGGTGAAATTATTCCAAGTTCTTAGACGAATCAACACCTAATTTACGATACCCACAAACGGAAGGAAACGCAATTTTTCAGCGTAACCATAATCCTTACGAAAACGTTTTCTATGGAAACCTTAGCTCCTTTCCCACGACCATTGTTGCATCGACCACGAAACCTGTGTTTACATCATCGCTCTTACGACATTGGGGCAGAGTCGATAATTGCGCGGCCAAGTGTTTATGAATAGTGGTTTTATAACGGGTCACTGGCATGCCGCGGAGCAACGTTACGTACGTTGTGTCACGCGACATATTGGGAGATGAAGTTGGTTCATTCTCAAAAGCCTGCAAAGTTACAAACACTGGGCCCGTTTCACTTGACACAGAGGTTCTTAATAACTATGAGCAATCGGAGGTTTAACTAATACTGGTCATCCATCCTATAGCGCAACGCTGGACCGCGGATCTGCTGCAGTCTGGCCAGCCGAAGTTACCCAGGGCTGTTATTCGGAACGCGCTAATGCTCCTCACCTCCTCTGTCACGCCCACAGATGTCACGCCTAACGAAAGAGGGATCGGATACCGGTATTTTCACCATACAACAATACCGGTATTATTTCGTTCTATTTCTTTCTTTTGTTTATGATAGCAGTCTAATAATACGAAAGTGTTACCTAAATACATGATAGAGTCCTACATTAAGAGCATAAAATAATTCAAAATATTAGTCTACTTCGGAATTTTTGAAAAAACCGGTTCCGATCCCTGAACGAAACTAGACCTCTACCCACGCTTACTACTTATGAATCGCGGAGATATATTTGTGGGTGAACGGTGAGGTGAGGGTTACAAGCTTACAGATCTTGCTGCTGTCTACTGCCCAGTAGACAGCAGCAAGATCTGTAAGCGTAGTTATTATGCTTTTCATTTTATCACTTATCGCTGTGGATCAAAAATCGGTCAGTCTCTCTTTATACTGCGACAGAACAAAACATGACGGATGCCGGATGCCACGCTAATAAGTCAAAAATGGCAACCTTCATAATTGAACTGAGAATATTCGATGGAGCCTGTTGGTGTAGGTAGACTGTAGAAATTCTTAGCGGGCGGGGTGACTTATTAGCGTGGCATCTGTCATGTTTTGTTCTGTCGCAGAATAAAGCGACACTGAGTGATGTTTGATCCACAGCAGCGATAAGCGATAAAATGAAAAGCATAATAACTTACGCTTACAGATCCTTTTATATAGGTACTACGACGGTACCAATCAAGCATACGGACTGCCTGATAATCAGCAGACTCCGTAGCCTATGGACGCTTGCGATACCAGAACAATCACAATGCGCGTTGCCGACCCTTTATTGATTTGAGGATTCGTTGTGTTGATAGCTAGAGACGAACGCGAGTCCCTCACGTTTAACACAACACATCCTCGGGAGCTCTGGCAACCTTACTTTCCTAGCAACACAACACCACATAGATCAAAGACATATAGCTCTGATATCTGATTAATGACAAAGTGTTGGGTCAAGCTGCCTCGTGGAAAGCCAGCCCTGTCAACCTGCCCCGCGCGGCAACGCCTATACCGGCGTGGAGTTTCCAGATGGGCATTTGCTGATTGTCATCGAACGAGGGACCGAAGCGAACGAAGTTATGTGCTTCAGCTTGGGCCTAAAATCGTTTGTATGTCCAGCTGTCCCGCTTTCCCGATGTTCGCATCTATAAGTCGCATTTCTCAACCGATTCTCGTGAAATTTCGTAAGCAGGTTCGTTAATTATTTAGAATCTTTTGACAAGACACTTCTTGTAAATTAAAAAAATTAAATGACAGGTTCGCGATTTCTACACACAGCTAGAGCCACTAGTTGTAGGTAACATTATGTCTTAAGTTTATTAAGTAGGTAAACACAAACATATCACCTCAATTCAAACTTATTTTTCGCCATTAATTTTGAGAATACCGTTAAAATTTCTGTCTCCAATGCAGTTTCCGTTAAGCCGTATTGCAAGGTAAAATTACCCGACTACTAGCCCCAATTTAGTTGACAGGTATGCAGGTGTTTCCGGTCGGACTGGGGACCTCGGAAACAAACAATGGATCTAGGTAGACTTTAACAACTGAGTTGTACTGTCGACGCCAAAAATACGTTTACACTTTTGCACCTTATTCCATTGCAATAAGGCGATAGTGTAAACGTATTTTTGAACGTATTTTTGGCGTCGACCGTACCTTATGAATGGAGGGAAGGTATTGGCGTTGGCGTGCCTACCTGCAATAAAATGGGTTTCGACAAAATGCTCTCAATTCAATAGTCCCAATATCTAACACGGACCAAGGGGCCCAAAAGCTCTACAAACAAACGGGGCTGTATTATTTTAGACGTTTTTAACCCCCGACGAAAAAAAGAGGGGTGTTATAAGTTTGACGTGGCTGTGTGTCTATCTGTGGCATCTTAACTCCTAAACCAATGGACCCATTTTAATGCGGTTTTCTTTGTCTGAAAGCTGGCGTGTTCGAGTTGAGTCTTAACTACGTTTCAACAAAATCGGTTCAGCCGGTTTTGAGATATTAAACTTTGAAATGAAAATGTCGGGGGTTTTTCATCTTTTCTAAGTTGTTAATTATTAGTCGGCGAGTATGTCAGACATTGTCTGGGTTACCTACTCGCGTGTGTCCAAAATATGTATAGCCATACAAGTAATAACATTTGGCGAAACAAAGGTGATTGGCAAGTATCTTAGATCCGTCATATCTATGTTGTATATAGGTACCTATGTTGAGTTATAACTAGTTATAAGTGGTTTCCTTTATTTCTAAATGTCATAGCATGAGAAGAAAGCTTGAATGAAAATGTATAGTTACAGCGTTGTATTACATTAGAACCACTTAGAACCTTGTCATAGCTAGTTTAGGGTTAGGTCGATTTCCAGCAACTATTATTAACATCATATCTAATCAATTCGTATAAAAATAGACTAAAATACAGTATTTTTTTCAAACCTAGAGTTATTTGTTTATCTATTTAAACTTTATTGCACAAATATACAAATAAAAGTACAATTGGCGGGCTTAATGCCATCAGGCATTCTCTATACCAGTTAACCATTGGGCTAAACAGAAACATTAGTGGTGCAGCTACCTACCTACCTAAACCTAGAGTTAGTATCTAAATAAAGACTAAACGTGGTCCTATGTTCCTCGTCTCATTGCGTAAAGCTCTAACTGTTAAAAAACGTCCTTGATGACTCAAAGAAAGTTCCGCCTTATAGTAAACAATATAACTGTACCAAATAACGGTTACAAGTTATCAGCCTACCTTAAAATAAATCCCTTATTTGGCAATCACACACTAAACTACACTACACTACACATGTTAACACTAAAGTCTATAAAAACACTTTATTATTTATTTTCAAACATATTTGTTACGTTGTAACTCCTCTGCGTTCAAACCGTACTGTCAAAACTTGCACCACCGGTACAGAAACTTGTTATTTCCTCTCTCACTCTACAAATGTAAATACGGTAAGTTAGAACAAGACAGCTACGGTTCTCAGCTCCGCCGATGACTATCTGCAAGATACAGCCTTTTTGCAAAGGTAAAAGTAACGGGGTTTTTCTTGAGATGCGTGAGCTGAGATGGTTGAATGGAGGTCACGTGGGTGGGAGCGGGATGGATAGTGGGTCATGCGTGCTTGGAGGGCACGAACAATAAGGTCATTGTAGGGAAAGGTGATAGGTCTATGACTAGATCTGTCTATAATTATTTTCATTGTTTTATTCCATAATTAGACATAAAACTTTGAAGATGATCTGTCTATTAAAAAAAACAAGGTAGGTACTAACTATTTAATTATTGCACAATATTGCACTAATTCAAAAACAGGCCAAGTGCGTGTCGGACCACGCAAAACGAAGGGTTCAGTGCCTATTAAAAAGGTCGTATCGTCACAGAAATCTTACGGCACTTACGTCCTTTTGTATAGGGAAAGCAGTTTTTCAGCAATATCTCGGAAACCTTTGAACCGATCTTGTTGAAAGAATTTAATAAGCCCTTAGGTCCATGATTTTTTTCATATTTTTAAAATACACCGTTCCAAAATTTGAGGGGGGGACACAATTTTAGTGACTTTCGAAGCGATTATCTCCGACTCTATTCACTTAATCAAAAAAATTGCTGAGAAACCTTATATTTATTTTAAAAGGTCTATCGATTGATGTGCCACACGTGGGCTGACAATGTTTTTTTTTTGACGTGCAGTTTTATGTATGGGAGTGCACCTCTAAATTTTTTTTTTAGTTGTTTAATTACAAAACTGTAGCGGCTAACAAAATACACCTATCCTCAAAATTTCATTTAAATTTTAAAGTCATACTCTATCAGTCCACCATTGGGCCAAACATCAAACAGAAACTGTAGCGGGTGTGGTGGAAAGGAAAATCACTCTGCTGCCCACGTATTTTAAAGAACCCAGGCGGAGCCGCGTGATATAATATATCCTATGTATGTATGTCCTGAAGGCCCATTCTATAAACTGGTGGAATAAAGTTTTTTAATCGGATGGGTGAGTAGTTCCGGAGACTACAACCAACACGAAACTTACATTTCCCAAACTTTCAAAGTTTACCTCTTTATAATTTTAGTATAGGTAAATATGGAACCTAATTTATTTAACTTACGTCACGTAGGCAAACTGTTATTTCTTTTAATATTTTTTCTTCGACATTGGCGGTTTATATAATTTACCTACAATCTGATTACAACACAACTAACCCACGCTTTCTACGCAATTACCATCAATAACTAATAACTACTACTAACCATCATATATCTAACAGGAATGTTTACATTATTATTATTAGCATAATAGTAATCAATGTAATCATAATGATTAACAATTGTAATCCGCGCCATCTGTGACATGAGATCTAAACTACAATCACTCACTTGCAACAGTGTGAACTCGCGAAGTGATTGCCTTGCTCTGCACATAGTTTTCAACAATGGCAATAGATGACACTGAAATCTGAAAACAAAAATATTTTTGAATTCTATAGCTAGTTGGGCAGGCTGGCAATGTCTTCAATTACTGTAGACGCCGTATGTATTAGTGGTGTCTCGGAATAATATATGAAACTGTAACCGCAATTCTCCAACGTCATAATATAGTGAAATTGTCATCCGGTTCGAAGGACCAATTATAAATGATTTGCTAACATTAATGTTGATAATTATCAACATAGGAAGTATTACTCACCAAATGTATCGGGTTGACATATATGTTTTATACTCGTCGACTTTAATGTTTGAATGAAGACTTCGTACACTAAACAATAATCACATACTTTTTTTCTATGGAGCTCCCAACTGAATTGAAAAAAATATTTCACGACTGTTTAGACAACTAAAATAAACTCGACCAATCACGTGGCGCATTTACTGAATTATAATAAATTTGACCAATGGCACGTTACGTTGGCTACCTACACCTACAGTACAAAAGACATCAACGACGACATTGAGCCTCCTGACCTCTGACTTGCACTTCGTTTCAGCAGGGCTTAGATTTTCATTAGATACCAATCTTTTAACTCGTATAAAAAGTACTCGACTTTAAGAGCCCTCATTGTGTAACGATTGTATAAAATACTATTATCTGTGTCATTAATTTCCTCATGCGTGTCACGTGTTGTAGTGCATCATACACGTAGCCGTCGAATACGTACCTAACTAACTAAACTGTACTTAATTATAATGACAACACGTGACGACAAATGAAAAGGAGCAACTATGGAAACCAACATTTTTCACGCTTTACACGAAGAAAAAATACATTCTTGGAAGGGTATCCACGGAAGACCAGCGTCAAGGTACTCACAAGGTACCTTGACATAAAGCTGAGTGGAGGCCATTTCAATGACGATTTAAAATGTTCACTACTGTTTCTTTTCCTATGTATTAGCCTAAGTTTTAAAACGTCATGAATAAACTTATTTTCTTCTTCTTCTTTCTTCAAACCATTGTGCCTTTAAGGCTCTTTTGGAGAGATTATTATTGTATTAAAGTATATGTCGGTCAGTATTAACCTTTAGAATCAGTGCTATGCAGAATGAAATCTGTGACAGAAACAAAAGATTTAAATTAACTGTCAGTGTTCGCGTTTTATTACAGGACGGAACGGTGGCTTAATTGATCGAGCGAGCGAAGCATACGAAGTTCTCAGTTTCAGCTTGATGTAACTAGCTACATATTAGTAATCTGTGGCTTGATGTCCGGCTGTTCTCCTCTACAGAGGGCCTACCGCGAAACGATATTCGTTTTCGTTCGTGTATCTCCCTCTTTGTCGCTCGAACTAGCAAGTGCGAGAGAGACGGAGATACACGAACGAAAACGAATATCGTTTCGCGGTAGGCCCTCTCTGGTCGCATTTCTCAACCGATTATCGTGAAATTTTAGATTCAGTATTTGGAATTAAAAAATAGTTATTTGTGTCACAAGGGAGCAAAATAGTATATTTACGGCGAGGGCGGTGTATTGAATCCTGAATGTAGCGAGGGATCCTACAATAGAATCCTGAGCGTAGCGAGGGATTCTAACGTAGGATCCCGAGCGTAGTGAGGGATTCAAGTGTTAACGCCCAAGACGAAAATAATTTTGCTCCTGAGTGACACATGTAACTTTTCACACCGATTATGAGGAAAATTGAAATAAAATGCTCTAATATTCATTATTATATAATTTATATACAATAACATCGTAGTTTTGATTTCAGTAAAACGTATAGTTTATTGTGACAATTTTTTCAAATATTACGAAAAATTCTCAAGTTTTAATATGTAAATGTACCTATAACGTTGCTAAAGTTAAAACTTGAAATATGTTCGTTTTTAATCGATTACGATGAAATTACAATCGATTATTTTCTTAAGATCTGTGTTCAATTGGCACATTGCGTAAATGCTACATGCCAATGAATAAATTAAAAAAGTAGCTTGAACAGAAAAGTGGCATTTTGCTCCCTCTCGTCGGGGACCAAAACTTACTTTTCTGAATGAGAGGTGTGAAAAAACAAAAGCAGACTCGCCAGTTCTACAGCTCACAGAGTCACTAGTTAAGTTGATACTGTATTCGATGGTACCCCGTCTAGTTGAAATTATTTAATCTGTTATATCTATTGCATGTTTTTTCGTGATCAGAACTGAGCTTTTTCCAGAAATAAAACGCATATGAATAATTTAATATGTTTATTTACAAAATTATCTACAGCCCCACATGTAGGTAACTATGAGTTAAGTATATACAATAAATGAAGTCGGTGGGACACAAGAGAAACCGAGCAAGGTACAGATGAGTATTAAAATACCATTGAATCAATCATCATCATCACTTTCATCTTGATCACTGCTGATGTTAGTATTATTTCGCTTTATCTCAACATACGTTGGTTTCTTTAACCCTGTGACTCTCATTTCTAGTCTTCTCTTTCTATCGTTTTCATTTTCTTTATCGAACCAATCGTTTATAGTTCGTGAGTTTTGGTTAACGCTTCTGTAGTGACCGTTTAGTTGTGGTACATACGTTTGTACTGTAGTAGTTTCATCTAAATCTTCTAATATTTCTTCTGAAGTAGTTTCGGGGGTAGCTGTGGTCTTTAATTTCATTTCATTTTTGAGCTTTACTATTAGAGTTGAAGGCTCTACTGCTTCTTGGATTTCGAGGCTATCTCTGTAATGTCTTCTGTTTGTTCCAATTGGAAAACTACTACTTATATCCATGTCACTGTATCTTTGACGTGAATCTGAAAACTGCCTAGTACCCGGACTGCCTGGATAACTATAAGTAATTTCTTTCCTTCCAAATTGTCCATTATGGTCCAGAACTTCTGCATCTTCAGCGTTAAAAGTCTTTCTATCCATACCAGTTGGATTATTATTACCTACATTCTTGAACTGCCTATAATGGTCTTGGGAGTTGACTTCTTCGGGAATAAAAGTCCTTATGCTTGTCTCGGTCGGGTTAGTATTACTTTCCATTTCCCTAAATCTTTGATAATGATCTGGGACTTTGGCATCTTCAGGGCTAAATTTTACTACGTCTGGTGGACTTGTAGGCCACGAGTAGGTTTCAGAGGTACTCGATACTGTAGTTTCAAATATTGGAATAGAAGTGGTAGGAGGCGGCGGTGACGGAGGCACGGTCCTGTACTCCACGGGTATGACGCCTGAACTTCCTACATGATGATCCTCTACTTGCGGGAAAGATAGCTCCGGAGCTTGCGTTAAAGGTCTGCCCGTATTAACTTCAGTAGTGGTCGTATGGTCTTCTCTATTTTCCGTCACATTATTCACCTCTTTCACTAGAGTTGTTTGTGGATACAGATTGACGTGAACAATCATAGTCGCTTCTTTGCTAGAACTCGATTTTCTTAGAATATCATGTGGAGCTGGTGGTTTCATCCTATTTATTATAGGCTTTTTTAAGCTTCTAGGCGTAAACATGCGCCTGACTGGCCCATTTGACTTCCTCTTAAAATGCACTCTGACGGGTCGAGACGTCGTAAAATATACTTTGTTGATGGCTGAGGACGTCCCGTCGCTCGGTGAATAGTCTGTGTTAATAGTTGTTTTCAATGGAACGTAATTGAGCATAACGCTGAAGGAATTCGGCTTGTCAACAGTCGACGACTCAATGTTTTTGATTTCGCTCGCCTGCGAATCAACAACATTCCTGTCATCATTATCTTGTTTCTTTCGATATCCAATCGGTCTGAACATCGGTATCGTGGTTGTTTTCTCTTTCACCAAAGTCGGGGTCGGGGCGAATCTTAGGAATCCATCGGCTAACAGATTTACGTCGCCTGGACTATCAGGCTTGAAACTGAAAAGCGGATCTGACACATGGTTGAGTCTCGTCTCTACTTTATTAGAACTTTGCAGAAGCAGATCTAAAGTAGGCGGCGTCGATTTAACTTCCTTGCTGCTGGTCTCCGCGGATGGGTTTACGTATACTCCAGAAAACGCTATATGCGTACTTGAACTGGAGGGTAACTGGTATAGATCTCCGAACTTGGCGTTTATCGTTTTCTCGAGGTACTGTATGACTTGTTGGAGGTTTTGGAGCCTTTGGGCGTTGCGGTAGCTCTCGGCCCAGCTCCTGGAGCCAAAGGTCTTACTGAAGGGGGTCGGGGTGGGACTCCTTAATTCGAAGATGAAAGGTCGTGGGCTGGTTCTTCTGATCGACGTTGTTTTGTCTGCGGTGGTTTTAGTATGGTTTCTTAGGAGTCGTGTTCTCTTCGTTGGTAATGTCTCGACGAAAGGGTCGATGTAGTGGTTTTCTTGCATGGCGTTGACGAGCAATGGCATGCGCTCGTAGTAGTCTTGGTCGAAGCCGAAGTAGCTCCGGTCGAGCCGGTCGGCTACCGGCGAGTCGTCGGTACCATTCAAACTGACGTTACCATGACTGTAGATTTGTACTAAGCTAGATTCTACTGCAATCGCGTATTCGTAGATTAGTAGAATTACCTGAAAATAAAAAAGTAGCGTTAAAAATGTTAATTGTATCGCAAAATATAGGACTACATTTTTCAATAAAACTTATTAAAGTTGTAATGTATTTTATTGGTCGAAACTGTTTCAGCTTTCCCTTAAGTTTTTAAAATGGGCGGATAACATATCAGACACGTACAATCGCCCAAGGGTACGGGTTCACACCTCTAGGATCATTTTCGAGCGTTCGCTATGCATGTGCAGACGATTTTGAACAGAAAGTGTGAACCCGTACCCTTGGGCGATAGTAACTACAGGCTGGAATGTGGGGTGAGGCAGTGGGGTATTACTGGACTGCCCTATGACAAAACACTGGGTAAAGATCATCACTGGCCAAACAAATTAATGATCTTGACCCAGTGTCGCAAATATGTATTAATATTAATTATGTATTTCAAATCTTTTTTTTTATAGGTTACTGTCTGAATTAAATCATTTTTTAAATACAAAATACGCGACAATTTGAATTTTGCGGATATATGTTGTCGATTCAAAACCCTTATTTTTTTACGTTCTCTAATTTGAGATAGGTCTCGATCGGATCTACGGTACCTACAATAAATACGTTATCACGCGCTAATTTGCAAGTGAAATACTTTACTACAGTCACTACGGTTCGAAATGTCAAATTTGTGTGCCATGGTACCAATTGGTACTACGAATCGTAAGTTTAAATAACGCATCAAAAACTAAACGCTAGCGAGTAACGTTTGTGGGTAACGATAACGACATATGATTCTAATAAAAATTAGGGCATTAAAACTTAATATCACGCAAACCCTGGATTAAAAAATAACTTTAAAAGACCGATCTTATTTTTGAACAAGCTATCCAACGATTCGACACACAATAGGTTTACCAAGAAAATAAAATATATCCCCACTTTACGTGTAAAGGGAGGTACACCACAAAATTATTATTTTTCAAAATTTTATTCCACCATTTTGTTGGCGTGATTGTTTTATATCAGGGACCGGACAACCCTTTCCGCGAGAAAAGCCTTTCAATGGGTATCCCTTAATGCCGAATTACAGCTTTCTAGTAGTAAGACACTGAGCTAATATCCGCAGATGGACGGATGGACAGACAGACAGATGGACATGGCGGAACTAGGTATCAGGATTCCTTGTTTACTACGGACATTTGGATTTTTTGAAAAATCTTATGATTTCACCTGTAGGTACTTATACATTATGGTTTAAAATAAAAAGTCACAACAGCGCTTCATTTTGTTTTCCGCTTCTTGATTTCTGAGAATTGCGCTTTAAGTAGCTAGTTGTTAATTACTGAACTAACATAAAATAGGGACAAAAAATCACACCGACTGACTTTATTTTAACAAACTTTATGTACGAATACTCTTACTGTGACTAAGTATTAAAATGGATAAATGATTTAATATAGGAATCACTTTATAAGCCCAAATTTTATTTTTCATATTTTTGTTCGACACTCGAATATAAACGAGTGGCATAAAAGTCAACCCTTTCGTGAGTGCGTCGAATCTCCAAAGGCGACGGTCTGCTTTCAGGCAACATAGATTTTGATAATTCAATTGAATCGTTTTCAATGTTATGTAGATACGAATTCGCAAGGGCTGTATAATTAATGGGACTTTTGTCGTAATACATTAACACACTCAGATTATCATCAAAGTCTTCAACTGGCGTCTCTCCGCCAGTCATGTAAAACATTTGTTTTATTTTAGGATTCTTGTACACAGAATTCCTTTGCGCTTCGGTGGATGATTGAAGAGGTTTTTTAGTCACGGTATACATCGGTTCCCATATTTGTGATAGTGAAAGAATCTTTTCTTTCTTTCCTGCCTTTGAAACCCCTGAACGTTCTCGACTGTTTTTGATTTGTGATTCTTCGTTCTTTTTATCAAAAGGTTTAGCTGTATTATTCATAATCTTTGCCGCGTATAAGTCGTTTAGAATGCTGAAATGTTCGTCTTCCTCATTGGGATGAAACTTTACATTAAACGGTAGTTCCCCTGAATTCGTAGTTTGCAACACAATTGGTTGTAAAGTGTTTCCAGCACCTACACTTAAAATTCCACTATCTTTTTTCGAAAGTAAATATGACTGAATCATTGGGTCTAGTGGTAATTTATCGACTTCATCGTCCACCTTTTTTGCTGCAATGGCTAGTGGCTTAGCAGATAGTTTTCCATCCTGTTGTATCGTTAGCAAACCTGAGTTATTCTTGTGTTCAACTGCTATGTCGTTAGGATCCTTAACCAACTGAGTTATGTTTTGCTGTTGTTTTCCTTCAACGGGCTTAACAGTGACAGTTGGTACGATTTTAATCGGATCAACTATTTCAAAAGAATAAAGATTTGTATCTAAAGGTTTCACTGTAATAGGGTGTTCTAGAGAAAGCTGTGTGTTATTAAAGATTGAGGTATTTGCAAACTTTTTACTAATCCCATCAATATAACTTGCTATGGAATTGTACTCCTGGGTTGTTTTGCTTTTATTTTCGTGTGTTTTTACTTTATATACAGGATTTCCATTGACATAATGGTTCGATTCCGGTGGTGTATTGTAGATTTTCTCATCAAAATCGTATTGCTCATCGGCTTGTGAGTATTTTGCGATCGCGTCACTTTCCGTCATCTTTCCTAACGTAGAATTTTTCGCAGGGTTAATATCGGTATTCACGTAGATACTACTAGTGTTATCGTATGATGTTATTCGAAAATCTAGTTTCCAAGGCATTGTTTCTCCCGTATAAGTGTTATGGTTTTTGTGTGTTATAGTTTTGTACTCGTTTCGATTGGTTGTTATTTCGATTTGTTTCGCTATTACTTTGTCGTAACTCTTCATGGTAGCGACAGGATACTTCGTTAATATTGATCTGTTAGGTTTAGGAGGTATCTTTTCGGTAGTATGTTGATTATTTTTCTTACTTATATAAGCCCTTTGGTCAGAATAATATTTAGATTGTTGAACTTTAACTGTGTTCTTATTATTAGGTTTGGACCTATCCTGACTTTTTGTGTTGTTTGGTATCCTTACAGCTTTTGGTTGCAACTCTTGAATACTACTGTAAAGTTTTTCTAGAATTTTTGTAAGGTTACTACGCGGTGGACATGAACAGTGCACATGTCTATTATAGCTTTCTTTTCTTGTGTTTGTCTTTGCCGTTTGATATTTAAAGTCTTGTGAAACATCATTACTATGAATTCCTGTAATGTAAGGTTTCGAAGTGGTAGAAACGTCAGTGTGAATTGTTTCGCCAGTTTTTTTACTCAACGTCATTGAGTTTAAATACGTCATCACTCGCTGATAGTCCATTACCTTCCTGGTTTTCGTTAAGCTATCTCTACGCCGAGCTTTGAAGAGCTCTTGTGATGTGGGCTTATATCCTTCATACATTTTTGAGGGCATTCTCCGATTTTTATCTGCGAATACGTTTTTCTGAAAAAGGTAATCAGTAGTTCTTTCATGGGCAGGTCTTTGGCTGGAATGTTCTTCTACAATTGTTTCCAAGTATCTGTTCTGATCCAAGGCTTTGAGGATGATGCCCAATAGCTTGTCATTGCTTTTGTAATTGATTGGAGCATTATTGTCGAATGTGGCCTTCGACTTGTTGACTGTTTGAAACCAGTTGAGCTGGCGCGAGGTGTCCGGGGCCATTTTGAAGTCCGTACGGAACCCGTATACGAAGACCAGCAGGGCACTCTGGAAGCAAAAGATATATTCCTAAATGTATGTCTCTTTAGCCCTATACTTGCCCTCAATCAAAGTGACGACTGAGGCCATGCAGAAAGACAATGAAAGACAATGCAAAATAGAGCCTATAGTTTTATGCCCTCAGTCGTCACTTTGGTTGAGGGCAAGTATAGTAACTATATTTGTTATGAATTGACGTAAAGTACAAATTAGCAATATTTAACAACAACAAAAGGTACTTACGGTTGTACATGAGCACAAAAAAGTTATTAGAAAGCTACAGAGGGTGGTTAGGAGCGGTCAGTAGTAACAGAGCTACCTCAGTAATGTCAATTGATTTTTACAATACCACTAAAATTAGGTATACCTACTGCGCGAAAAAGGAAAATTATGATACAATATTATAATAACCGTGTTACATTTTTTGGACACTCATGTCTCACTCATTTTATTTCACACAATTAAAAAAGTGCAAGTATAGGTATGATTTCTGTTAGATATGAGTTATAATTATAATATTTCATAATCGTAACAGTTGCCGTAGGAGTTCATATTTCATAAAGAACGATCGATGCCTAGTAAATAGGCAAGCATAAAATTAGTTTTTAGGGTTCCGTAGCTCGAAAGGAAAAAACGGAACCCTTATAGGATCACTTTGTTGTCCGTCCGTCCGTCCGTCCGTCTTTCAAGACCCTTTTTCTCAGGAACGCGTGGAGGTATCAAGCTAAAATTTATATCAAATACTCAGGTCTACTGTCCCTTGGAGCTGTGAAAAAATCAAACTTCTAAGCCAACGCAATCAAAAGATACAGCCGTTTATGCCGCAAATTTTGAAACTCACAAGGGAATCAAAACCTACAGGGTACTTCCCGTGAACTCAGAATCTTGAAATTTGGTACGAAGCAACGTCTTATAGCACAAATAAAGGAAAAATTGCAATAACCGTAAATTTTAGTTATTAAATTGAAATTCATATCAAATACTCAGGTCTATAATACCTACAGCTGTTTGTACGGAACCCTCGGTGCGCAAGTCCGACTAGCACTTAGCCGGTTTTTTTGTTTTGTAGCCACACTCGCATAATTTTTAATAGGTAGACTTTCCATAGAATTCGTGTTTAACCACGCACTAATATCAGATCGTCATGCCAATACTGTCCGGGGCCTTATTTAAAACTATCAAAAAAACCCAATCTGTAATGAGGCCGTTAAGCACGCATGCGCCACCGATAAATCAAACTAGAAAGCCGACTCGCTTGTTATAAATTACTTGTATCGATATGTCACTGAAATAAATTCTCCTTAAATGTATTATTGCATGAATTAATTATTGTTATTTTATTGCATTAATTATTAATTAAATGCGAGTTTTAACTTCAATTTTATGATAATACTAGCTTTTGCCCGCGACTTCGTCCGCGTAGAATTCGTTTCACTACACATATTGTTGTTATTTTACCCCCTCTAGAGATTATTTTCTTTTTCACGCTATTTATAATTAAAACTAAAAAAAATACTTTGCTTACCTAGTATATTGTCAGACAATAAAGCACCAAAGCGAAAAGCTTACAAAAATACTGAAACTAAAAAAAATAAGTGGGCCGCTTCGCTGCTGCTACTTATTCCAATATACTTCTATAAACTATATTGTATGATTTATTTCGTTCTGCTAAAACATGTAGATTTTTAGATTTAGACACACGTGAGCAAGCTACATACAACTGCCCGTGGGAAAAACATGGCGTGCCTAAATGTAATCCCGCTACTTTTAAGGTAGCGATTTGTTAATTGTCATTGAAAACGCTACTTTTAAAGGGAACTGTAGTCGTTTAAAGTTAAATGGCAAGTTATTAGGTATAATTGGAATACGGGGTATGAGTATAATATCTGGGTCGTTCTTCTTTTTTACCGACAATGAACCGAGGCTTTTCTGTTTTTTTGGTTTTTGAACTATCGAAAATTGTGGTTTTGAAGTGCGATTTAAAAAAAAAATGCATAGGTTTCTTCATTAGAACTAATTAAAGTTTCCTTTCTGGCCAATATAAATATTTATTTACGGTTGGTTTCTAAAAAAAACATGTGACAAAGTGGACTCTTTCAGTGGGGACCACATTTTGGTTTACCACTCTGTCACGGCATTCTACGAAAAAAAAAACATTTAAAAAAACGCTAGTTAGAGTAAGTGAAATATTAAATATCACTAATTAATAAAATAATATGGACGTTCATTCGAACATTATAAAACCGTAAACATCATTACTCAAATGAGATGCCGGAATAAGACGAAGGACAGGCTATTGTCGGTCGAAAAGAAGAACGACCCATCTTCTCCTTTCGCTTCACCAGTTAAGATTGTGCCCTTTACTATGTATTTTCCCAATTTAGTGACCCGTAATCTTGTTCCATTGCACAATTTTAGTGCATCTAAGTTGCGCATTAACATTACGGGTACGCCTACTTTTAATTCGAGTTTGTGGGAAGGTACCCCGGATAGCTCCAGAGAGTTTAAGAACTCAACCGGGTAACTGGTGCTGTCGTCGGATGTCATAACTTTATCTATGGAGTTGTAAACTGTTGTTTTGGTTGATATTTTTTCCAAATTTTTTTATTTTATTTTTGATACTGTTGTCGCGAAGCCACTTCTGATCACTCTCGTGGCCGCGAATGAGTACCTATAGCACTCTAGCTTAGGTGAATGTATTAGCACATATGCATCTATAAACATACTCTAACAACTTGCGGAATCCTTTATATATCTGACATATGGGCTGCCGCCTCGTGCGTACCAGCTCCATATGAGGTGTGGGGACCTTTGTCCCCGAGAATGTCCTCCAACCTCCCCTTATAGACATCCCTAACCACACAACTGATACTGTTCCAATCCACACGCTACTGATCCAGTTATAATCACCCGGGTGCACCCCTGATTGATACTGATATGGACTGAGGCTGAGACTACCGAACCTGAGACGCTGTTGTTACACTTGTTACTAATCCTCTAACACTAAAGAACTCCACACTAACCGCTTTATCGCATGTCCGTGATCTGTAGGAAAACCTTATTCATATACATGATAAACCGTCACGCCTCTCAAAGAGAATAAGACATGTAGCCGCACATAAATACATCACATCATAAACAGTCATCGTCCGACCTGTGTAAATGATACCAAATCGTAACAATATCATAGGATGCATCGAAAGTGATTATGGAAAGAGCTCACCCAGGTTTTCCTCCAAATTTAACACTACAAATCTGCACGTAACTGTTCGTTCACAATCTAGCTGTCAGGAACTCAAACTCCTCGCCTACCCGTCCATTATAAACATGATTTCTTGTAGGTGTTGCTACATGAAATAAATCGGCTGTTTGAGACATCATTATTAACATCGTCATAAATGTAAGTATACTATCGTGAATCATGACTATTCACGACAACTGTCTCATTTTTTGGTGCCAGTATGGTTCTTTCACACAACCAATTTTCATCCAGAATATTTTGTTGCAGATTCGGAAAAACTTGAGCAATAAGCTCGTCTTCCGAATCCACATGACAAAGTTGGTTGGTGAATAGAATCATACCTTCATCATAAGTTTTTAATCGACCGTCGCCTATTGAACACTTCGCAACAATCACCAAAGTTAAGCCACGTCGAGTGAGGTCAATATTTGGATGGGTGACCGTTTTTTTATACAAATTCTCAAACGCCTTTTGACCCCCTTAGGGAATGAATTTTCAAAAACGCAGAAATTAGTTTTCTAATATTTTGATATAAAATCAATCTACGAAGTTTCAAGTTTCTATTTTAAAAAAAATAATTAAGTCCCATACAATCTTTGGTTGCTTATTCCACCCTCTGAAGTAATTATATCTAAAAAAACGGCACGCTATATCCTACTCTGAGGTATAAACAACAATATTGGAAAGTTTCAATAAAATCGGTTCGCATATTTTTGTTTAATTTGTCCTCAACGCCACTACACCACATTAGAGAAGAATCCATGTTTCTAGTGATTACCAAAAGATGGCGCTGGTGGTGTGTTCATAAATCGGTTTTTCTCAAACTCTGTCTACGATACCTAAACTCCATCAAACTCTTTTTTATACGTTCTCATATGGTTTGGCAGAGTTTAAACGCATAGAAAAATCGGAAGAATTACCTACTACGGCTAGAATATGCCTGGAAATGTGTGAAGCTCTGCATCGCACTATTGAAATTTTTAACGTTAGTTGTATAAATACAATTTCCGTCGATAATTCTTTATTATGTATCTTTGACCACATGGATTTCCATATAGACACTGTTTCACATTTATAATATTAGTGTGATATCAGCCATACCAAATTTTTATGATTTCGTGGTATTATTCTGTCTGATTTGACATCGCAGCGTTTTCAGTATCTGAGTAGATATAATATCGAACAAAGCATAAAACCTGTTAAAAAAAACACACGTCTAAAATATTAAGGCTCAGGCTTATTAACTCCCAAGTACAGAAAGTAGGACGGATCTTGACCAAATCAAGAAGCGACAGGCGTCTTTAATAATCCTAATGTTGGAAAAATGTTACTTAATATTTAATATATACATAATGGCATGGGATAGGTATTGCATATTTCAATATGGCCGAATACCGCAACTAAAAAATTCTAAAATCGAACGAGATAAAGCAAATTAAAATTATTCCTTTAATATTTGATGTACAGTAAGGGAAATGTATTCACGTCACAATCTTGATGTTAACAGTCTCTATTGCCAGTTATAGAATTTTATTATACTTAAATGTTTCTTTTATCTATGGCGACCATCATCACTATCGTCAGGTCCCAAACCTCAAAGAAAGTTTGTAAAGTGACCTTTCCAGAACAACTTTTCTCTACCATATAAACTTTATCATGATTGACCTATGATAACATATGTTACATATTAGGAGTACGTTGTTGTTTTAAGTACGATAATAAACATCATAATTGCTACCATCCGCTCGTCCGCATGCATGACTATCATTGTTTGTACCGCCACGCCATAAAATAAAAAATGGGTAAACGCGAAATAGACACGCGCACGGAAGGTTCCGTGTATATTATAAATTATAATTTACTTTAAAAACAAAGTTTTAACCGACTTAAAATCAGTAGCCAAATTGCTTTAAGTATGCCTATAAAATTTAAAGAGTTCCCCCGATTTCTCCAGGATCCCATCATCAGAACTGGATTTTGTTGACAACGGGACCAATCTGGAAGTATATGCTTTCAAACAAAGAAATAATTTTTCAATTCGGTTCATAAATTACCGTGTTATCGCGTAACAAACACAAAAAAAAACAGTCGAATTGAGAAGTTCCTCCTTTCTTGAAGTCCGTTAAAAAGGTATCACTTGTCAAATATTGGTCTCTAATTTTGTGCTGCTATCCGAATCTCTGTACTAGTAGGTATAAATATTAAGGATTTATAATTATTTATTATTATTATTGACACCCTATTTTATATAAAACATAGCATGATAACAATAAAAGTGTGTTTAATTTTAGCCTCCGCCCGCGACTTTGTCTGAGTGTACCCGGGATTAAAACTATTTTATATTTTAAACGTGGCTATAAACTATCTTCTTGCAAAATTTTATTCAAATCGGTTAAACCGTTTAAACGTGATTGAGAAACAAACATATAAACATCCAAACATCCAAACTTTCGCATTTATAATATTAGTAGGATTAGTAAGATGAAGGAAGATTTAGATCTTTCAAATAGAGTTGCAAAATAGTGTTGTTAGATGTCCTCTCTAAAAGGCAAAGTGACGTTAAACGGATTTACCGTTTTGATACGGAACCCAAAAAACAAATGACTACCATAAACGCGCATACAATTTACGGCTTTCTTCTTTCCCTGCGCATGCATCTAGCGTAACGGCGCCGTGCTATTAAATAAGAGCGTACGTGATATGTTATCACAAACATACAAGTCATACAACGCCGTAAGTCCTACATAGTTTGAGATGCTTTAGTTTTCCAGTTCTAGAATTTCAAGGGCATGAGAGCATTAGATACCCTCAATTTAGATACAGGCCAAAAGTATGTCGGGGCGGGTGATACACGCCACGTCACCACCAGAAACGAAGGTTCAGAGTCCCCTGTCGCATAAAAAAATTACCGCTTCTGGCAACCTCTCGCTATCGCTTTAGTAAGACCATGGTCTATAACTATAAATCACGCCGTACCCTGCGTCACAATGCATGCCTACTATGGAAGTGTAGTGTTGTGGTCGCGACCATAGCCTTAGCAAAAACCAATTTTAGTTCAGTTGGGAAGAACGCCTATTGAGTATCCACCAGACCTGTGTGAGGTAGGTACAGTAAGGGAAATGTATTCCCGTACCTTTTTATGCCTTATTGACATAGTAAAAAGAGTGAAAAAGGTATGTGAATACATTTCCCTTACAGTACTTAGCGGAGCCGTATGTGAAGGTAAAATCCAGGAATAGGAAGAGAAGCGTGAATGAGGCTAGCAATGCTATTGGTGGATTTTTCTCTCCTCACATCGCTCCACGACCTCGCTAAGCTCTGGTAGAAACTCACTCGAAGTAGGCTACTATAAGTTTTTTGTTTACACGACAAATTTCAGATACATAGTCGGCATTACCGCTATAGCATCAAAGGAAAATGGTCTGCATTTTGAACGGGAAATGTATGCCAATAGGTGGTTAATGAAACAATATCACGCACGTATAGCTGTTCTAAGCATTTGAGAAGGATGCTGCAAGGCGGCATCTTCGCTAATGATGAAGAAAACAAGTGAAACGCGGACAGAAGCGTTGCAAATGTTGTTGAGTTTTTCGACGTTGATGAAATGCAAATTACTGGGCATGTCTGGTCGATTTATATAGGGGTGACGTGTTCGAATAGGCATTTGTTATGTTTGTGTAATATCTATTCGAATACGCCACCACTACATACAAGAAGGGCTTTACATAAGTTTTTTTTACCTATACCATTCTTTAACCACTTGAAACGTGGCTCGTCTCTACATTAGTAGCTATTCATAATCGAAGGTACCTAAAGATGATCAATTCGGTTCATCCGTTTGGGAGCTAAGATGCTATATAGACAGACTGACAGATAGATACCTACATATGTTAAACTAATAATACCCCTCGTTTGCGTTCGGAGGTTAAAAAATGGCCGGCCCTCCATGACGCGCAGTTCTGACCAAAACATCTCACAACAAAGTCACCCAACGTGAGATCTACTATGCAAGCTGTGAAGTTTATAGCACCGGCAGAAACAATGGCCAATATCGACAATTTGTCGCATTCTACGTCACGCCTGCGAGAGCACGCTTCCAATCATTATATATAACTGTCATTACACAATTACACACACAATTTCCTACGCGCTCTAACATGTGTTTGCGCCGAACACTTGCTATGTAATTGATTTCCTGACGTTTTTTTGGCGGTTTCACACTCCGGAAGTGTGACGCAACACGTTTGACAAGGAAATTTGTGAAAATATGTACCTACTACCTACTCGTATAACTAAACTAATTTTCTTATGTTAATAATATACCGCATTCACGGGCGGAGATGTGGTCCTATAGGAACTAAGCATATAGGTATTAGAGTGAAGATCAAAACCATTTTATTACATGTTTATTTCTTCTGAAAAATAGACTCCTCTCTAGCTCCGACACATTCTTATTCTTACTACAGCACTTTTAAAAACAAAGCATATGTCCTTTGCGTAAACTCATCCGTTAAATTTTCGAGATAATTACGACGACAAATAACCAAATAGTGTCCGTTTTACCTCGATCGTTTTTCCACCCTGTATATTATTTTTGGAACATCAAAAACCAATATTAACGCCATAAAATTCATGTCAATATATATTGCAAAATCGGAACTCTGAAGTTCCATATTCATACATAGGTAGGGACTAGGTACATAAAATCACGCCTGGTTCCGAGAGGGGTAGGCACTGTTGTATTAGTTTAAGGTAGATACCTTATCTTGAATTGGCCTCTCTTTAGAACTTATTGTCTAAAGATTATTTAGGTCTATGGAGTAAAACAGGAGTTCCATAACCATATGTTATTAAAATATAGAGCGACTAAATAGTAACGAAAGCATACTTATAACCGCCATTAAACAGAACTAATTAGCATCATTTAGAAACTGTTATGAATTATGATAATGCATGCGTATTTTCTTGTAATTCTGGTTATTATTGTGGAATTGAATGGTTTACTGATAACTGTCAAACATTAGGTAGATACCAATCTTTGTCCGTGATAAGTTTTTGACCCTGCGTGAACGTAGCAATAAAGATCTGATTTTATTTTTATTCAATTAAAAGCAGGTTTTAAGTATTACTTTTTGCTATCTCTCAAAGTACGGTAAATGTATGGGAGCGTTTATCATAAAAAACGGAAATTAGTTCATTTTATTTTCAAAATGTTATTGATGCTTTACGCATTGACTAACACATTTTCGATATCAGTTGAGGGGTTTTTGATCTATAATTACGAAATAATGGCATATACACGTTACGATTACACCCAGTATGATTGTGCTGTAATATACGAGTAGTTATGGGTTAGTTAGCTACGCGTTTTCGAATTCTGGTCAGCTCACCTTTAACCCATAAATACCATAGATTATTCCAATTACATGTTATCAGATGTAGAAGTAACAGCCGATAATGTTATGGCTTACGCCCCACAGACAATACATACAATATTAGGTGCGGAAACTAAATCACACACGATGCGATGTGATACCGGTGTGCAATGTACAATGAGTGTTATTAGGGTCCCGATACCTCAAAAGGAAAAAACGGAACTCGGTTGTCTGTCTGTCCGTCTGTCACAGCCGATTTGCTCCGAAAGTACTGGACCGATTGAGTTGAAATTTGGTACACATATGTAAAGTAGTGACCCAAAGATGGACGCGTAAAGTAAATTAATGAATTCTGAACAAAGGGGCTTTTAGGGGGTAAACTGGAAAAATTATAAAAAAAGTTTCGCAAACTGTATTGTGTGGCATATCAAATGAAAGGGGTTGTAAGCATGTCAGATATTTTTTTTTTATAATTTTAGCAAAAACAGATTTGAAGTAATTTAGGAAAAAAGACGAAAATTTACCATCCCCCCCCTTATCTCCGAAATTACTAGGATTAAAATTCTGAAAAAAATATGAAAAATAGTTCCTTGCCTAAAGATTACAGGAAAACCTATAAGAAGTTTGAGTATTCAAAAACACTTATGAAATTTAGATTATATACGGAACCCTCACCACGCGAGTTGAAGTCGCACTTGTCCGGTTTTTTTTATTTATTTATTCTATTCTAAGCCGAATTCACTTCACTGGGAAACACATAAACCAGCTGGAGCAATACATGCCCTAGCTAGGCTAGCACGCCAGCAAATTGTTTCTTAACTTCTCTGCAATGGGTGCTGATTTGGCTTCCTTTTATATTATATATCCTCATTCCTTCGAACCATTCTCGTCACGCCACAGATACCTCTCAACATTCTCACCTCTGTAACATGCAATCTCGTTACATCCGTCATCTCTGAAGTCTATGCCGATCCATAGTATCCATTCATGACGTCAGGTCTTATAGAATACAGAATACCGAGACCTGTCGCCATTTCAACAACCCAAAGCCCATATAAAATAAAAATAAAATGATTTATTTCAGGATATATTGTTCATAATATTGCGTATGGATAAAAAAAATATTGTCTGCTTCTACATGTACTTGTACATACATATCTACGTAAATATGGTTTTTCAAAGATGTTAGTGAAAGTATGCATGTTATTGTTACCTAATGCCAAATTAGAATACAATGTGGTAAAAGAGTGGTTTTAGATAATTGTGGTCATTGGCAAAGTTGCTGTGTGGCTCTTGGGTACACGTTTTTTGAATTCTAAGATGGTGGCAAACAAGCGTTCGGCCAGCCTAATGGTAATGATTTAGAAATTCGGTTGGCTAACTTTCCGAGAAATTAGTGGCCACTCACTCACTCCGCTGGCTCAGAAGTGGATCTGGATCTTGGCCGATACGAATTGGCGCCAAAAAACTGGGAGGAGATCAACTAGTGGTTAGCGGAAGAAAGATAATAGAACCCGGGTTTTTAGGATGCAACCGGGATCACGCTAAGATGATAGGAGGGTGAGTGGGAGCGTTGGTGTCCTAAATAGTCCTATTTCGAAAATTCTTCAAGAAGGTATGGACCATGTACAACTATGGTAGGCATATTTAACCAAATCGTACCGAACTGAACGTTTACAGCTGCATTACAAAAACACAGATGATTTCTGATGATTATACAATTTTCTTTTTGGCAGTATTCGCGCGTGAAAAGAGAAAACATTATTGTTGTTTTTTCGCCTGAACGCGTTCTTTCGATATTCTGTAAATTGAGGAGACTTGAGTTGATATGCGTTTAATAGGACCATGCATTATGTCCCTATAAAGAAAAAAAACATTGATATGTCGGACCAGTCTACGGTACGTCAGCCTCCTCCTCATCTTAGAGTAATAATCCCGGATGCGTACCGATGGAGCCCAGGGTTCGCGGGTGGAAGATCTTACCCGCCGACTGGCCTGGAACTTGACTTCACGACGTCGGCATAAACAACAACCGAGATCGACGGCTTAACGTGGACTCCATAGCACGGGATTGTTCGGGCACGAGCAAGGTATTGATTCTCTTCACCAATCAGATGTTGATTCACTAATCAATCATTCTTCTAGGGTATTCTAGGTAACAGTAGTTATGTCTAGCCTTTCATTCAGTCTTCAACATTGTGTCTTTCTTTATATTTTTAAATAGATTCTGAATACACTGATAAAAAACAGTGTATTTTAATTGCCATACGACAAATAAATAGGTGTCAATTTGTACCAACATTTAGAGAGCCTGTAAACTAAACTCAAATGTTGTGCACCACTTAAGTCTGGCTTATAAAGATATACCAAAGTCAGAAAAACCGAAGTCTCCGTATTGTCATTCGTCATGATTAAACGCCGAAGAATTACCGAAAAAACCCTCATATCCCTCACACATCAGACACAATTTTGAAAAATACTATATCTTTTCCAATAATAGTTGGCAACCAACACAAGTGGAAATCAACGGCAATATTCCTACTAAGTAATAATCGCAAGATTGCCAATTCCTGAACACAAAGTTATCACAGAACATAGATAATTATCAGCGGACACATGACAAACGATCAAATTAGCACTTCACGGACAAATCCCAGACACACCAAAGTTTTAGCACTAAAGCACATCACTATGTCAACTCACCACAACAACAGTGACAGTGATAGCCGTGGACACCGCGGCGCAGGCGCATCCTCGCCGAATCTGCCTCTTCCTGGACAGCTTCAGAAACTCGGCCGTGTGCGAGTCTATCGTCTTGTACAATCCGAATTGGCGCACCCTACTAGTGCTGGATCCTTCACTAGACATGTTCACATCACTAACTGCCATTAAAAGCCATTAAACATGACGTCTTTCGTGGACGGCGTACGCGGTAGTCTGACGCGATCGCGGGGAAATGTGTTGATGTTTTCTTTGAGATTGTTTTGGGATGGGCATGTGGGTTGTCGATGAAGTGAAAGTGTGGTTTTTTGGGTTTTGATTGCCGAGATTACGTAGAGTTTAAGTTGCGGTTGTCATAGTTACATACCTAAGACAAATAATAAAAGCTACGGTTTTCTAACAGATTTTTGTTGGTGGTGTACCATATCTCCCAAATGGTATCTAGTGCGCATGGAACATAATCTCACCATTAAATTCTGACCCAACCTTATAGGTACTTGATTGTCTTACGATAATGGTTCAAATATTTGGGTAAGTACCTACTTTTATTTTATACTTGGTGTTTTTTGCATCAGGAAAGTAGATCTTAGACAAAAACCCTTGACCATGAAATAGGCGTTATTTAAAAAAAAAGTCATGTCTGTCGAGTCGAGATGATTCTTAGATATGTTATGTTTGTTGTGTAGGGGGTATATTTTTTATTTATGTAGTCATTATTTACGAACAGATACTTACCCAGACATCAGAGGATGACAGAATGATATAAAACCTCCACGGCGGCCACCAAACTGCATCCTAGGGACATCCCTCACACCCTCATCCCTCGTTTATTATGACATCATAATAAATGTTTTATGACCCCCCCCCCCCCCCACCTCAGCCCCTCACTATACGTGGCTCGTCCTAGGTTGATAAGATTTTCGCCGTTTTCCCTAACAACCTTTTGTTAAGTGCCACGCCCCATATAGAGCACTCGTGCCCACGATGACCCCCTTTGCCGCCTTTTACGACGCGGAGACGAGAATAGCAGCTCTATTGAATCTGAAACTATCGATATCGATACTCGCACAGCACTTGTGCTCATGCGCAGCCCACTGGAGCGCGGCGGCGCGCGCGGCGCCTGACAGGTGAAACGACGCCCTGCCTCTTCTTCGTGATCTCAACTCAAGATCGGAAGATCTGGACTAAGAGTTACCGTGATCGCACGGAAACTTTTACCCCTGATTTGATTCCTACTCTCAATTATTTTTTAACCCCGATTCATTCAGCCAGCTAGAAACTTAGGTACTAACCTATGTTTAGGGTACCTTAGTCAACAAAGAACTCTTATAGTATCGCCACGCCCGTCTGTCCGCCCGCGGCTTATTTAAATATTTGTTTATTTATCAGCTCACAAAGGATTCAGTTCGTACTATGTCATCACAGTCCACCACTTATTCATTAAACTAACAAACCTCTGTCACCTAAGATGTGTTTTGACTATTCCACACAATCACAATAATCAACAAAAGAATCTATTGATACACGTGCGGAAGGAAATGTCAATTTTACTCGTCCCGAGTCTTGCCAAGATAACTCGGCACTCGTGAAATAATGACATATTTTCCGCACCTACATTAACGGCATTTATAAATAAGGGCATAAGTACACACCCATCTATTTTAAAGTAGGTATTTGTAATCCTTTGTGAGAGACTGAAGCTGAAGTACCTAGTTTGTACTAATTTATTGTAACAGGACAACTGAAGCTTTTGAAATCCCTAGCGTCCATAGGCTACGATGTCTGCTTACCATCAGGCAGACCGAGTGCTAGTTTGCCAGTTTTGCCACCGACGAAGTATCAAAAAGTTGACAGAAATAAGTCTGGGGTGTTAACCCGCCGACTTCATCCAACTCTCTAACATTTTGATGTATAATTAATTAATTCAGTAACACGATAACATCGGTCAGTTTTTTAACCGCGACCGCCTGCGTGACTTGCTAAGTGAGGTGTGATGCGCGCGAGACGTATATTGTTGCGATCGTAAATGTCATAATAAAATTCCCAGCTTTTTAGTGGTGCCCAGGACAAACGCTGCCATTCGATTACTTCATCATCATCATATCAGCCGAAAGACGTCCACTTCTGGACATAGGCCTCCCCCAAAGAGTGCCACAATGACCGGTCCTGCGCCACCCGCATTCAGCGGACTTCAGCGACCTTTACCAGGTCATCAGTCCACCTTGTGGGGGGGGCTACCCGCACGCTGCGCCTTCCGGTGCGTGGTCGCCACTCGAGAACTTTTCCGCCCCAATGGCCATCGGTTCTACGTGCAATGTCGCCTACTGCCACTTAAGTTTAGCGATTCGGATTCGATTACTTGGCTCAGAAAAATTAAGATGTGGATTGGTCGAATCAGATCCTGCTCCCGGTATAACATCAGCGCAAGTCAAAGTACCTATGCTGTTTACTTGTCATCATTGGCCACAGAATGCTTCAGATGATTGATGCAGTATCCGAGAGGTAAGGTAAAAGGTAATTGTGGAGGTCTACATCGCCTCTCACTGTACCTTAAGCCCAATAGCAACCTAATGAACCTATTCAATTCAATTTTTAGGGATCCATACCTCAAAAGGAAAAAAAACAGAACCCTTATAGGATCACACGTGCGTCTGTCTGTCCGTCTGTCACAGCCGATTTGCTCCGAAACTACTGGACCGATTGAGTTGAAATGTGGTACACATATGTAAATTGGTGACCCAAAGATGGACGCGTAAAGTAAATTAATGAATTCTGAACATGGGGCCACTTTCGGGGGTAAACTGGAAAATTAAAAAAAAAGTTTTGCAAACTGTATTGTGTGACATATCAAATGAAAGGGGTTATTGTACGCATCTCAGATATATATATATATTTTTAATTTTAGCAAAAACAGATTTAAAGTAATTTAGGAAAAAAGACGAAAATTAATAGCAATTTTACGGAACTCGCACTTGTCCGGTTTTTGTTATATGGCCCCATCAAAGCCTTGATGATTCCGCCAATGTCGAGTTTGGATAAGACACGGCCAGTATTTAATCTTGACGGTGGACTACATATAAAATTTATTAGATATCATCCATCATTGTTGTCCATCAGGTATTATGCGATTTCTACCCATTCATATACATTCGACACGGCGTAAATGTGATGAGTAATCGCATGTAATTCGCAATGCCGTCTTGTTTTAATGCGATCACTAATTCTCATAGTTCAGCCACGGCAGCACTATAATCAAACCAGTATATCTGTGACCTCCAATTAGGAACAATTGGTATGAAAGTAGGTGTCAAAGTATAATGGAAGTTTAGACAAGTCGGTTCTGTATGAAGAATAAGTTGTTAGACCGCAGAGTACAGTAGCGGAATACTAAGTCGATAATTGATGTGTTCGACTAGAGATATCGCATATGTTTTACTTTTTACGAGCTATTATTTAGTTTCACCATGTCCCGATGTTTGTCATCAAATCTTGCAAGTTAAATTTGACCCACATCCCGGTTACCGGTTGAGCTGAAATTTTGCATACACGTGTAAATCGCGTGACAATGCAATATTATGATGGCATGGGTGCTGATCTGATGGAGCTGGAAGGTGGCCATAGGAACTTCGCAATGAAACGACACAACCTTATCGAGTCTGTGCTCGTTGGAATCGTCTCAATGAGTAGAGGCATACAGAAAAGTACAGTCGGCAATAAAAGCTTGTACCAAAAATGACATTGTTGGCTTGGCAGAAATTTATTTTACTATAAGTAGGAGGTATAGATATTGTCATTTCGCGGAAAGTAGATCTCGAGTCTTGGATGTTTAATATCTATTTAAGTATGTTTATCCGTTGTCTAGCATCCATAGTACCTACAGGCTTTGCCTAGTTTGGGACTAGATCAATTGGTGTGAATTGTCCCACGATATTTATTTATTATTTATTTTTCTTTGCCTGTGATTAAATAGTCACAATTTACACCATAAACATGAAATTATGTTGATTTGTATTAAAGGGTTAAAAGTACTATGCCCCTATTTATGTTGCCTTTGCATCCTTATTCGCGCGAGCTCTCGAGAGATTGATGTGTTTCATCATCATCATATCAGCCGAAAGACGTCCACTGCTGGACATAGGCCTCCCCAAAAGAGTGCCAAATAGACCAGTCCTGCGCCACCCGCATCCAGCGGACTAACACGACCTTTACCAGGTCATCAGCACGTCTAGCACAACTTGCTGCTCTGTCGCTTCTCGCGCGACTAAGCGTCCCCTATCTCACTCGCACCGTACAAATTAGAAAAAGGGGGTAGAGCTTTCTCGACTCGCGTCGCGGTGCGGCGTCAGTTGCGCTAGCCCCGCAGTCCATCTTGTGGGGTCCGGTACGTGGTCGCCACTTGAGAACCTTTCCGGCCCAACGGCCATCGGTGTTGTTGATGTGTTTAGTATACCTAAATACCCATTCTATAAGGCGTATTTTGTCGCGTAAATTCTTTGAGTGAGCTTGCCCTTACCTTTTTGTCTTCTAGTCTTATCTTTAATTGATGTAATTGTTTAGTCTAAGTTCAATGGACAACCGTCTATAGTGATGTCCATTTCTATTGGATTTCAATCTGTGAGAAGTGATCGCTTTCTATCAGGTAAGTTGACGACCAGTTAGCCTAGTGGGTAGTGACGCTGCCTACGAAGCTGAAGGCCCTGGGTTCGAATCCCGATAAGGGCAAAATATTAGTGTGATGAGCATGAATATTTGTTTTCGAGTCTTGGATGTTTTCTATGTGTTTAAGTATTTATATCTATTAAATATATCGACGTCTAATACTGGTAAATATTATATACCTAGTTTATAAGTTACAATTGCTGTGCCCTAGCAGGGTTCATGCTGCGAACTGTATATTTAATGAAATACCTATTGTAAACCACATGAATATAATAAACGAATATGAAATATGAAAATAACACAATACAAGCCTTATTGAGTTTACTACTAGTTCAATTTGTCCCCTAATATTTATTTATTTAAGTATAAAAGCAAATGCATGATATTTATTATACAGTTGGTCAATGCTTTTTTAATTCATTTTGTTACCTTTTCTCACTACTCCCCGACAACCACACATATTGTCTTACTTCAATATCCTATGATTAAAATAAGTCGTAACCATAACTCTCCATTTTACTACGTAATTAGGTAATTAGTAGACAGTAAATTAATATGGCCGCCGACTTTTACGAAATAAATCTCCTGTATCGCATAAATATTTCTAATCGATTATTCCGTTCCGTATCGCGGCCGGCCGAGCGTGACGCATGACGATGATGCATCGTACTCTTCCTTTAGAAAAACGGACCGTCATTATCATTTGCTAAAAAATGTTATACAGGGTGAGCAATCCAAATGGGTCAGTATGGCGGTTTTGGAAACCATAACAGATAGCGAAATCTTGGCTTAGGAACCATGACGTTGATTTTAGTAAAAAGAAAAACTGCATTCATATACTTACAAAAATACGTGTACCTACTCGGCCCAGGAATCGAACCTGGACTTTTTGAAAAATTAAATTTCGTTATTTTCCTTTGAATATCGGTTATGTAGCTCTTAAATAGTAAATGTTACTAAGAAACATGATATCTAAAACTAATAAAATGCATTGTTTTTAAACAACGAAATTTAATTTTTCAAAAAGTCCAGGGCCCCTACCGGGAAGTGGTAAATCCGAAGTTTCTTATTCGAATTTGATCATTCCTAACCGCCAAAATCTGTCAAACATCGAATATCCGTCATCGAAGAACGAATACGAAAGAGTGAATGATATTGTGAAAAAATGTACCAAAAGCTTACCGGGAAGTCCGATTTTCGTTTATTTTGACAGGACGATTTTCGTGAGAAACGTCAAAATCATACGATACCAAAATAGTTGTCGTTTTGCCTTCGTTTCGCAATTTTTATATCGCCTTCTCTTTTTCTCATCCATCATTCCATCTTGCTCTTGTATGATTTGGTGTGATAGTAATCTCTAATCTGTGGATTAGCATTGCAAAGATTGAACAGCAAGATTCAAGTTGTTTTTGGAAGTGCTTTTAGTTTATTTTATAAATATATTGTGCGCACTAAAGTGAATAATAATAACATGTTAACCGCGAGGATCTAAATTAAGTCTTCAAGAAATGAATTATTAAAAAAGTACACTTACTCGTACGCATAGCCAACCTAAATGAGCAGATCATTTTCTCAGTTTCAAGCAAAGCTGATGAAATAACTGTGCTTCTTCCGATCAAAATTGCTGAAGGATTGACTCCTTCTATCGAGTCACTGAAAGGTACCTAATGATTTGAGTTTCTTATTTTCCTATCCCATGAAGTATTCTTGTAAATCTTTCACTTTTCATCCTAAGCTTTGTATCTGATGTTCTTTACATACATAAACTCACGCCTGTACATATTCCCAAAAGCTCTAGATCACGGAATACTTAAATAAGTATTTACTTGTTCTGTGCTCTAGATAGAGCACATGGATGTTATTTTCAGAGCAATTGAAAAAATGTGATATTGCAGTGACAGATAGCCTATTTTATCGCCCACAACAAAGAGAATATAACCATGGCCCACAACACACGGCAATTTCCGTTCCATAAATTCTCATATATTACACTTTGACTGCGGTATTGTTAGCCAGTTTTATGGAAGATTGGAAGCATACTCAATTTAATTTTATAAATAAAATTCTCGGGATTTCTAAATAAACAAATTTCATCACGTGTTTGCTCATCAAAAACCATCTACTTGACATTTATTTTAATAAAGCATATCACATGGAACTGAATAGAAAATAGTTTGTTGTGATTTTTAATGAGACATGATACTATAGTTTAAGAAGTGGTCTTGTTCTTCTATTGAATCCTAGTAATGGTGAATCAGTCTGGATATTAGTTTTACAATAATCTTTGGTACCTACTTACCAAGTCAGTACCTACTTCCAATCCAACCTATAATTCTAAGATCCCACTACTAACTACCACTACTAAATAAATGAAGATGCAATGAATTAATATGCTGATATATATTATTTGTATTATAGATTCAATGTTGCATGCCTTATGCCAATATATTACTGTTGTGCTGTTTTGTATACCATGTGTTCCATGATCAAGAATAATAATTATTAGCGGATTATCATATGTATACAAATCATGATAAGCTCAATAAGGCTTGTATTTCATGGGCACTGGAAAACAATACTTTTAATGTACATAAATATAAATAATCAAATACACAGCAAATATTCTTCCATCAAAATCTATCCATATTTGCATTTGCTGGAATTTGAAGCCCGGACCATTAGTGTCATAGGCAGTCACTAGTGTCACCACCTACTAGGTTAAACTGGTCGTCTAGAATGATCTAGCAAACACTTTTGACGTCATCGTCATCATTAGTCTTACACAACCACTGCTGGGCACAGGCTACCCAACATGGAAGAAAGCTGTAGGTAGCCGCTATCACCGGGCCATTTCATATTTGGAATAATTTATTATCTTGTTTTGCTAATTATTTGCCTTTTATCTGTTTGCTGTTATATTTCATAACTTGTCCTTACTTCCATTTATAATTCCTAATAAAATAAAATACACTCCAATAGAGAATATAAGTACTTAACTTGTATTAAATATAGCAAGCAGGCAACAGTTCTTAGTTAATTTTTAACCCTTGACGCAAAAAGAGGGGTGTTATAAGTTTGACGTGTCTGTGTGTCTGTATGTCTGTGTATATGTGTGTCTGTGTGTCTGTCTGTGGCATCGTAGCTCCTAAACGAATGGACCGATTTTAATGCGGTTTTTTTTAGTTAATTTTTAACCCCTGACACAAAAAGACTGATATTATATTATAATTTTTACGTGTCTGTGTGTCTGTGTATATGTATGTCTGTCTGTGGCATCGTAGCTCCTAAACGAATAGACCGATTTTCATCATCATCATCATCATATCAGCCGAAAGACGTCCACTGCTGGACATAGGCCTCCCGCAAAGAGCGCCACAATGACCGGTCCTGCCACCCGCATCCAGCGGACTCCAGCGACCTTTACCAGGTCATCAGTCCGCCTTGTGGGGGGCCTACCCACGCTGCGCCTTCCGGTACGTGGTCGCCACTAGAGAACCTTTCCGCCCCAACGGCCATCGGTTCTACGTGCAATGTACGGCCGGTTAGCCTAGTGGGTAGTGACGCTGCCTACGAAGCTGAAGGGGTCCCTTCAGGTTTCAGGGTTCGAATCCCGGTAAGAATAATATATTCTTACCAAATATTTGTGTGATGAGCATGAATATTTGTTTCTGAGTCTTGGATGTTTTCTATGTATTTAAGTATTTATATCTATTATGTATATATCGTCTAGGTCCACTTCTTTACGATAGACTTAATGCTCGGCTAGATCTATATTCCTAAACTACATGAAATGTAAATCAACGCTACGAGAAGCCCTACTAAATATATCTTATGACGATACAGAGAAGTTATTTGTCGATCTAATAATTTTTTTGTTATATCTTTTATACCGCATAGGTTATAAACTCCTAATTATTTGTACTATATTCAATAAGAATGATATTGTATTATTATTTTTTGCATGTGAATAACATATCCATATATTTGTTAGTCCTTTTTTGCCTGAAACACAGGGTATCCTAGCTCAGGCACGTGTTATTTGCCTCTAATAATAAACTCCTAGTCTTTAGTAACTATGTACATTATGTTTTATGAATAAATTATTATTATTATTATTTATGCTTTTCATGTTTTTTTTCTCTCCAAGTGGAGGAAGCTTTAATTCCATAATCGCGGGCTTTTGGCCAAACGAGTACGGAATGGTAGATCCTACTGTTCTATAGCTAGAAATTTACGCACTAATCGACATGTGTTCATGATCACTGCTTTTTGTAGAAGGATATATGTGAGAGAGTGAATATTAAGGGTTCTCAAGCTTATTATTATTACCGTCGTCTAGTACCTATAACACAAGCCTTATTGAGCTAGCTTACTATAGGTCTAGTTCGATTTGTGTAAAAATGTCCCCTAGTATTTATTTATTTAATGTGCCCCGCCCACTGCCACTTAAGTTTAGCCATTCGGAGGGCTATATCGGTTACCGATTTTAATGCGGTCTTTTACTGTCTGAAATTTGACGTGATCGAGATGGTTCTTAGCTACGTTTCAACAAAATCGGTTCAGTTGGTTTTGAGATATTGAACTTTGAAATGAAAATGTCGGGGGTTTTTCAACTCGTTGTTAATTATGTATTTTTTTCTTCCTTAACAGTTTCAATATATAAATTATGGATCCATATATAATCGTATAAAAATCATGTGAATACAACGCAAATAATATAGGCATGCTGATTTTTTTTGTAATAGTTAAATTTAGTTTTATTTATTCTCTTGTCCCTTCATGGCTTTATAGAAGACCTCCAAGATATCAATATCGCAGCTGTTGACTAAATAGGTCACATGGTCACCACGTCACGAATAAGCCCGACATCTCAAAAAAAATGTACCTACTTATACTTACAGGGCATACAAGAAATTCAGAACCAGACTGAAGACTCAAGGACCTCGTTACCTGCATGACAAGCTCAGGTTTCTGCAACGCCAAAGAGTGTGTACTCTTCTCATGTGCCCCAAACACAAAACTGCAGCATTTCGTGGCAGTTTTAAGTACACTGCCACAAAATGCTGGAACAACATACCGCCACCTTATAAGAAAGCTACTTCTCTGCAATCATTTAAAGCCAATTTAAAAAGATACATACTCACTGAGCAAAAACGAACATCCCGGTAATGGAACCTTCACTCCTTCTTTTTACATCTCTTCATCATACTTGCCAATTATCCCATTATATATATCCCATTATATATAAATGTATATATTATTAAATTTCCCATACCATTACAATATTTATTCTCTTATTAAATCTCACTTGCTTCATCTCCACTTCGTACCTACTGTCGTAAATTTTAGCACCAGTATTTGTGGGATTCAATTAGCAGCTACGCGCAACTACGCTCCCTACTGGTGATCACGGAAGACCAGCGTCGGGTACTCGCTAGTAGCACCCGGCATTATGCTGAGTGTTCACCCTTTTCAGTATAAGTTAGTAATTAGTATATAGCTGATAAGTTCTTCCTTTGCTTCATTTTTTTTTTTTCTTTTTTTGTAATTGTATTACTTACTGTGTTTTTGTGTACTTATACTGAAATAAATTATCTTCTATTCTATTCTATTCTATTCTATTCTAAGTGGGGGTGAGGCAGTCGGACGACAAATTAGGCGAGCCTGAACTCGGGATACATATCCATCCCGCGTCCGTCATCCCCGCCACAGCTTTAGTAGCGCTAGGTGCGGTGCAGGAGGAACCACCCAGCACCATGGAGGCTGCTGAGAAGAGTAAGGCGCAGGAGCGGATCCGTAATTTGACGATGGTAATTATTTGTAGTGGTAGTAAACGACATTTTTTTTTTTGAGACTAAATATATGGGTGATACTGATTTATAATATTTTCTGTGCTGTGTATAAATGTATCGGACGGCTGATATGGCGTCTGGACTTCCTAGGTCTAGGACTTACTTTCATTTCTCTTGTCGATGTAAACGGCATAAGGTGTTAATAAAATATGTATTACCTAACAACAAATCTAGGGCCCTCCTGATGTAAGAGGACGTCAGTGTCACAAAGTCACACGTGCCTGACCGACTCTTTATGTTATGAGGGTACGCTGAGTTGATATTTCCTCGGAAGCTCATGAGACCCTAGCTCCGAGAGAGAGTAGTAGTGTCCGCCAGTGGCGGAGCGCCCATATAAGCCGATTCCCACCAGCTTGACAAAAATTTCTTTTTAGACAAGCCTATAGTTATATACTCTAAACTCTTTCATAACTTTTTTGTTCCGGGTTGCCCATTGAAAAGTTTCACGTGCAGTTACTACGCGGTCTTCTTTAAGATTCAGGAGCCGTAGCATGGTTGGCCTTATCACGCGACAAGTGACAAGATAAGAGCGTCGTCTCGTTCTATCGAACGGTGTCAGCCAGTGACGCACGCTCTATCCTATCACCTATCGCGTGACAAGGCCAACCATGCTACGGCTCCTAGGCTACTCCAAATATGACACTATGTAGACTTACAAATATCCACTTCTTGCTCTGTAGTATTGTATTCCGTCATTGGAACTCCCGAGGATTCGCTGTTAGGAGAACGAGGGGCCACCAATTGTTTCTAGTTGTCAACACAGCGAATCCTCTAATCAATAAAGGGTAGGCAACGCACTTAGGACTACTTTGGAATCACAAGCATCCGTAGGCTAGGGTGTTTATTTATCATCAGGCAGGCCGAACCTAAGCTTGTTTGTCACCATTGAATTATTAAAAAAATACTTTACTATGACGCGACGTACTTACTACTGCAGCTAAGGGTGTATAGTTCAAATATCCGTTCGAGTCCGTTTTTACTAGACTTAAATTATTACTTAGACTAAAATTATGAGACAACTATGGCTTTCCTTTTTACAAGCTTGACCTGTTCGTTTGTTAGTGAGGGACAAATCTTGCAAGTTAAATTTGACCCACTTCCCGTTGACCGATTGTCCTGAAATTTTGGGTAAAGGAATTTTTAGAGTTTTGATGACAGTTCAATATTATGGTACCATCGAGCTGATCTGATGATGGAGACAGAAGGAGGCCATGGCAATTCAGTACTTAACCGACGTAACTATTGAGTTTCAGCTCGTTAGAATCACCTCATGAGTAGTTGATAACGGTATTCAGAAAAGTACAGTTGGCAATAAAAGATTCTACCAAAAATGAAACTTTTGACAGAAACTTATCTTTCTTCTAAAATATATCTTCGAACATAATATATATACCATCGGTCAATATGAGTAAATTACTGTATTACAGGTACCGGCATAAAAATCCAGCCACCGGCGATCTGCGACCGGAGCAGGGGGCGACACTGGCGCTGCGCCGAGGCAGCGGAAGACGGAGACGCAATGGTAACTATTGAGATTAACTATTGATGAATGAAGTACAAAATATGGTATTTTAGGTACTTATAAATATGTTGGCCATTCTGAACGACTTAAGGATGATATACTCTTGAACGTGGGCGGAGTCTGCACCGGGTCGCGACTCCGAGATTATTTGTTTGTCTTTGTGATATCTGTTACCTATGTTAAATAAATACATATTTGGACATAATCTTACACAAATCGAACTGGCCCACAGTAAGCTCGATATGTCTTGTGTTATGGGTTTGGGTACTAGATGACGATATATTTAGTAGATACAAATACTTAAATACATACATACTATACGAATATTACTAGTGGCTCTGTGAGCTGTACCTGAAGTTTTTATTTTTATTTTTTTATGTTGAAAAACTGAATCGACAAATAATCTATTATATAATTATTGAAACCCGCTTACAAAATTTCACGAGAATTGGTTGAGAAGTGCGACCTGTAGAGGAGAATAGCCGGCCAGACGATGGACATACGAAAGAATTTTTGCCCAAGCTGAAACTGAGAACTTCGTTCGCTTCGTTCGCTCGTTCAATAAAGAGGAACAGTTTGTGAGTTTGTAAGTTGTTTGTGTGTATGTAATAAATGAATAATCTCCATCTCTCTCATCTCGAAAAAAATTAATAATGTACAGTTCGCGCCACATAAGCTTGCGTCTGTCATGTCAGCTACTAGCAGTGTCACAGAGGTGTCAGGAACACGGTTGACAGACATGTCATATTGGCTCACCCCCACTAGTTGGTTAGTGCTAATTTCATTACACCTATCGATGTTCGATATAATTTTCATTAGCCCTAATATTCGGATAACTAATATTGTATGGCATAATTATTTGCTGTGCCTAATTGCATACCTCATAATCTAATACTGAACATCAACTATAAATATATTGGAAACTAATAATGATTTTTCCTAGTGATTACTAAGCCTAATGATTAACGTGCCTAATCATTACTATGTAGAATGCATACTACACCTAAGTTCATCACACCTATCCTGTCACTTGACTTATTAAATTTTTCTCTAATGTAGACCTAATGCATTTTTTATGATTGTTTAGTACATAATACGTTAAAATAAGCATGTTTTAAAAGAAATAAATTCTCTAAAATGAAAAATTACCGAGATATTGGACCCAGAAATTCTAAACGACCTAGGACTTAAAAATCAAAAATGGTCGAGATATTGTATTTTATATGCAGGCATACAGAAAACAAAACCGAATCGGAGCACCCCACTATACACGTGGTCTTGTCTGCCCTACCCCTAGAGTGTATATGAAAATTGCGGAGCCAGGAGCTCGCGAAGGAGGTTCTGAGTTGAGCGGGCGCACGAAGCCGAAGCGACGTGAGTGGGGGGAGGTGGCGGCGACCTCCCGAGCGGAGCATAGGTCAAGTGCACCTGTGAAACGAAGGGCTGACGAAGCGAGTTTCTGGCGGGAGCCCGGGCGGAGGGCGGAGGATTAGGTCTCAGACACGATAAGTTCTTTATAAAAACGTATATTATGACCATGAAATATTCTAAGATATTAATAATATTCATAAAATATTAAAGGTCGGTGTAGGTACGACGTCGAGCGATGCGAGGGGGAGTGTTAGGAAGAACTGCGATCCTAATACAGCGTGCGAGCCGAGCGTGCCGCGGCAGCGGCCGGCGAAGCGCCAGAACCGACTTTATACGAAAAAATTAAATAAAATATTATTACTGAGAATTTGGTCATGAGACATTAGACATGATGATAATTCGGGATACTGACATTAGGGCTGAAATAGTAAGGTGAAAGGTTAGACCGGTTTCCTCACGACATTTTCCTTCACCAACAAGTTGAATTAAAAGATTTTTCTAAAAACCCAACTGCTTTTTAGGGTTCCGTAGTCAACAAGGAACTCTTATAGTTTCGCCATGTCCGTCCGTCTGTCTGTCTGTCTGTCTGTCTATCTGTCTGTCTGTCCGTCTTCGGCTTAGCTCAATAACCCTTACAACTAGAAAACTGCAATTCGGCGTGGGTATATAAACCAAACACGCCGACAAAACAGTAGAATAAAATCCTGATTTTTTTTTTTTTAAGGTACTTCCTTACATTTTTTCTCGTTAAACCTATAGTGTGTGGTATCGTTGGATAGCTTGTTCAAAAATATTGTGGGTTTACTAAAACAATTTTGCAACTTGGTTATGCGTTTGCGAGATAATGAGATTTAAAGCCCTAATTTTTGTTCGAGTCATGTGTCGTCGTCGTCGTCGTCCCACCCCTCCCTGCCGGCTAAAAGGCTACTACTGGGGACGTGAAAAAAATTGTGGCAGTAGTACATATAATGAATTTAAAAGGAAAACTATCACAGTTACGTAGACATAACTAGTTAACTGGTAAGAAATGCACTTGGGTGCATATACATTGTCATTGAAATTTGAACCTTTTACCGTGGACGGTACAGTTGCTTTTTCGTAATTATTTTACGTAAATAACGTGTTGCTGCTAAAAGTTTGCGATCTGCGGTTCGATTAGTTTATGTAGTATCTAATATTTACGATTATTTTCGAGGGTAAGCTATAATAAAAACCCCAAAAGCCCCTTTTAAGTCCACATTCTGTGACAGACGGGCAACTACGGAACCTTACCCTGCACGTGGCCCGACACGCACTTGGCCGCTTTTTTGCAAATATTATAGCCTGTGTCACTCTCACGATTAAGAGGAATACAACGTCACCTCATATCAAAATCCGTCACACGGTTTAGTCTGCAGTGCGTGCCAAAGAATAAGACATACACACATACATACATAGATACATACATACATACGCTCGATAAACATAACCGTCCTTTCCTTCGGCAGTCGAGAAAAAAGCCACTGTTAATCTTTCGCGCGAGATTCCTACCACCTTGCGTCCACCAAGCATCTTGTACTTCAAAGAGCAGTGCTTGAGGTGCAGCTTGTAGAAGTTTTTTTTATGTGTGTGATTGAATAATAAAACAGTGAAATGATGTTTGCTGGTTATGAAAATCGGGTGTTTTTTGTCGTAAAAAAAGTGCTCTGAGTAACCGATGCGACCGCCGACTCGCATGACGCGATCGTCATCCTTAAATAAATTGAATTTACTTAAATTATGTTTAGGTTTAAGTTTTTGTTTGTTAACCAATAGCTTGTACTCATCTGGAAATGATTCCAGTTTAGACAGCCTGGTTAATAACATTGTAGATGCCCGCAGCTCCTCGACACTGATACACTCCGTGCGCTTAAATTATTGTTTTTATTGCGCGTATTGTAAATGAAACGTAAAACGTAAGCTGCGGTGTGTACCATGCGCGAGAACTGTGAGGATCGTTTTAGAATCGTTTTTAGAATTATTAAATGATATTTCGTAATCAAATGTAAGAATATGGGTGCATACAACTTATCCAAAAATATGTCCCATACCATAGCTCTTAAATATGTCCGCAACATAAGATAACAAGATAAGATTTTTACATAAGTTTTTTTTTTAAACCCAGTTGTATGGGCCAGGCTTTGAACCCGCGACCTCCAGATTGGAAGTCGCTTGCCTTACCACTCGACTACAGTGGCTTACGATGTACAGTACATATTATAATATGTATAATTATACAATCTATTATGTAGTGCCACAGTTCACCTGTTCCGGACTCTGTCTGAAAACAAATATTTTAAGTCAATGAATAGTTGATCAGATCACTGCGCAAAAAGGAACCTACCTACCTAGGAGAAGTTGGTAAAATTTGATTCACAAGATTTGGCCTAGATATACATTAGAAGAGAATATTATGTGACCGTGAAATTCAATACTGTAAATCTGTTTCAGTGTTAACATCAAGAAGTCGAAACCAGATGACGGCTGCCCGAACAATATGGGTTCCTTAACTCGACTACGCGCTCGCGATGCTGATGTTCAACGGGGCTTGCCCGCCCACTCTTGACGCTACCCTATGAATAACGGTAGGTAGTGCCACTTGAGAAGGCAGGATTCTATGAAAGATTAGTATTTTGCGGACCGTTGTGTATATGTGTTACTCAAACATGTACACAATATAGGTCTTGAAAGCAATAGTCCACTATAATACTAACGCCACGCCAATAAGGCGGGATAAGATCAAAGTATAATAAGGACTTAATCTGAGTTTGAACTTCAAAATTGACCAGGTTAAGTAATCTTGGAATAAACGCTTTGCTTGTTTGATCGTATTGACACTAAGATAGTATCTTTTAGGCCTACATCACACCGGCGCGGCCAGCGGTGGCGGTCCATAGTAAATTTGACAGCTAATGACAAGTTTACTATTGTCCGCCACGGACAGCCGTGCCAGTGTGTGAGAGACCTTAAAGCTTTACTGTCGTTTCATTGTTATACTGCAGCGGTGGCCAACATGCACACGGCCTCCCAGAGACGTCTCTAGCCCATATAACGCCCGGGTGCAATCATTATCCTAGCGCCCTCACCCCCGCCTGGGGCGCTAGTCGCCCGGCGAAGTGGCGCCCCGTGAAATGCCCGGCGCCCATACTATAGGTTAATAATAATCATTTATATCAGATAAAAAATCCATAATTACATTAAATTACATTCATATTAAGCCGCCCCTGCGGCCTCCTGATGGTAACCAGCCACTGTAGCCTTGCGACTATGGAAGAATCACAAGCATTGAAGGCTAGATAAGAGACAAATACATGCCCCCTCACTCAACACAGCACATCCGCGGGAGCTCTTCTTTTTAATATTTTTAATTTATGGGTATCATAAATGCAACTTTTAGGCTAGCCACATACAGACTGAATTCCGTCGGGCTGATTCCAACCGCAGCTACAAAATGTACGAGTATACCACAGACAGGCAAATTTGGCGGCGGAATTTATCCGCCTGTCTGTGCGTCATAGAAATTTGGATACCTGGTCATACAAATATCCATCGGTGCCATTTTGTGTACCATAGTCTACAAATTATATGTAGGTACCTAAACGGAAGCCTTGGGGAACTATTTATCGTCATCATCATACCGAATATCATTACAAGCTTATATTTAACTTGCAATTGGACCTCAATTTTGAAGCAGATATCTTCAACCGATTGAACTGAAATTTCGGATATTAGTATAGTTTGGATGACAACTCAATATTATGGTACCATCGAACTGATCTCATGATGGAGACAGAAGGTGGCCATGGAAATTCAAAGCTTAACTGACCTAACCCCGTTCAGTTTGATCTCGTTAGATTTGTCTCAATGAGTAGTTGGTGACGTTATACAGAAAAATACAGACGGCAATAAAAGCTTGTACCAAAAATTCATTTCTTGGCAGAAATGGCTATGCCCTAAAGGAGCCCGGGGTCCGCTTTGACACCTAATCCCAAGATTTAGCATAGGCACTAGTTTTATAAAAGCCCAGAAGGAAAAAACAAGGGCCTTAGGGTTTAAATTAGGAAATTAATGTGTCATGTTTTTAGGTAACAAATTAACTAAAAATTATGAAAATATCCATAAAAGCCTAGTGTCTGTCACATTTTATGTTCTCTGCTCACTCGTTTTGTAGGTGCCACTTTATGTATGCTCTAATTAAAACCTCAGTGCCTTGTTAAAGATCTTTTTTTGTGATTTCAGGGTTGTGTACAGTACTTATATGAACAGTTCCGGATTATGCACACACAGGAACCGAAGAGGAAACGCAGGCAATTCGAGCAGATGTGGTCTAGAAACATACTTAGCGGGTCGATAAGATTTGCCATTACTACGTTAGTACTATCTAGTATTATAAAGTGGAAAGAGATTGTAACTTTGTTATGTAGGAGGTGATCTCCGAAACCACTAATCCGATTTCAAATATTCTTTCACCTGTGTATAGGCCTACCTCCTAAGGCCCACCATACAAAACAAAATGTTATTGAAATTTTCTTTTGTTCCAAAACAAAGACAAAACAAAACAAATGCAACTCTGTTCCGATTGAAAATGATTTACATAATACCATCATACCATGGGCCTTAGGAGGAATGGGCTTTCAAGATGGACATCCATACTAATATTATAAATGCGAAACTCTTGTCTGTCTGTTACCTTATCACGCTTACAGTTTTTTACATGGACGTAGACAAATCTTGGAACTGAATTATGAACCAGTTAACCTTAACCCTTTTCCAGGCAGAGGCGTTATATCGACCACATATTGCTTGTCAAACATAATATCTTAATGTCATTTTCCAATTGCCGGCCTGGAAAAGGGTTAAACCGATTGAGCTGAAATGTTGGGTATAAGTATAGTTTGGATGACAATTCAATATTATGGTACCATCGAGCTGAGAAAGTGGCCATGGAAATTCAGTATTTAACCGACCGCAACCCTGTTGAGTTTGGACTCGTTAGAATCGTCTCAGTGAGTATTTGATGACGGCGTACAGAAAAGTGCAGTTGGCAATAAATATAAGTTTTGACAGAAGCTTATGTATAGTTCATGTTTGCAAGTACGACATTACTTATCGTCCTTGCAAACATGAACTATACATAGATTTATATTTAAATGATTATTTTATACGGGTCTAACGCGATATTTATTTACCTTCATAATTTAAATATGTGTACAAATCTCGAGAGTTTAAAGTGTTACATAAGTTTCTAATTTAAATAATAAATTTATATAATCAAATGAGAACAGAGTGAAGTCTCTCATGTCATTTCACTGAACACTAATAAAGTTACTACTTCATTACAGTGTTCAGTGGAATTGACATGAGAGACTTCACTCTGTTATCATTTTTTTATTATATAAATTTTGATTCTCAGAGACCTTTTACATCTCTAAGAATCAGGAATTGTTATTTTTACAATTGTTTTTTCTTATGACGTATAAATTTAGAATGAACAATAGATGTACCTATTAATAAACTCGTAAAAGAGGCCCTTTGTCCTATTTGCAAAATAAATATTTTGATTTTGTATGTAACGGGTATTCTCAGGAACCAACCATCCGAATGAAATAATATTTTCCCTGCGTATAGAATCAACTTCCTGAAGAGACAATTAATTTTCTAACAAAATTAATAGTTATTTTAACGTGATAATGATAACATCCATTAATAATTAAAGAGTTTAGGCTATTTAACGTATGCGGAATACAATTTGGACGAAGTTTTGAATATAAAACATGTTTTAGGGTGGATTGCAAAAAAATGTACGTAACGCAAAGGAATATTCACAAAAATGTTACACAAAGTAAACAATTGGATGGTAATTTGTATGGGATTTTTTTTTAAATTGTGTAACACCAAAACGTCACACAAATGACACAAAAACGTCACACACAAACGAAGCAAAATTGGGGTTGATAAGCAAATAAAAAAAATACCGTAAGGAATTTTAATATTCGAATATGCCTAGCCGATTACCTATTTATTTCACCATCCAACTATGTAAAAACAGCAGTAAAAAACAAAAAATTACCTAATTAAGACAACACAAAATTGTTTCTTAAATATACTTTTTCAATCTTCGTACCACAATATAAAAACGAATATGGCTATCGACACATGCGCATGCAGTCTTATCTGCAATAAAACGCAAAATGTAGCGTTACACAGCTGACGTAACACAAAGGAACGAAATCCTTTCCCTGAAATTTGATACAAGATATTGATATAAAATATTTGTTCTAGAGACCTGACAAACAATTTCATTGATGTTTTACATGGTGTTGAACATACAACAAGCTAATTTCTTGGCCAGAGCTTTTTAAATTTATATAAAAAAAAAGTTACGATTTTTTTAATACTGCAATACTGTGCGTTACACAAGTCAGATGAAATTTGTATGGGAGAAGAAATTAAATTATTCCGTCAATGCATTTTTTAAATATTTTTATCAATGTTATGATTTAAAACTGTACTAATTCTATTAAACTATGAACAAAATTACGTGAAATCATATCTGGAATACATTTTACTTCAATACTTATTTTTTTATAGTATTTTGAAGTATGAGAACATTTTAAATTTTCGAATGTACAATTCTTTCAAAAATCGAGACTGTAATTGTACCATCTTACGGTTAATTTAACGTCTACATATCTGTCCATCGATCTGGCTAGTTTCATGGGCATTGGATTGATTCTCTTGAAATAATGGTATGTAAATCGAGAAAAACGACGTAGCGAAACTGTATGTAATTTCTACAGTACACATTCCCTATGGCCGAAACCGATGTTAGTGAAACATTTTGGGCAAATGGATGAAATTCAAATGTGACGACGATAGATAAAGTACAACACAAAACTGTCGTAAATTATCTCGCATTATACTAAAAAAATCTTGCATTGAACTTTGTTAAATACAATATGAATTTTTATAAAAACAACCATGTATTTTTTTATTTAATACGACATTAAACTTAGTCCAAATTTCATTTTCATATGTTAGAGACAATCTAAATCCACTGTGAATTTGCGTCTCACATTTTGCTTAAAATAATGTGAGACGCAATGCACATTGGACAAAGATCTTGGACAGTGGAATACCTTACACAGGCTGACCTTTGCTATGGGAACTAGACGTCGTAGTCGTAGGTAAATAATTAGGCATTTAAAAACATATACGACTTGTCCTTCCTGAATGTCCATTCTATGAACCAACAAAAGATTTTTTTAAATCGAATAGTTCGTTCCAGTGTTTACCAATAACATAGAAAGTATACAAACTTATAAAAGTCAACATATTACCTCTTTGTAGATAACTAGCTGTCCGCGCGGCTTCGCCTTCATCCAGAAAGTCGATTCTACACGCAGATGAAAGAATTTTTGAAATCGGATAAGTGGTTCCGGAGATTACCCATTACATAAAAACTTGCAAAGCAACAATCTCACAGACTTTTCTGCTTTATAATATTAGTATTGATATAGAAAAGTAACGTTGTGCAGGATGCACATTGCACTTATTCTGTACTTCTTCCCTTTAAGTATTACAGATGCCTCTGCTGAGCTGGGACAGAAGGAACGACCGCATAATGTACTTTAACTTGAATTGGTAAAAATCTACGCACGCAAACCCATAGACTTACAATGCCGTTTGCAAGACATTTTAATTATTGATACCTAACCTAGCTATTACTATACAATTAAAATATAGTGTAATTTATTTATTTTTGTAAAAATAAATGATATTTGTAGGCTTACAACAATTGTTTAATTTAAAGTGTGCCCTCAATGCTATATGACCATATTAGTGTTTAGAATTGTTTCCCTAAGTAAGTCGTTGTCCAAAGTTTCATTTGTCCATGCAAAGGCATTTTATTCTGGACACACTATCTCGGAGAACAATTTAAACAAATGAAACTTTGCTAAATGATTCATATCTATTCATGGAAGAGATATTAGAACCAGTAGGAGACAACGCACCTTACTGAATTACTATGCCTAACTCTATTTTTCGTTCTTGGTCCCACGCCCATCTATCGCCAGCACGGTAAAATGAGACACACTTGACGACGAAGACAGCAAATAAATAAAATATTGCCCCTACAGTAACTTGATCTTAGTAGTTTCCCAGTTACATGTAATATAACTGGGATACTTTAAGGATACAGGGCTCTGCTCGTATACCAAATTCCAATAATTGACATGGCACTATTTTACAAAGGTTAAATAAGCATGGATCTACCTACTAGCAAAAAAAGCAGAAAGCAGAAATTTGCCTATTCCTTGCATGAAAATGTACCTCGTAAGGGGAAAGGGCAAAGTTAATCATCATCACGTGAAGCAATTGATCACTTTACACCACACATTTATCTTTGTTTTAAATGTTCACGTGATTGAATATGATTAAGTAATTAACAAACAGGTCTAATGTTAAGAACAAAAAACAGGTAGACAAACAAATAAAATCTTGAAAATGTTTAATATATAAAGCAACAATACGTAAGGCGGTGCGCTTTATTTGAATTCCCGCCAAGACGCAGTCGCTGATTTGACATTTTTAAATTTTAAAGAAAAATCCTAAAATCTAGCATTAAAACTAGTTCAGCAGCACTTTCTAATGCCGCTACACGTTTTAGATACGATATAAATATTGTTTATCACTATTTCAAGCTAATTTTTAGCTAAATATCCATTTACCGGTTTTTTATCGCTGCGTGTGAAACCACTTTACCACTTCATCGTTCTTTCCATTCACGATAGCAAATCCGCAAGTTGTCTATGGAAACGAAACGAAAGCCTACGATCCGAAACTACTTGGCGGTAAGCGCCATTTTCTTCTTTCGTTCGTACTTCGTTTTCGTTTTCGTTTTCGTTGGTCCATTTGGCGGTAGGGCCCCAGGTTCGATTCCTGGGCCGAGTACACGTATTTTTGTAAGTATATGAATGCAGTTTTTCTTTTTACTAAAATCAACGTCATGGTTCCTAAGCCAAGATTTCGCTATCTGTTATGGTTTCCAAAACCGCCATACTGACCCATTTGGATTGCTCACCATGTATACTCTGTGAGCTAATTAGATTCCAAAAAAACTACCCTTTGTGTTGCTATTAAAATGAGGAGGGTTGACACCGGTGAATTTGCATTTTTCTAAATGATGAAAACTTAGCTACGTCTATCATTTAGAAAAATGCAAATTCACCGGTGTCAACCCTCCTCATTTTAATAGCAACACAAAGGGTAGTTTTTTTGGAATCTAATTAGCTCACAGAGCATAGTATGTGTAGTAGTATGTTTACTACAACTACTATAACTACTTATTACTACTACAACTACTACTAAACCAGCTCCAAACCAAGCTAAGCATAGCGTACCTCCAAACATACTTTATTTTGAAAATCTACATAATAACTACATTTTTTAAATAAATAAATCGTGTCGTGTAAATAAATGTATCGTGGGACAATTCACACCAATTGATCTAGTCCCAAACTAGGCAAAGCTTGTACTATGGGTACTAGACAACGGATAAACATACTTATATAGATAAGTACATAATAAAATAGCCTTTATTTCAGATTTAAGTACTTTACATTGCATTTTGTTGTTGTTAACATATTTAATTACTATCTGTATGGCTTTTGTAGGCAAAGGCCTACAAAAGGCATAAATACATACTTAAATAGATATTAAACATCCAAGACCCGAGAACAAACATTCGTATTCATCATACAAATATCTGCCCCGACCGGGAATCGAACCCGGAACCTCAAGCTTCATAGTCAGGTGCTCTAACCACTAGGCTATTCGGTCGTCTTATTTACAAAACAACACGATATGACCTTACGACTTCCTCGGTCGTATCTCGTATAATGTTTGTTTAATGGCGCTTGCGCAACCCGCGGAGAAAATACGACAGTTTGTCAAGCATCGCCGGGAACAGTATGCAGTGACTATTGTTCAGCCATATTGTCTAACTTGAGGATGTTGTCGGTTGTACATTTCTTTCTCGGAATTTTAATGTGGCTGTTTTTTCCTTTCATAAAAGTCACACACAGTCTTCAAGTACCGTAATAACAACACCACTACTCTCTGTAGTATGTGGTGTTGTGTTGAGTTCTAGGGGCGGGGGGGGGCTTGATTCCCTAACCACAACCCCCCCCCCCCTTCAACTCACCTCTAAAAGCAGGTCTATTTTCGGCGAACTGTAGAACACGAAAATGTATATAAAAATACGTCCCGAATAAACGTACACATAACCAGACTCTTTATTTTGTTTGCAGGAAGGAAGAAAGAAACAAATGTATTTATTAAAAATATGTATTAATTGTATAAAAGAATACTTACAACACTATTTGATGTTTTTTAATATACTTAACTAAGGCACATGTTACAATAAATTATTGTTATTTCGCAGAACTAAACAACTTTAAGACCGAATAAAACTATGTAGTTGCCAGTTTAAGCCAATTAACGAGTCTTGCATTTTACGGTTGATATCTCACTAAAAAAAGTTGACACATGCCAAAATGAAAAGAAAGAAAAAACATTGCAAACTACAACTTTTACTTTTTTTAATGCTTGTTCATTTGTTGCTATTTTCAATACCTTCTTGCGCTGGTACTTTCCGGGGGACAAAGCGAAATTACCACTCCAGTCTATGTAAAATGACAGTTGCCTCCACTGCACTATCTTCATTTCTTGTATTCCGATCAGCTCTAGACCTTCATATTATCGAGTCCTCATTGTCCTTATCATCGCTGTCCGAAAGCGGACAGAAGGGCAATGTTCCTGTGCCTAGTATTTTGTTTACTTCACATGGCCAAAACACACGCGTTTACCATAGGCGCGGAGTAAAAAAAGACCTTTTCTCAAACATGCAATGAAATATCGCTGCGAAGTATCATCTATTTTGGGTGCGGCGAGACAAGAGCTCCGTAGTAATTTTGTACAAAATTGAAGGCTTGCAAAGTGTGTGAATGAATGTGAATTAAAAAATTAATTAAATTATTATTATTGTGTCCGATTTGTGACATAACATTATGGCGTCTGCAGTAATGTGCAATTGCGCGCGAAAATGCCGTTCAATCTATCTAAGTAGTATTTTCACTTTTAGGGTTCCGTACCTCAAAGGAATAAAACCGGCAAAGTGCGTGTCGGACCACGCACAACGAAGGGTTCCGTGCCTATTAAAAGGTCGTATCGTTACTGAAATCTTATGGCACTTACGTCATTTTCTTTAAGGAAGGCAGTTTTTTTTAAATATCTCGAAAACCTTTGAATCTATCTTGTTGAAAACAATTTTCGCTGAAAGAAGTTAATAAGTCCTATGTCCATGATTTTTTTCATATTTTTTAAATACACGGTTCAAAAATTTTCTAATTTTACACAATAACACACACAATGACACAATTTTAGTGACTTTCGGGGCGATTATCTCCGACTCTGTTCATTTAATCAAAAAAATTGCTGAGAAACCTTATATTTATTTTGAAAAGCCTATCGATTGATGTGTCACATGGGCTTGATATGAAATAAAAAATTTTGACTTACAGTTTTATGTATGGATGGAGTGCACCCCTAAAAAATTTTTTTTTTGTATTTTAATTACAAAGTATCAGCTAACAAAATACACCTATTCTCAAAATTTTATTCAAATACACTATATAGTTTTCGAGTAAAATGCCTGTGACATACGGACGGACAGACAGACATGACGAATCCATAAGGGTTCCGTTTTGTGCCATTTGGCTACGGAACCCTAAAAACGGAACCCTTATAGGATCACTCGTGCGTCTGTCTGTCCGTGTCCGTCTGTCACAGCCGATTTGCTCCTAAACTGGACCGATTGAGTTGATCCTTGTCTAAAGATTACAGGAAAACCTATAAGAAGTTTTCAAACAAACGGGAAAATTCTCAATATTTTTGTGTATTTTGTATGGAGCGCCTGATGCTTAGAGCATAGCGATTTTACGGAACCCTCACCACGCGAGTTGAACTCGCACTTGTCCGGTTTTTTCTTATACTATTTACTTTACGCTATAAAATAAAGAATCAGGCCTTAGTTGAAGGAGACTTTCTTCTTGACTTCCTCCGGGGTCATCCTCTTCGCCTGCACGGTTTTGTAGACAGGAATCTCGCCTTTATCGGCATTCTCGGCTGCTTCGGGCGAGCGAGCGGGCGGGTTGGCGCCGGCGGCGGACAGAAGGGCGATTTTCCTGCGCAGGTCGCGCACTTGGGCCGCGCTGGCGAGCTGGCCGGCGCCGAGGGATAGCACTTGGACGCGGAGTCGGTCGCATTCCGTTCTGGGGAGAATACGTGGGTTACAATACAATCTTATCTTATCTTATCTAGTTGAGGGCCCTTTCGGATACGCTTCGACCCAGTGGGATCTTTGGTGCATTTGCCCTCCCCTATATAGCTACTCCCAAGCTCGCTCCATCATTTCCACAAAACGGATGATGCAGCTTAGTGGGAGCACCTTGAATTCCTTTGGTTGCGGGTAGCCGTTATCAAGGTGATTCATTCTTTGTCTGGCAAGGGCATGACATTCACACAGTAAGTGTTTCATAGTCTCACCCTCCTCGCCACACATTCTACAGTCTACACTGTTCGATAGTCCCATCTTGGCCAAGAGATCCTTGATCCCAAAGTGACCTGATACAATATTGAGTTGCTTCCTGCTGGATTTCCGGAGATTTTTGGTCCAGCCCGAGTCCAATCCTTCTATGAAGAGCTTTGACGACGACCGGTTAGCCTAGTGGGTAGTGACACTGCCTACGAAGCTGAAGGTCCTGGGTTCGAATCCCGGTAAGGGCAAATATTTGTGTGATGAGCATGAATATTTGTTTCCGAGTCTTGGATGTTTTCTATGTATTTAAGTATTTATATCTATTATATATATTGTCGTCTAGTACCTATAACACAAGCCTTATTGAGCTTACTATATAGTCCAGGCAATGAACTGACAACTTGTATGGAAAAAATGACATATTTGGAAATAATTTATAATAGCTAATTTTTTTAATGTAACGGATATATTATCAATTAAATTGTTACCTAGAGGCAAAATCCAACAAAAAATCAGACATCAAAAAAATCAATATTTAATTAGCTCCTAAAAAGTCCGGATAAATATTAATATTTTTTTTATCTTTATTTAGGTTCATTTACATTTGCTTTACAATATTCAATATAAATAAAATAAAAAAGACAATGAATGTTTAATTTAAATCTATATAATTACTTCCGGGTGGAAAGTTTGGTGGATTCTTGAATAAAGCATCTTAGAATAATGTTTTAAAATGAAATAAACAAAATAAACGCTATTATAAATTAATGTTTTTCGAAACCGTATTTTGCCTCGGCTAATAGGCCTAGTTCGATTTGTGTAAGAATGTCCCCCTGATATTTATTTATTATTATTTGAGTGCCTTAAACCCGCCTTATTCCTCCACTCGTGTTGGTGTTTGGTTTCGGCGTAGGCTTTAAATGCCGATATTATGGTTCCCTGTGAGAGTCCCACAAACGGTTCTGGACCTACAAAGCGATTTGTAGACCCCCACACAATACAATAGTACCATCGACAACACAGTTAACTGACCATCCTTGCACTTTATATGCATTGTAATTAGGTTCAATATAAATACAGGATGGTCAGTTAAGTGTGTTGGCGTTTGTACATTGTGCCACGAGGTTGGTAAGCGATTATTTACGAACGAGACTCTATTAGAAACCCGACACCGAAGGCACACAATGCTTTTCATCGCATTTGCGAGGAAACTAATTGTACATTGAAAACAAAATTAATGCTATTAGCAATAAAAATCCAAAATGTCAATCGCCTATTTTGTTGAATTTGCCGAAGGCGCGCAAGGCAAAGATCCTTCGGCATGAAGCCACGATTTAAAATCAATGTTAAAAATATTTTACACAGACACTATGTTACTACATTTTAATATTTAAATCTTAAAATAATTTAGGTAAACATTTTCAAACATCGTATATGCGTTAAAACCTCCTTACTTTACAACTGACGTATGAGTTACTGGTAGGTATAGTCAACAGCAAAATTAGGTTATCATTTTTTCACCTTATCGCAATGGAATAAGGTACAAAAGTGATAACTTACTTTTGCTCTTGACTGTACAATTAAAAAAAAAAACATTATGCCCATGGGTGTAATATAGGCTATTGTAGTTCTGTATGCCTGCGCGTTATAAAACCCTTTACGAGCATGTGTGATGAAAATATTATTTATACAAATAACACATCATTACACATACATTCACATAACCTTAAAAACTAACAAACAGGGATGTGCTACCGAAAGGGTTAAGGAGGGAGGACTCCGTTTGTGGGTAGTAGGATTCGATGCACAGAGGGCCTACCGTGAAACGAAATTCGTTTTCGTTCGTGTATCTTCGTCTCTGTTGCACTTGCTAGTTCGAGCGACAGAGACGGAGATACACGAACGAAAACGAATTTCGTTTCGCGGTAGCCCTGCTAGCATAACTTGACTCTCGACTCTACTCGCGCGCGAGATAGACTGTCCGTCACTTTCTGATTAATGCTGTCAAAAAGTGACACATGGTCTATCACGCGCGTGAGTAGAGTAGAGAGTCAAGTTATGCTAGCAGCACTGGGCGTCCATCCGTATTTGTACTAGCGCATCGTTAAATGACTTAAGCGCCAACGGCCCCAAGGTCCTTTTTCCTAAAGTACGCCATGAATGTGTGGTGTGTGCTCACCGGAGGTGGTCGAGCACGGCGGGCAGCCAGCCGGGCTCGGGGCGCGCGGGCGGAGTCGCCTCGCGCAGCGACTTGAACCAGCGCGACAGCTCTCGCCGTTGGCGCTCGCATAGCTCTTCCAACTGTGTTATACGCTCCGAGTAGCTCTCTGAAATATCAATACAAAATTGTTATTTCCAAGCCGTGATCAATTGAAATAAGTTTCTGTCAAAAATTTCGTTTTTGGTACAAGCTTTTATTGCCGACTGTACTTTCTGTGAGTAGTTACTCCTTGAGACGATTCTAACGAGCCCAAACTCAATGGGGTTGCGTCTGTTAAGTCCTGAATTCCCATGGCCCATTGCCACCTGCTGTCTCCATCATCAGATCAGCTTGATGGTAATATCGAATTGCCATTTATATTATTTTATTAGGACTTTCAACCTTTTCGAGACAACAAATCTTGAGTTTGGGTGGCTAAAAAAATACGTGTCTGTACTGTCTGTTAATTTAGACTACTCTATAACATATATAAAAATAAATCAAATCGGAGCCGGACAGTTGGGTACCTTTCCTTGTTAGCCTAACCGAGCTCTTTCGAAATAAATGAACTTCTCAAACATATGCAATGAAATAAAACAATGCACCAGCACAACTCATAATAGTACATTAATTTTCCCTCCAATTCCTCCATACTTAATGTTTTTTACGAAAGTCGTCCGTATTTCGCGTGTGTAGCGTTCGAATAGACCCTATTAGGGCCATTATACATGACCTGATAATAAGAATCTTAATTTCTATAATGAATAAAATAAATGCAGAGGATTTTAAATATTGTCTATGGCCTCTGGTGACTTACGTATAGATAATATTTTTAATTTATTCATCAAACACACTGAATCATACAGATTTGTATTCTTAATAAAGGTTCGTGTGTAGTAGGCATTAACGCGGATATTTTTGGTCCGATAACAATTCAGCCACTAGAAAAAAAAAATAGAATTCAGCTGTTTAGCCTGTTGATGAACACAGACGCCATGTTAACATTAAAATTTAAAAAAAATTACTTCCCGGCCAAGGTTTCCATTTTTGTATGAAATTCCTTTACAGTTCTCTCGAGTTGTTCCGCCCGAAACGTGATACTTTGAAGCCTGTTATAACGCACGTAAGGACGACATTTCATTGCATGTTTGAGAAAATGAACTTTTCAAATAAAAAACAAACTCCTTGTCTACGAATCATAGCAACAAATCACATCACGAGGTGAGTATTAATTGACTTTTTTTTTAATTTTCGTTTCGGATCGTAATAATTCGTTCCGATTCCTATTCAATATTTCGCGACCGAAACGACAATTCAATTTACTTAATTTTCCATACACCGATTAGTACAAATATCACACTGTGACATCATGATCGTAACAAATTAATGAATGTTAATCAGTATGAAACGTTTTCGGCTGCCGCCAGCGATACAAACATTTGTTACTCTCCAAAAACTAGTTCGAATGGCATTTTGGACACAAGCCTACATACCAATAAGCTCCCTGTCGTAATGCGCGGCGTCGCCAGCCTGCTGCTCCCAGATCGTCTGCTTCTCATGTAGAAGTGCTTCCACCTCGGACTGTTTGTTGGCCAGATCTCTTCTCAGCTGAAAGTAATAAATATAATTTACAAAATTCTTCACTTGTAGACGTAGGTGCAGGCTACACCAGTCATTCGAGATTTCGTTTGCATTGTGACCAAACACGTAGTATTTCTTTTAAACCACCTATTTGTACCATGTTTAAGCAAATAAATGACTTATTTTATTAGGGCCCTTTCCCACGGCAACGTCCCGTTTCGGTTTTTTGCAGTTCATATAATTACCGGATCCTGTAACCGTATGCTTGTGTGAAGGCGTGCATTGATATACTGTTGCCACTAAATCGGATCCTGCAAAAATCCGAAACGGGACGTTGCCATGGGAAAGGGCCCTTACTCTTAAGGGACTCCCCGCGCTTTTTGTCGAGTTTTGACGAGTTTCGAGTTGAAACTCTTCCGTCAAAACTATAGATATATTTATGGCACAAACGCTTATCGGTTCTTCAATCCTTTGTCTACATTTTCCTCAGGTTTTTTGGATATAATGAATATTGTTTTTTTTTATGATTTATTCAAATATGGTCCAAAAAAGCTCTGTTTTCATTATAAGTATGTTGTTTATGCACTTTTATATATGAAATCTACATGCTACTGTTCCTTATTGACATCTCTATCATCCCATAAGAGATTTTTATTATTAATTCATTTTCACAAAAGTTACGTCCAAAAAACTGGTTTTTTGGCCTAAATTTGCCAAGGTTTGGTGCCATATATATCGACAACTGTCAGTTTTGAAGTAAATATGGGATACTATTTCGGTAAACCTCGTTGTTGTTAATGCGTTAAGCCATAAAAAACATGAAAAACGGACGGTTACAGATCGAAGGTCATTGGGAGCTGGGAGCCCCTTAAGGGTCAGCAAACTTAAATACCAGTGTTGGGCAAAACGTAATTGAATTACTAATTAATAATTACAATTACAAAAAGTAATTGCAATTACAAATTATAATTACAGGGAAAATGAAATTGTAATTATAAGTTTCAATTACAATTACAAAATGTAATTATTAATTACATTTTGCAATTAATTACTTATTAAATTACAAATTACTTTTGTTTTATAGAATATTTTTGATCACTTATTGATTGAATAAAATAAACGATCGGTGAAACGAAAACCGGATAGGTATGGGGCATGGCATGTTTTATTTTACAACACAACACTTACTTACTCTTACTTACTCTTTGACATGTAAACTGGTTTTATGAATAAATATGAATATGAATATGAATATGACGGTCATAGACAAGGTGGTGTGTGTGTGTAAGTGTGGTGTTTTAGTCTATTTTGTAACATTCACAATTTCTTTGCACAGTCAGCATTCCTAGATTTCCCAGTTAATTTTAGGTATCTGTTTCCTTCATGAGGCATGACGCTTAGCTTAGTATATTCATTTCCGAAATATGTTAGCTGATATGTAAGCGGAGCCCCAAAGTTGTAAAGAGTGTATGAGTGTAATAGCTTTGTTTTCGAAGAGCTTTGCAAGGTTTAGCTTGAAATGAAAAAAAAAATTGTTTATAAAAAAAGTTGACTTAAAGTAATTTAGTAATTTAAATTACAATTGAATGTAATTACAATTACAAATTACAAAGTAATTTCAATTACATGAAATTTTAATTACATTCAATTGAATTAACGTAATTGAATTAATAATTGTGTAATTTGTAATTAAATTACAAAAAGTAATTAATTACGCCCAACACTGTTGCATACTCACCCTAGCATTAGTCTGCTTCATCTGAATGAGGTTCTTAGCCATCTCCTGTCTCTTGTCCTCCACCTCTGCGAAGATCGAGTTGCCCTTCGCCGCTGAAACCAACAATAAATTATACATACAATGTTTATGGAATACTGCATAGTATTACACTGCATTAAAGCGTTTTTAGGGTTCCGTGGCCAAAATGGCAAAAACGGAACCCTTATAGTTTCATCATGTCCGTCTGTCCGTATGTCACAAGCATTTTACTCGAAAACTATAAGGTTTATTTGAAAAACATTGATGATAGGTGTATTATGTTAGCCGCTACATAGTTTTGCATTTACATGACTATAAAAAAAATTTAGGCGTGTACTCCATACATAAAACTGCAAGTCATTTTTTTTTATTGTAAGCCCACTTGTGGTACATCAATCGATAGGCCTTTTAAAATAAATATATGGTTTCTCAGCAATTTTTTCGATTAAGTGAATAGAGTCGGAGATGGTTGTTATAGAGGAGCGGGGCTTCCTGATACAGGTATTGCATACTTAATAGGAAGTCCCAACCCTTAATTGTTTTAAAAGCACTCTTTATTAGTGAAATAAATATTTTTCATTTTTCATTTTTTTTCTTTTTTTTCATATTTCACCCCGAAAGTCACTAAAATTGTGTGTCACCCTCCCTCTAATTTTTGAACGGTGTATATTAAAAATATGAAAAAAATCATGGACTTAATGGCTTATTATATTAAATTATTACACCGAAAATTATTTTGAACAATATCGGTTCAAAGGTTTTCGAGATATTGCTGAAAAACTGCCTTTCCTATAGAAAAGGACGTAAGTGCCGTAAGATTTCTGTGACGATACGACCTTTTCAATAGGCACGGAAACCTTCGTCTTGCGGGGTCCGACACGCACTTGGCCAGTTTTTTTTTAATACTACGATTGTGCCTTAGACCTGTGGCGCCAGTCTACGCACCATGCTCGGGGCCCTCCGCGTCGCACTGGTGCAGCATGGCGCGCACCTCGGCGAGGTCAGCCAGTGCTGCTGCCTCGCGCTCCGCCTTAGACCTGTGGCGCCAGTCTACGCACTATGCTCGGGGCCCTCCGCATCGCACTGGTGCAGCATGGCGCGCACCTCGGCGAGGTCAGCCAGTGCTGCTGCCTCGCGCTCCGCCTTAGACCTGTGGCGCCAGTCTACGCACTATGCTCGGGGCCCTCCGCGTCGCACTGGTGCAGCATGGCGCGCACCTCGGCGAGGTCAGCCAGTGCTGCTGCCTCGCGCTCCGCCTTAGACCTGTGGCGCCAGTCTACGCACCATGTTCGGGGCCCTCCGCGTCGCACTGGTGCAGCATGGCGCGCACCTCGGCGAGGTCAGCCAGTGCTGCTGCCTCGCGCTCCGCCTTAGACCTGTGGCGCCAGTCTACGCACCATGCTCGGGGCCCTCCGCGTCGCACTGGTGCAGCATGGCGCGCACCTCGGCGAGGTCAGCCAGTGCTGCTGCCTCGCGCTCCGCCTTAGACCTGTGGCGCCAGTCTACGCACTATGCTCGGGGCCCTCCGCGTCGCACTGGTGCAGCATGGCGCGCACCTCGGCGAGGTCAGCCAGTGCTGCTGCCTCGCGCTCCGCCTTAGACCTGTGGCGCCAGTCTACGCACCATGTTCGGGGCCCTCCGCGTCGCACTGGTGCAGCATGGCGCGCACCTCGGCGAGGTCAGCCAGTGCTGCTGCCTCGCGCTCCGCCTTAGACCTGTGGCGCCAGTCTACGCACCATGCTCGGGGCCCTCCGCGTCGCACTGGTGCAGCATGGCGCGCACCTCGGCGAGGTCAGCCAGTGCTGCTGCCTCGCGCTCCGCCTTAGACCTGTGGCGCCAGTCTACGCACCATGCTCGGGGCCCTCCGCGTCGCACTGGTGCAGCATGGCGCACACCTCGGCGAGGTCAGCCAGTGCTGCTGCCTCGCGCTCCGCCTTAGACCTGTGGCGCCAGTCTACGCACCATGCTCGGGGCCCTCCGCGTCGCACTGGTGCAGCATGGCGCGCGCCTCGACGAGGTCGGCCACTGCTGCAGCCTCGCGCTCCGCTGCCGCGCGGAGCTCGTCACGTCGCAGCTCCGCTGCCTCCCGCATCTGCGCCATCTCTGATACCAGCTCCTCTGACCTGGTTGGGAAATAAAATTGTTCAGATATTTTCAATGTGAGTAAAATATTGGGGACATTGACCTAGTCCCAAACTAATCAAATATAGTATTTGAAAATATACATTTTTGTATGGATAGATTGAACAAAACTCATCAACTCGAAAATATTTGTGCTAATCAGTAGGGAAATCACATACATAATTTACCTAAACTTTGGTGGCAGTGTGGTTGGTCAGGTGTATGGAAGCAGAAGCTTTATTATATTTTATTACCTGCTTAATTTATTTCCTGGGATTTCTAAATAAGCAAATTACATCAATAAAAATGTGTAAATTCACCATCTGAATTTATTTGCCAAGTATAATCTGCAAGATGTTATTTAATTAAGCTATAATCGCCCAAGGGTACGGGTTCACACCTCTAGGATCATTTTCGAGCTTTCACTATGCATGTGCAGACGATTTTGAACAGAAAGTGTGAACCCGTACCCTTGGGCGATGGTAAAAAGAGATGGTCATAAAAATATTCTAGATTTTTCACCATGTTGTTGTAATACATCAACTGTACATTTTAACATGACCTTATGATACAGAACTATAATCAATCACTAAGTACTGACATTTTGCACAGCCTATGCCACTGATGACAGCATGGGCATGGTACTATCGACAATACAGTTAACTGACCATCCATGCACATATGCTATAAATACATTGGTGCCTGATGTGTATACATTTTCTAAGAATTGTATAAGTAAAAAGGTCTCACCTCAGTCGCCAGGACGCTATTTCCACCCTAGTTTCCTCCAAAGCTGCCTTGGCCGCCGCGGCCTCCCCCAGCGCCGCCGACAAAGCGGCCTGCGCCTCATCCAGTTCCCCAGTGTCACGTTCCGGTGACTTCCGTTCTTCCTTATACGCATTCTCCTCCTTTAGGCGCCGAATATCAACTTGAAACTGCTTCACCTCCTTAGCATGGCTCTCAATTAGCTCTGTACGTTCCTCGCGCAATGCTGAAACGTCTTCCTGGAGCTTGGTTATTCGGGAATTCAACTCATTTTTCCGTCGCACTTCTTCCGCCTGATGCGACTCTAATTCAGCCGATAAATACCTCTGCGCATCTAAAGCTGTGAAATAGTTTCGCGTTACTTCGTGTAGCTCCTGCTTTGTGGCATCGTAATTGCTCGATAAGTTTTCGAACTGCTTTTTGAGAGAGTAATACTTCTCGGTAAGATCACCGTTGGTTATGTCCACAATGTCTGTACAACTTGTCTTGTTGCTGATGGTGGAGTAATCCATTGCCACTTTTTAAGACTTTAAATTAAATGTTAAATGATTACAGAACAAAATTGCTGCAACTTAAATCCCGGAATCACTTGGGAATCACAAAGAAAACCATCGCTCAGCTCAATTTTTCAAAAGTAAACGGCAAAATTATCAATGACAATAATGACATTTATTTGACAACGTTGGAATGACAAGACCATTTTTTTATATCAAACAATCAGCTTTCGACTTATCAATAATATTTTTTACACCGAAATATAATCATTTGATGATTATTTGTTACTTCTTTATAAATTATTTGTTTCGAATAATTGTGAAAAGAACGACAGCTATGTATATACGCGTACGTAGTAGTCAATTAACTGCGTGTAACGACACGAAGACGAATGGTGATGTGATTGTGATGAGATTGTGATTGTCGATGTGACATTTATCTGCCAAGTAGCCAAGTTGTCAAAAAAATGTCGGCCAACAAGGAAAATAACCTTGTTCAGGCCTATATTGAATTAAATAAATTCTGCCAAGGCGGAGATTATGATAGAGCGTTAAAAGCTGCAGGAAAAAGTAAGTCTATCTTATAAGTCGTTAATTGTGTGTTACATATCTTGCTAACCATCAAAATGTATTCACGAAAATTTGTCAAATCACATCGCGTAGTTCTCGATACTGTCTATTCAATTTAATTGTAAAATATTTCCTTTATTACAACTTTAATAGAGTTTTTGTGTAATACTGACACCACACTTGGGGTTGCGTGTTCGCGTTGCATCGTTGCCCTGCCTCTTTCATTTGCCGTAGGAAGGAAAAAGATGCAGCACGAATATTTGGGGAAATACCACCAAGTGTGGTGCTGATGCCACCATAAAATAACACAAACTCGCTCTCAAACTAGTAGTGTATTTTACTCCATGCCCAGCACAATAACATCTCAAATATGAAAGACACATCTAAAATTTAAATTATAATAAAACTTAAATCTTTCAGTCCTGCAAATAGCTCCAAATGAGCAGAAAGCGTTTCACTGTAAAGTGATATGCTTCATTCAGCTACACAACTTCAAGGAGGCACTGGCCGTGCTCACCAACGCGAAGAATGCCACGCTGGCAGCTGATCTGCACTTCGAAAAGGCGTACGCGCAGTACCGGCTAAACTGCCCCAACGACGCGTTGCAGACGGTGGATAATGCGCCGGAGATGACTCTGGCTTTAAAGGAACTTAGGTCAGTACCATGCTGAGAATATGTTGATTAAAAGTATCCCTATAATGTAAGGCCCAATAATCGGCTTCCAGTATTAATGTCTTGCATTTTTTTAACCCAAGCATAAAGAGAGAGAAAAAGATATGTGGTTGCAGTTACAACAACCCATGGCAACAAGCTACAAGAAATTATAAACTATTTACCCCCAATATTTCAATAAAATCAGTCCAGTACCCTGATAAATGTAGTGTACAAGTTATCAAGGTACATTACTCGTAAGCTGCATATAAATTTGAGCAGCCTCGGGTTGAAGCACGCACGGCTCACCTATTTTGCTCTAATTCGTACGCCCTCACGCACTGTGTACGAGCAGCGCGCGAGCAGCGCGCGGCGAGCCGCCCAGAGGCGGTCTTTTAACCGTGCTCTAAGGCGCCTCAGTGTAACATGCCTCGCGCAATTGGTACGTGTATCTGAGCGAGCCGCAGACAGAGCGACAAGATTGAACTTATTAGTGCGCGAGGAGTGTATGAATTTGAGCAAGTGGCTGAGCCGTGCATGTGTAATCAAGTTTGTTCTTAATTTATTAAAATAAAACTCTGTCTAATTTTCAAATGTAATTTGGTGAAGTAAATGTGCACCACATGAATTACGACTTTTGTACAACTGCTTCATCCACCACGGAGGTGATTTTTTCTTCTATTTGTTAATAATTTGGTGAATTATGATAAACGGAGCGGCTGTGAGAAGCTCTAATTCGTATGCCGCTTTAACATATTGATGGTCACCTGAGTCCAATCATTCTTAGTGTGTGGCACAATGTGGGCACAACATATTGTAACTAGCAACTTTGCCCATCGTAAATTGAATTGCCATCATTGTACATTTTCTTACAGTAATCATGATGTTGGAATGTGGGTTCAAATCCTGCCAGGTCATTGTTGTTTTTTCAAAATCAATGCCTCATATTTATTTAATTGGCTCAGAAAACAAGTTACAGACAATTACAGAAAAACAGTACTAGTATAAAAATGGAGTTCAGATCTGGATTATAACTCTAAAGATGTGTGCACAGAAGGAAAAAATATTAATGCAAAGCAAGAGTGCTAATGAGGTAAGATGTATGCTAAATATTTTTTGGTTGTAGGGCTCAAATTCTGTACCGCTTGGAGCAGTACCAGGACTGCTACAACCTTTACCGTGACATTGTGAAGAACACCACAGACGACTATGAGGATGAGAGGAAGACCAACATGGCCGCTGTTGTTGCCAATCTGGGGGCTCTTAATCCAGTAAGTTAATAGTATCATTTTGTTATTAAAATCTTAAATTATAAGATAGTGATTTTCTCTCTGTTTCTGTGGATCGCCTAGTATTCTGATAAGTTAAAGCTTCAAAATTCTAAGTAAAATTTGATCAACTTCAATCAAAAACAATTTATGCTCATATATAGGTGTAGTCTACTACGCTACGGTAGCATAGTGGGGTTGTGGGTTCGAATGTCGGCTTGTACCAATGAGTTTTTCGGAACTTATGAACGGAATATTTACCGTTAGCTTTTCGATGAAGGAAAACATCTTGAGGAAACCGATCTAATTCCAATAAGGTCTAGTTTTCCCTCTGGGTTGGCAGTCACAAATTTATTGTTAAAAACCTTTTGATTGAGGATGATTATGAAACAGTCAGCAGACGTACCTCAATTCGACGAGAACACCTACGAGCTGGCTTACAACTCGGGAAGCACCCTGGCCATGCGCGGCAAGTACAACGAGGCGCTCCCTACCCTGAAGAGGGCGGAGCAGGCTTGCTCCGAGAGCGTGCTAGAGGATGGAGGCACGGAGGAAGAGGCTAAGGAGGAGGCTGGTATCATCAGGTCAGTAGCTTAGAAACAAGTTGAAAATAATGCCTTACAAAACATGTGTGTAGTGAGAATTGTTCAACGAGTGACAAAAAGGTTAGTCAAATGTGCAAAAGATCTAAGGTCGCAGTTACTGGTATTGTATGAGTTTAATTAAATTCAACCCACAGTAATAATGATCAAGAAACATGTATGCTTTTAGAGTACAGCAAGCATACTGCCTGCAGCAGATGGGCAGAGAGAAGGAGGCGGCCACCATCTACCAGAATGTACTAAAGGACAAGCCGAGCGACCAGGCCCTGGTCGCTATAGCCAGCAACAATCTTGTTGTCATCAACAGGTCAGTCATAGACAAGTACTTGAACTTATTTTAGCTAAAAGACTGTTGAAATTGTTTGTCTCTTGTCTTTGACAGTTGTTTTAATAATTAGTAGTATTAGTACATTAATGCAGACGCCGGAAAAGAAGGGCTTGCCGGGTGAGTGGGTATAGACGCCATGTTAACATTAAAATTAAAAAAAAAACATTCTTCCCGGCCGAGTCTTTCATTTTTGTATGAAATTCCTTTACAGTTCTCTCGAGTTGTTCCGCCCGAAACGTGATACTTTGAAGCCTGTTATAACGCGCGTAAGGACGACATTTCATTGCATGTTTGAGAAAAATGTGTTTGTGAGATCATTCTGTGAGATTTTAGATTCAACACATTTTAGTTAATCTCTAGCCGCCCAAAGACCTATTAAAATACATCCTCCTTTTCAATTGAATTTACACTATTCTCAATTGAAATAGAGTTTCATTTGTTTTGTTTCGTTCGAATTTAAAACAAAACAAACTCTACTCTATTTCCTATTGCAGTTGATTCAATTTTAATTGCCATTTTTTCTTGTACTGTCAAGTGCAAAACTGTGTGTCTATTGAATCCTCTAATAAATATGTACGGAAACCTTACTCCCTGACATAAGAGTGATGGGACATATTTATGAGTAAGCTCAAGCTGTATGCACCCATATTTTTACACTTGAACTTGGTGGTGTTAGATGGCTAAAGTTTAACAGAGGTTTTATTTAGGTCGGGTCGCAGCAACTAACGACTACAGACTGATCAAAGTTAAATATGGCGCCGGCAGCTATCATTCCATAAAAGCTTGTCAAACTTTCCATTCAGATTTTAACGAACATCGCTTACAATTACAGACGGTTTGGTGTAACACACCTTTAGTTTTATAAATAAAGGTCTTTGAATTATAACCTCAGCAGAATGTAAACCGTTGACAGGGACACGAACGTGTTCGACTCGCGCAAGCGCATGAAGGCGGCCACGGCCGAGGGGCTCGAGCACAAGCTCAACTCCAGGCAGCGCACCGCCATCACCTACAACCAGGCCATACTCGCCATCTACTCCAACCAGGTGACCTCACTATACTACAACACTTAACAGGGACACGAACGTGTTCGACTCGCGCAAGCGCATGAAGGCGGCCACGGCCGAGGGGCTCGAGCACAAGCTCAACTCCAGGCAGCGCACCGCCATCACCTACAACCAGGCCATACTCGCCATCTACTCCAACCAGGTGACCTCACTATACTACAACACTTAACAGGGACACGAACGTGTTCGACTCGCGCAAGCGCATGAAGGCGGCCACGGCCGAGGGGCTCGAGCACAAGCTCAACTCCAGGCAGCGCACCGCCATCACCTACAACCAGGCCATACTCGCCATCTACTCCAACCAGGTGACCTCACTATACTACAACACTTAACAGGGACACGAACGTGTTCGACTCGCGCAAGCGCATGAAGGCGGCCACGGCCGAGGGGCTCGAGCACAAGCTCAACTCCAGGCAGCGCACCGCCATCACCTACAACCAGGCCATACTCGCCATCTACTCCAACCAGGTGACCTCACTATACTACAACACTTAACAGGGACACGAACGTGTTCGACTCGCGCAAGCGCATGAAGGCGGCCACGGCCGAGGGGCTCGAGCACAAGCTCAACTCCAGGCAGCGCACCGCCATCACCTACAACCAGGCCATACTCGCCATCTACTCCAACCAGGTGACCTCACTATACTACAACACTTAACAGGGACACGAACGTGTTCGACTCGCGCAAGCGCATGAAGGCGGCCACGGCCGAGGGGCTCGAGCACAAGCTCAACTCCAGGCAGCGCACCGCCATCACCTACAACCAGGCCATACTCGCCATCTACTCCAACCAGGTGACCTCACTATACTACAACACTTAACAGGGACACGAACGTGTTCGACTCGCGCAAGCGCATGAAGGCGGCCACGGCCGAGGGGCTCGAGCACAAGCTCAACTCCAGGCAGCGCACCGCCATCACCTACAACCAGGCCATACTCGCCATCTACTCCAACCAGGTGACCTCACTATACTACAACACTTAACAGGGACACGAACGTGTTCGACTCGCGCAAGCGCATGAAGGCGGCCACGGCCGAGGGGCTCGAGCACAAGCTCAACTCCAGGCAGCGCACCGCCATCACCTACAACCAGGCCATACTCGCCATCTACTCCAACCAGGTGACCTCACTATACTACAACACTTAACAGGGACACGAACGTGTTCGACTCGCGCAAGCGCATGAAGGCGGCCACGGCCGAGGGGCTCGAGCACAAGCTCAACTCCAGGCAGCGCACCGCCATCACCTACAACCAGGCCATACTCGCCATCTACTCCAACCAGGTGACCTCACTATACTACAACACTTGACAGGGACACGAACGTGTTCGACTCGCGCAAGCGCATGAAGGCGGCCACGGCCGAGGGGCTCGAGCACAAGCTCAACTCCAGGCAGCGCACCGCCATCACCTACAACCAGGCCATACTCGCCATCTACTCCAACCAGGTGACCTCACTATACTACAACACTTGACAGGGACACGAACGTGTTCGACTCGCGCAAGCGCATGAAGGCGGCCACGGCCGAGGGGCTCGAGCACAAGCTCAACTCCAGGCAGCGCACCGCCATCACCTACAACCAGGCCATACTCGCCATCTACTCCAACCAGGTGACCTCACTATACTACAACACTTGACAGGGACACGAACGTGTTCGACTCGCGCAAGCGCATGAAGGCGGCCACGGCCGAGGGGCTCGAGCACAAGCTCAACTCCAGGCAGCGCACCGCCATCACCTACAACCAGGCCATACTCGCCATCTACTCCAACCAGGTGACCTCACTATACTACAACACTTAACAGGGGTTCGTGAACGTGTTCGACTCGCGCAAGCGCATGAAGGCGGCCACGGCCGAGGGGCTCGAGCACAAGCTCAACTCCAGGCAGCGCACCGCCATTACCTACAACCAGGCCATACTCGCCATCTACTCCAACCAGGTGACCTCACTATACTACAACACTTAACAGGGGTTCGTGAACGTGTTCGACTCGCGCAAGCGCATGAAGGCGGCCACGGCCGAGGGGCTCGAGCACAAGCTCAACTCCAGGCAGCGCACCGCCATCACCTACAACCAGGCCATACTCGCCATCTACTCCAACCAGGTGACCTCACTATACTAGAACACTTGACAGGGACACGAACGTGTTCGACTCGCGCAAGCGCATGAAGGCGGCCACGGCCGAGGGGCTCGAGCACAAGCTCAACTCCAGGCAGCGCACCGCCATCACCTACAACCAGGCCATACTCGCCATCTACTCCAACCAGGTGACCTCACTATACTACAACACTTGACAGGGACACGAACGTGTTCGACTCGCGCAAGCGCATGAAGGCGGCCACGGCCGAGGGGCTCGAGCACAAGCTCAACTCCAGGCAGCGCACCGCCATCACCTACAACCAGGCCATACTCGCCATCTACTCCAACCAGGTGACCTCACTATACTACAACACTTGACAGGGACACGAACGTGTTCGACTCGCGCAAGCGCATGAAGGCGGCACAACTTTTTAACATGAATTATTTCATATTTATAATTTTTTTCAGTAGCAGTCTGTCACATGAAATTAGATCCTCATTTTTAACATAGTGTCCTTCTTCTAGCCGGACTTCTGCAAGCAATGCTGCGTGAAGTTAACCAAGTCGCTGCGACAGGAGCAACGCGCCGCGCTGGTAGAAGCCAGCTCCTTGGTTAAAGACGGCAAGAAGACGCAAGCTGTGAACCTGCTGCTGAAGGAAGGAGGCACCTTGACACTGGCTGCAGCTCAAGTGTTACTGGCACATGTAAGTTAGTTATTTTACGAATCGGTAAACGTCAAAAATGGCTCCGGCCGCTGTCACCTGACAGAGAACTCTCAAACTTTCTATACAAACAGATTTTAACGAACGCAACTTACGATTACCGACGGTGTTTCGATACTACGTTGGTGGCAGACAAGCGTACGACCCGCTTCACCAAGCGGGCCGTACACTCGTAGGCTTCAATGACTGCTTACACTAAGTGGGCCGTACACTCGTAGGCTTCAATGACTGCTTACACTAAGTGGGCCGTACACTCGTAGGCTTCAATGACTGCTTACACTAAGTGGGCCGTACGCTCGTAGGCTTCAATGACTGCTTACACTAAGTGGGCCGTACGCTCGTAGGCTTCAATGACTGCTTACACTAAGTGGGCCGTACGCTCGTAGGCTTCAATGACTGCTTACACTAAGTGGGCCGTACGCTCGTAGGCTTCAATGACTGCTTACACTTAGTGGGCCGTACGCTCGTAGGGTTCAGTGACTGCTTACACTAAGTGGGCCGTACGCTCGAAGGCTTCAATGACTGCTTACACTAAGTGGGCCGTACGCTCGTAGGCTTCAATGACTGCTTACACTAAGTGGGCCGTACGCTGGCTTCAATGACTGCTTACACTAAGTGGGCCGTACGCTCGTAGGCTCAATGACTGCTTACACTAAGTGGGCCGTACGCTCGTAAGCTTCAATGACTGCTTACACTAAGTGGGCCGTACGCTCGTAGGCTTCAATGACTGCTTACACTAAGTGGGCCGTACGCTCGTAGGCTTCAATGACTGCTTACACTAAGTGGGCCGTACGCTCGTAGGGTTCAGTGACTGCTTACACTAAGTGGGCCGTACGCTCGTAGGGTTCAGTGACTGCTTACACTAAGTGGGCCGTACGCTCGTAGGGTTCAGTGACTGCTTACACTAAGTGGGCCGTACGCTCGTAGGGTTCAGTGACTACTTACACTAAGTGGGCCGTACGCTCGTAGGGTTCAGTGACTGCTTACACTAAGTGGGCCGTACGCTCGTAGGGTTCAGTGACCGCTTACACTAAGCGGGCCGTACGCTCGTAGATTTCAGTTACCGCTTACCATTGTAAACGGTCACTTAAGCCTATGGACCCTTGCAACTCCAGGGACGTCAAAGCGCGTTGACGATTCTTCAAAAAAGTATATAAAAATATTTGAAGGAATATTTGAAATAACCGAGCCGTAGCCGCATAACTTATAAATCATATCAGTTCTCAGTCATTTAGCGTCTTATGCCACTCGGTAACTTTATAACCTTTTCGTTAAATCTTTTCGTCCCACAATAATATTTTTTATATGGAATTATGTTATCTTATTTGAATAAAAGCTCGTGTGAACAGGGCGACCGCAAGGCGGCCGTGAAGCTCCTGGAAGAAAGCGAATTCAAGTACCGTCCCGCGGTGGTCGGCGCGCTCGCCACCCTTCTATGCGCTGATAACGAACTGGGGAAGGCTTCGCAACTCTTCAAGGATGTCTACGACCATTACAAGAATGACGAGGTTGGTTGTTTGAGTCTTTAGCAGACGTTACCGCTTAATAATTTTGTAAAATTAATTTAGCTTGGTTCACATTTAAGTCATCGGGAGCTTCTTAAACGTATTTTCGAGCATCGTAATGGTGTTTGTGTGCTCGTGAATACATTCACATTAGCCCCAAGGTTGTATAGAAGAGATAGCTTTAAGTACCCATATCATACACTAGTGCAAAAAGTAGCCGAAAAAACCTCGCGTAATTTGTGCACAAGTCCTTACTAAGAATAATATATTTTTAAAATAAAATTTGAAATAAACTTATGTACAGTCACCGGACTTTGTTCCCAATTCTACAGATTCCCTTCTCGACAGATTCCCAATCCTACGGATGTCCAATTCTACAGATTACGAATTCTTCAGATTTCCTAATCTACAGATTCCCAATTCTGCAGGTTCCCAATTCTACAGATTCCGAATTCTGAAGATTTCCAATTCTACAGATTCCAAATTCTACAGATTCCCAATTCTTCAGATTTCCAAATCTACAGATTCCCAATTCTGCAGATTCCCAATTCTACAGATTACGAATTCTGCAGATTTCCAATTCTACAGATTCCGAATTCTGCAGATTTCCAATTCTACAGATTCCCAAATTCTACAGATTCCGAATTCTACTGGTTTCGTGCATTCTTCATTTATTTTTATTATAAGTTAAGTTCATGTTTATAAATGATGTAAGTAAATAAATAGTAAGTGTAAATCTAATTTACACACGATTCGTTTCATTTCCTGTAAACTACAACCAGCTCTGGTAGAACCACCTCCACTTATACTGCCGTCTATTAGAATTTCAATAGATATGAAGCTCATTGCTGCAAGAGAGCAGTGAGCAAAATTTGGTTATTGAAGGATGGTAATCTGTTAATTGGGACTCTGTAATCTGTAAACATGAGAATCTGTAGAATTGGGAATCTGTAAACATGACAATCTATAGAATTGGGAATCTTTAGACTTGTGAATCTGTAGAATTGGGAATGTGTAGACGTGCGCCTAAACGGTCACCGGCATCACAATATGATGGATGAAAGGCCGCAGAAATACCTGACACGTACATTTTGAAGTAGACCCCGCCCGTTGTTTCCCCACAGCGTTTCGCCTCCCTCCGCGGCCTGTGGCAGGCCGCGGCGGGCGTGCACGCGCGCGCGGGCGACCAGGCCGCCGCGGCCGCCGCGCACGAGGCCGTGGCGCGCGCCATGCCGGACGACGCGCGCAGCCTGGCGCGGCTGGTGAAGGCGCTGGCGGTGGCGGACCCGCCGCGGGCCAAGCAACTGGCCGAGAGGCTTCCCGCGCCTGCTGCTGGAGAGGTAACTTATCTTATCTTATCTAGACCACTCATAAGTCATTTATTCACTATAAATATACATTGTTTATTGTTTTTATCTCTTTCTCCGATACCCAAAGGTTGTCTGGAAGAGATCGCTCTTCAGCGATAAGACCGCCTACCTCTACCTACATGTTATTGTATTGTTTCTCTATGTAACTGCTTTGTTTGTGTGAGGTGTGCAATAAAGAGTATTTGTATTGTATTGTATTGTATTGTTTCGTATAGAAAACTCCCGTGGGAATCAGACATATTAACGTCAAACTGTCACCAAGAGAGGTGTTATAAGTTTGACGTGTCTGTGTGCGTCTGTCTGTGGCATCGTAGCTCCTAAACGAATGGACCCGATTTTTATGCGGTTTTTTTTTGTCCGAATGCTGACGTGATCGAAATGGTTCTTAGCTACGTTTAAAAAAAATCGATTCAGCCGTTATAGAGATCAAACTTTTTAAAAAAATCGGAGGCTTTTCAATGTTTCTAAGTCGTAGTTGTTTTGTAACACCTCCATACCTTCTAATTTCAGGGTAATATCGACATCGAAGCTTTGGAATCGTCCAAATGGATGATGGGAGCGAAGGTCGTCAAGAAAACCGTGCAGAGCAAACAAGAACAGTCGCCCGGGTAAGAATTATATCCTTTTCTATTGAATACTACATACATACATACATACATACATGTAATCACGCCTCTTTCCCAGAGGGGTAGGCAGAGATCACGAGTCTCCATTTGCTACGATCCTGATAAACCACTATCGCTTCACTCACCTTCATAACATTTCTCATACATGCTCGTCGGTTTAGGGTACTTTTGACCTGGCCTTTTTGTAAGATTCCAATTTGATCGGAGAAAGTTCACCTAGGTCTTTCCCTTCTAACTTGATTTTCCACTCTTTTATATACACTCTCTTCGTTAATTGTCTTTCATCCATCCTCTCTACCCTTCTCAATTTTCGTGACTATATCTCCATCCATTCCACACTTATCTCTTATCACACTGTTTCTGACTCTATCACTCAATTTCACTCCACACATACTTCTCAACACTCATTTCTACTGCATTCACTCGACTTTGATGTATTTTCTGCCACACCCAACTTTCACTACCATACATAAGTGTGGGCACCAACACTCTTCTATGCATAGCCACATTGAATACTGTGCGAAACATATGGGTAAATGAGGATAAGTCAGCTCTTTGAAATCTCTCCATGATGATAGCTTGACAAACTTGTTTGATAATACGCTCGGCATCAGAAAAATCCCACCTCTTCAAAAGTTTGTTTCATGCGAATATACCTTTTAACTATGACGATTTTTTTGACGCCGAGTGTATTATATTGAGCATACAATTTGGTCACAGTTTGGTTTGTGTAAGATTGTCCCCTAATACTTGTTTATTACAGAACGCCAGGGTCGGAGTTGGGTACGAAGCGGAAGCAGAAACGCAAGCGCAAGACCAAGCTGCCGCCCAATGCGGACCTGGCCAAGACTCCGGATCCGGAGAGGTGAGCGCCAGTTGCCCAAATATGGTAACAGTATTGTTAAGGTAGTGACCACGACATGCTACCTAACAAGTAAGGTGTCAACGACACTTTTTCTGTAGTGTGACTTTATTTTATTGTACACATTAATATAATTTAATTTTATATGTAATGTATGGGTTAATACCTGAATAAAGTAAAAATGATTTATAACCATACGTCGGACTATAGGGGGCAGTTTGAGGGCAAGGTAAGGTTTACAAAAAAATCTTAACTTACGAGTATTATAATGTACCTAGTGTTTGTAACATAGTTAATTAAATTAGTTACCCGTTATCATTTATTCATCTTTAATGTGTAAATACTCTTTGAAGTGATGACTGATAGCCCACTAGTGGCCACTTAAAAACAAATAAATAGCTGACATGCGTCATTATGACTGTTGTTCATACTTATATTTGTTGGTAGAGTGCCGTCTAATCAAATTAAATCAAATATAACACAGACTATTCAATCTTATTTTTATTTAAAATTTAAAGGATAAAAAAAAAACCTAACTAACGTACAGCCTTAGAGCCGTGTTCATAGAACTTGACATTGCCCAGTTAACTCATTTGTGTTTTGTTCCTTTCTCACAGCTGCAGTTGTCTGAGTGACGGATAAAGCCAAACGAACTTTTTCGCCATTTTGACTCATGTGTAGTCCAAGTACGTTTATAAATAACGCAGTTAGTTGCTATGATATTTGGAATTTCACATTATAAATACTAGGTACCAAATACTAAGTACAAATACTCGAAAGTGAATTGATTGATTTGCGAACCTTACCTATCATTCTGACATGCCACGAAAATGCCCGCTGGAGTCCGACGTACGTTTATAACCCTTCGATGTGCACAGGTGGCTGCCTAAGTACGAGCGCACGGCGTACCGCAAGCGGCGCGGCGGCCGCCGTGACGTCATCAAGGGCAGCCAGGGCATGGCCACCACCGCCACCGACCAGTAGTGAGTATCCGTTGTGGTCAGCTACCAACAAATACTAAGTACGAGCGCACGGCGTACCGCAAGCGGCGCGGCGGCCGCCGTGACGTCATCAAGGGCAGCCAGGGCATGGCCACCACCGCCACCGACCAGTAGTGAGTATCCGTTGTGGTCAGCTACCAACAAATACTAAGTACGAGCGCACGGCGTACCGCAAGCGGCGCGGCGGCCGCCGTGACGTCATCAAGGGCAGCCAGGGCATGGCCACCACCGCCACCGACCAGTAGTGAGTATCCGTTGTGGTCAGCTACCAACAAATACTAAGTACGAGCGCACGGCGTACCGCAAGCGGCGCGGCGGCCGCCGTGACGTCATCAAGGGCAGCCAGGGCATGGCCACCACCGCCACCGACCAGTAGTGAGTATCCGTTGTGGTCAGCTACCAACAAATACTAAGTACGAGCGCACGGCGTACCGCAAGCGGCGCGGCGGCCGCCGTGACGTCATCAAGGGCAGCCAGGGCATGGCCACCACCGCCACCGACCAGTAGTGAGTATCCGTTGTGGTCAGCTACCAACAAATACTAAGTACGAGCGCACGGCGTACCGCAAGCGGCGCGGCGGCCGCCGTGACGTCATCAAGGGCAGCCAGGGCATGGCCACCACCGCCACCGACCAGTAGTGAGTATCCGTTGTGGTCAGCTACCAACAAATACTAAGTACGAGCGCACGGCGTACCGCAAGCGGCGCGGCGGCCGCCGTGACGTCATCAAGGGCAGCCAGGGCATGGCCACCACCGCCACCGACCAGTAGTGAGTATCCGTTGTGGTCAGCTACCAACAAATACTAAGTACGAGCGCACGGCGTACCGCAAGCGGCGCGGCGGCCGCCGTGACGTCATCAAGGGCAGCCAGGGCATGGCCACCACCGCCACCGACCAGTAGTGAGTATCCGTTGTGGTCAGCTACCAACAAATACTAAGTACGAGCGCACGGCGTACCGCAAGCGGCGCGGCGGCCGCCGTGACGTCATCAAGGGCAGCCAGGGCATGGCCACCACCGCCACCGACCAGTAGTGAGTATCCGTTGTGGTCAGCTACCAACAAATACTAAGTACGAGCGCACGGCGTACCGCAAGCGGCGCGGCGGCCGCCGTGACGTCATCAAGGGCAGCCAGGGCATGGCCACCACCGCCACCGACCAGTAGTGAGTATCCGTTGTGGTCAGCTACCAACAAATACTAAGTACGAGCGCACGGCGTACCGCAAGCGGCGCGGCGGCCGCCGTGACGTCATCAAGGGCAGCCAGGGCATGGCCACCACCGCCACCGACCAGTAGTGAGTATCCGTTGTGGTCAGCTACCAACAAATACTAAGTACGAGCGCACGGCGTACCGCAAGCGGCGCGGCGGCCGCCGTGACGTCATCAAGGGCAGCCAGGGCATGGCCACCACCGCCACCGACCAGTAGTGAGTATCCGTTGTGGTCAGCTACCAACAAATACTAAGTACGAGCGCACGGCGTACCGCAAGCGGCGCGGCGGCCGCCGTGACGTCATCAAGGGCAGCCAGGGCATGGCCACCACCGCCACCGACCAGTAGTGAGTATCCGTTGTGGTCAGCTACCAACAAATACTAAGTACGAGCGCACGGCGTACCGCAAGCGGCGCGGCGGCCGCCGTGACGTCATCAAGGGCAGCCAGGGCATGGCCACCACCGCCACCGACCAGTAGTGAGTATCCGTTGTGGTCAGCTACCAACAAATACTAAGTACGAGCGCACGGCGTACCGCAAGCGGCGCGGCGGCCGCCGTGACGTCATCAAGGGCAGCCAGGGCATGGCCACCACCGCCACCGACCAGTAGTGAGTATCCGTTGTGGCCACCCACAAATAGTACATATATTGTGCCACAAGTACGGTATGATATGATTTACGAACTAGACTCTATTAAAATAGCTTTGATGACTCGAGCTAGCGGACGCCATAACACCTACAGGGGTTGTTTGCGTTGCGCTGCGGCACAACAACACACGACACCTTTAGATGTTCTTGGCGTTCAAGGGGGTTAATATACCCACAACTCTTGTTTTCCATTTGTCGTAACTGGAGTAAAACTAGCGCATATATTTTAAAAACTAGCGCACTAATACCTATTTCATCCACGATTAAAATGTTGGTCTGTTCACGTTGATATAATGATATCTGTGGCCCGTTTAACGAATTTACAATATTACAAGTCTAAATTGGCAACACTGAGGCGATTGGCTAGTATCGACTGGTCATTTGATCTGTTTAGACTTGTCAAATTGTAGCATGTAGCAGTTGTAGACCTACATCATATTTGTAAATTTTTACTATGGGACAAAATTCTATTTTCAACATTATTCTGGTTGGACAATTTTCCTTGTTGATGTCTTTCAAATTGTCATTTTCCTAATTTGACGTATAATTTCGAGTGGACGAATTTCCATTTGTGCCGAATGACAGTTAATCAAATTTTTCGAATAAGGTCCTAGAAGCACGTAGAATGTATACATGTTAATGATACTGACCATACGGTCAAGGGCTTATCTCTGTATCGTAAATAACTATTCCAGTTTTCTCTAGAACTAGCTAGCGAATATAAAAATACATTATATTTTATATTACTCAGCAAGCCCTAACCTCTGAATGGTTTTTAGTTTAAGCCGCTATGAAAAAAATGAAATGTCAATTAAAGTCCGTGACTGTACAACGCTACTTGTGTTCCAGTGACATGAGCAAGCAGCCGCCGAGCGCGGCCGCCGCCGCCAAGAGTCCCCGCGTGGAGAAGGAGAAGGACAGCGCCTGGCAGCGCAAGCAGCAGCAGAAGAAGAAGGGCAAGGGCCGCAAGTGGTGAACGCTCGGGTGCTCCACAGACCACTGAATGCTATAGAGAGGCGATGTGGGCGTGGCACGCGCGCCACTACTCTGAGCATGCGCAGTCGCGCACAGCTGTCGGCGACGTGGAGGGGATGAGGCGACACCGGGCCCGATAGAAACCGCGCTTGATACCCCTTCTATAGTATTTAGTGTTCTGAGTGGTGAACGCAATGATGTAATATAAAAAAGAGGTAGATAGGTTATACGCGCTCGAAAAATGGCACACTAAAATTGAGTCAATTGGCACAGTTTGTCTCAGTTTCGAGACGTCAATGGAAACGTCAGCTGTCAGATTTGGTGGCCATTTTTAAACACGGAATTTCGTATAGACAACATATCTACCTCTTTTTTATATTACATCATTGGGTGAACGAGCGGGTGCTCAAACACGACACGACAGACGTGACACTGAGATGAACGCCCAAGGCACTGAACGCGTTAATATATCGATACTTTATATAATCATTGAGCGTTTTATTTTCTCTTACTCCTGCAGTCATTAACCTCTTCTGGACCTTGGGCCCTGGACCTGCAACTTGGAAATCACACAACTTACTGCATTTATTAATTTTTGCATACCTAAAACTTGTGGTGAACGGTCGGGTGGATCAGACACCACACGACAGAAGTGATACTAAGATACACGCCCAAGGCACTGAATGCGCTAATATATATCGATACTTAATATAATCATTGAGCCTCGAACCAAAAGGGTTCTTATTTTGACCTTTTCGGGCCGTCCGTCTGTCTGTCACAAAGTTAAATATCTCAGGAACTACTAATGCTATCAATTTGAAATAGTTGTATTTTTAATTTCTATAACATGAAACCCATCATATGAAAGGGCTTAAATTGCACATTCTAAAACAGTTTTTCTTTTTTTTTTCCTACAGTGGTAAATTTTAGATTTATAAAAATAAATTGAAAAAAATACCCTTATCTCGGAAGTTAACCAAGCGTTAAATTTTAAAATGATATTTATAATTAATATTAACGTAAATATTACTGAAAAAGTATAAAGTTGCCGGTTTAGACTTGTTGGTGGGCCACTAACTTTAAAAGTGTCTAAATTATGGTAGGTACCATATGTGTGCAAAATGAGAGAAACTGGCAAGGGAGAGATCAAAATGAATTGAGAGAAAATACATTTTATTCGATTTGCTACAGGTCTAAACCGGCAACACTGGTCAAAAGGCCAGTCATTATTGGTCAAGTGTAGTGTTGCCAGTTTAAGACTTGTAAAATTAAGTACCACACACTTCTATCACACTACGAGAGTAGTTATTGGGTTCGATCAGATCAAAATAAGTATATGGAACTCCACTCAAAAACTAAACGTTCTTTATCATATTGGTAGTCAATAAATAATACAACTAAATAGGCACTAAACAAGAACATTTAATCAAAATCTTACACATTATCTCTTAGCATTCCTTCTCTTAGACTTTCCTGGCCTTTGATTCTTCTTGCCCTTCGGCTTGAACTCCTTATTCTTCATATTCTTATAATCAAATGGTTTTTTCTTACCAGAGCTATTGAAACCTTCCATGTTACTGGAAGAATCCCTTGTGTTAAGCTTGGAGCCTTTCTTTTTCCCTCCAAAGCCGAATTTCTTGTCTTTATTGGCCCGTTTCTTGGATATTTTGTTTTGAGGCCCTTGGCCCTTGTTCTTTCCTTTGTTGTCATCGAGGAAGTCGAGGTCTGTGGACTTGCCCTTCCGGACTCGCTTGAGCTGTTCTAGCATCTCTCTCTTTTCCGAAGCTTGTTTTAATCTGGCATCAATCTGAAATAAAATCGCAATTGGAGTTAAGAAGACATTAAGAATGATGAAAAATACAAATTATGTATATAAATGTGAAATGTGTGTCAAGTTAGTTCAAAGTAGATCCACTGTAGTAGCTCCGCTAATGAGCGTTGAGATCTGAAGGGTTGCCACATTTCGTTTCCATCATCAGACCAGCTTTTTAGGGTTCTGTAGCCAAATCGCAAAAAACGGAACCCTTATGGATTCGTTATGTCTGTCTGTCCGTCCGTATGTCACAGGCATTTTACTCGAAAACTATAAGGTGTATTTGAATAAAATTTTGAGGATAGGTGTATTTTGTTAACCGCTACATATTTTTCTAATTAAATTACTGAAAAAAAACTTTTTTAGGGGTGCACTCCATACATAAAAAAACTGAAAGTCAAAAAACTTTTTTTCATTGCAAGCCCACGTGTGGCACAGCAGTCGATAGGCCTTTCAAAATAAATATAAGGTTTGTTAGCAATTTTTTTGATTAGGTGAATAGAGTAAGAGATAATCGCCCCGAAAGTCACTAAAATTGTGTCCCACCCCTCTAATTACACCGTTAATTAAATTCTTTCTGCGGAAATTGTTTTGAACAAGATTGGTTCAAAGGTTTTCGAGATATTTCTAAAAAACTGCCTTCCTTAAAGAAAAAGACGTAAGTGCCATAAGATCACAGTAACAATACTACCTTTTTAATAGGCACGGAACCCTTCGTTGTGCGTGGTCCGACACGTACTTGGCCGGTTTTTATGGTACCATAGTATTGCATTGTCATCCAACTTGCAAAATTCTCCAAAAGTCAAATTCGATTTGACAAACAGAGGAACTAACAAGGCAAGTTTAATATAAAGATTGTAATAAAACCGGCCAAGTGCGTGTCGGACCACGCAAAACGAAGGGTTCCGTGCCTATTAAAAAGGTCGTATCGTCATAGAAATCTTACGGCACTTAAGTCCTTTTCTTTGAGGAAGGCAGTTTTTCAGCAATATCTCGGAAACCTTTCATCCGATCTTGTTCAAAACAATTTTCGGTGAATGAACTTAATAAGCGCTGTGTCCATGAATTTTTTCATATTTTTAAAATACACCGTTCAAAAATTAGAGGGGGGGGGACAGAATTTTAGTGACTTTCGGGGCGATTATCTCTGACTGTATTCACTTAATAAAAAAAAATCCCGAGAAACCTTATATTGATTTTGAAAGGCCTATCGATTCATGTGCCACACGTGGGCTCACGATGAAAAAAAAATTTTTGACTTTTAGTTTTATGTATGGAGTACACCCCTAAAAAAATTTTTTTTAGTAATTTTAATTACAAAACTTTGTAGCGGCTAACAAAATACACCTATTTCCAAAATTTTATTCAAATACACCTTATAGTTTTCGAGTAAAATGCCTGTGACATACGGACAGACGGACAGACGGACAGACGGACAGACGGACAGACGGACATGACGAAACTATAAGGGTTCCGTTTTTGCCATTTTGGCTACGGAACCCTAAAAATGATAAATAAACTTCGGTGACATCATACCTGGACCCGCTTGGCGATCTTCTTGTGGTCGCGGAGCTGGCGCACCTTCTCGGTGCGCGCCTGCGCAGCCTGCTTAGCGAGCAGGTTCTTGCGCACCTTCTGCATGTGCTCGTCCGTCTTCGCCATCTCCGCAAAGTAGTCCTCGGGCCTGGACCGAGTTATGTAACGTTAGAACCATGAATATATGAGTTTTAATATTTGCTAGGACAGATAGGATTTATAACACTGGTCAATTTATTTATCGTATCGCTTACAAATTAAATGAAAGGTCATTTACTACAGAAAAAGTCAGAGAGGCTTTATAATGGTTATATTTTTAGCTGGAATATGTAATATTTTTGGGTAGAAAATAACATTTAAATGGTCAGCTAAAACATCTCACGTCAAAACTTTACACCTGACCCCTATTTCACCAAATCCACAATTGTCATCTGACACTGACAATTCGAGTTACATGGCTGCATCGACAGGTTAAGGTCGGTAAGACAGGTTGCTGGACAGCTTATTGACCCGGCAATGTACGTGGAATTGTCATTGTCAGGTGACAATTGTCAAGATGGTAAAATAAGTCCCAGCCCATTGTGAATCGTGGACATTTATTACAGTAAAAAAGCCTCGTTTATCTCCTTTACCTGGTAGAAAATTACATAAGGCATGAAGTCTGCCCTTTGCACTAAAAGTTTATCTTTTGTGCTATAAAAATTAATTAAACAAAGGAATGTTGAGTAACAACACCTTAATTGACTTCCAAAAAGAAGGTCGAACAAAGTTGTTAATCAAATTGGTTCAGAGTTAAATCAACAAGCTATAAAAAGAATTTAATTCAGAGGGCTACAGTTTACCTTCTAGTAGGAATATTAATTTCCTTAAGTTTCTTCAGCCCCTCCACCACGGCAGCTTGGGCCTGCCGGTGGATCAGGTTCTCCCGCTTAAACTCATTCAGCACCGGGTCTTGTGACGGGTCATACACTTTGGCACCCTTGCTATTTTCTTTTACATTCCTGCAAGATGAAGTCATTTTTAAATTGGGCTTGTGGTAATCGCATCAAAATCTATGGAAAACATAATGAAATCATAACCTCCTCTATTTTGCAGACTAATGCTTCATCTTGAGAGAATTTTTATTTCATAGATTAATTTTTTGTACATTCTTGAAGTATTTGATATGCAAGTTTTGGTCATACATAAAAAAAATATATATATATATGTATATACGGGTCGACTTGGAAACCTCCTCCAATTTTTTTCGTCGGTTGAAAACTAAACATTAGGGTAATTAATAATGTTGCATGTTTTGGTACCTATTACTTAATACAGTTGCCAATGAAGCTATGCATTGAATCAAGATATAATATAACAAGAATAAAATAAAATTGAAACTAATTTTACAGTACACATGGTGTTACTTTCCCGCACTAGTGCGGAAATGAGCACTTTTCGTGCATATGTTGAAACTTTAAAGAGCCATATGTACTGTAAAACGTTGTACGATATACATGCGAATAGGTAATTCGCAACTCGTGTCGATTTAAAACACTCCCTTCGGTCGTGTTTTAATTTATCGCCACTCGTTGCGAATTTCCTATTTTCTGCACTTGTATCGTAAATAACTATTGTATACAACTAACACTCTTTACTAACTTGAATAGGTGGGCACACACTGGGCAAGCATTAGCCATGCAAGGCAGCATCGGTAAGGCCACTCACTCAGTGTGAATCAGCGCCGAGGCCGCCACGCGCCGTAAATGGTCACCCAGAGTATACCCGGATAATCTGCCGTACTTTTTTAAAAGGCAGTCTTCTGCATACAATTTACTCGTAGATGACTGCCTTTTTAAGAATCACGGCAGTAATGGTTATGAGATTGAGTTTGATTTATGGATTAGTATCAAGACGGTAGTTAGACATCACGATACTTGCTTTCGTCTCTGAGCGGTCTCCTGCATTTGCATCGCCACATCCGGGGCCATAGGCGCCACTGTGGTCACCAAATCCAACGTCTCCAACCACGGCAGTTTCAACTGAAACTCTTTCAGTTTCAGCTTCAAATCCGCTACATTGTTCACGTGCTTCTTCTCTTCTTTCTCTATCACTTCGTTCAAGCCAGGCTTGAGCAGCCCTTGCGCAAATGCCTCTTGCAACTGCAACAAAGAGATTTGTTGTGCCGTGTGGTCATTTTGAACACGAGAACATTTATTTGGGATAATATTTAATTGTAATATGGTAAATACTGACCTCATCATCGGAATCGATTTCTGATTCACTATTATTTAATACAAAATCACCCATTATGCTAAATTTAATTAATTTAAACCGTAAGAAGCAGCGCATAAACATAACCTCCTGACAACGTGTACTTGACAGCCGAATGGCCAGTGTTGCCAGCCAGCCCAGCTGTCTTAATTTTTGGTTATTCAAGTCTACATTTTTACTGTTCATTTTAAGGTACCAAAAATGTGTATATATATATTTGTAATCAAATCACGTTCTCGAAAACGGCTCTTATGATTTCAATGAAATTTGGAGTGTAGGTGTTTACGGGGGCGAAAAATCGATCTAGCTGGGAAAATTAGTTTTCTCCGTATTTTCACCCGAGCAGAGCTCGATCGCCCAGGGACTGCCAATAATACGCACAAAAATTACAGATGTTTTGGTGATACGGGCACGATCACACGCGATAATAGGTGTTCTTGTCATTCAAAAGGTTTAAACGAATACATTCTCGGTGTGTATTCACAGATCACCTTCAGCGAAAATAAAAACTCATATTTCCTTCATTTTTAATCATTTCACTTAAAACTATAAACCTACAATATTTACATTTTACATTATTCAAAAATATACATGATTGCAATTAAACTCGCAACCACATTCCACATTTTCTCTTTGATTCTATTCCTATATAGTTTTCAAAATGGCGCCGACGACGATGAGGCTTGGGCTATAGGTTCCGAAGCCACGTCCATAGGTTCCGCAACCACCTCCATAGGCTCCGAAGTGCCTTCGCCAGACGGGCCGGGTTCGGCCGGTCCGGCTCCGCTCGACGTTCCGGGTCCGGCCGGTTCGCCGGACGGTCCGGGCTCGCCCTCCGCGGGGTCGGGCGGGGTCTTGAGGTCCATGAACATGAGCGGGTAGAGGGGGCCGTGGACCCTGATGTTGCCCTGGATGATGGCGCGGAGCGTGTCTGTGTAGGCGGGCGCTGGCTGGCATGTGGCTGGGTCCCGCCAGTGTAAACCTGGTAGAAAGATTAAGAGCGTTTTTAATAAAATAGTAGTTTATGTGATTGTACATAATGAGGGACCTTAAATCACGAGTGTGGAGAACTGAACAGATCAAACGAGTGTTTTAAGGCCTAATTGTGTACTGTTGCACACACTTTATCTACACACATATAATTAATCCTCAATGATGTGTTCGGGAACCATTAGAATAACTGCTATTGCACCGCCATGGCCGACTAGATTTCAAATCGTGACTAACTAGACATCCATAACAAAATCTAGTTTGGTCATGATTTGCTCTGACCTCTGGGCGACGCTTCAAAATTTGAAAGTCATTACTTTATCAATATCGATATCATAATGAAAATACGTACAAAATTACCTACGGCCAGAGACAAGTAATTTATTTTTATAAGTCGTATTGATATAATGCTGGTCGTTACTGCCAGTTTCTGAACGCATTTTAGCGGGTTTATAGTATGAGTGTAGATAAAATCTTTTTACACGACAAGATTGTCAGTTTTCTGAGATGACTGCTCGAATAAATAAGCAGGTGGTGCGACCTGGGATTGAGGAGGGTTTACCTGTGACGTCTCCAACGAACAGCGCCGGCGACGGCACGTTGTCTCGCGTGTAGTTCCATAGACAATCCCTTAGAATGTGTACGATCTGCAACAAAATTACATTTATGTGATTATTTATATTAATGGTTTTTGGTGAATAGTCAGCGTTTATACGTTTTTTGTAAATACTATCAAAATAAATGATGATCAAAATTAACTTATGTAATAACCTATAACAATACCGGCGTTAAGTTTTATCTGATCAAATTTCAGGCAGTTTGTCTTATTTTTACGGCGGTATTTATGAGATGATAATGGCTTTAGAACCAAGCTATTCAAACCGCCAGATATTCTTCCACCAGTGAAGAAAAACATCTCCTTTTTTGACACCTGGGTCGTTCTTCTTTTCGACCGACAATAGCCTGTCCTTCGTCTTACTACGGCATCTCATTTGAGTAATGATTTTACGGTTTTATAATGTTCGAAAATGAACGTCCATATTATTTTATTAATTAGTATTATTTAATATTTTAGTTTCTCTAACTAGCATTTTTTAAACGTATTTTTATCGTAAAAGTCCGTGACAGAGTGGTAAACCAAAATGTAGTCCCCACTGAAAGAGTCCACTTTGTCACATTTTTTTTTTAAAACCAACCGTAAACAAATATGTATATTGGCCGGAAAGGAAACTTTAATTAGTGTTAATGAAGAAACCAATGCATTTTTTTAAAAATCGCACTTCAAAATCACAATTTTCGATAGTTCAAAAACCAAAAAAAAAAGGAAAACCTCGGTTCATTGTCGGTAAAAAAGAAGAACGACCCACCTGATTAATAGCCTAAGAAAAACCACCCACTAGATATGGCAAGCATTTATATGTTACTAGCTTCCGCCCGCGACTTCGTCTGCGTAGACCCGGGATGAAAACTATCCTATATTTTAATCCAGGCTATAAACTATCTTTGTGCAAATTTTCATCCAAATCGGTTGAGCCGTTTAAGCGTGATTGAGTAACAAACATCTAAACATCGGCAGAACAATGACAGTGCGATACAGCGCTTGCAGTGTTAGTTACAACGCCATCTAGGAAAACATTAGGTCCCTAAAATGTGGACGCCGAACTAACCTCGAGAGGGGTCATGTTGGGCACCATCTCTATCATGTGGCTGAGCGGGTGCGGCAGCAGCTGGCCCAGGGTCATCGTCTCCAGGAGTTCTTTTAGTGCAGTCTTCTCGCGTACTATTTCGGGCGATTGAGTATCAGCTAAAATAACAATCGGGCAAATATTAATACTCAATTTCATGCAAAACGCGAGTTATGTTGGCTGTCAGAGCGGCAAATGCTTGTGGTTTGTCTGCACAGACCAATGATTTCACGTAGTCCCACAAAAAGTAGTCGAGCAGTGTTAAGTCACACGATCTCGGTGGCCGGTTGATGACGCCTCCACGCGATTTGACGAAGGCCTCGAATTTCTCATCCAATAATTTTTCCCATGTAGTATGACTACTGCCTCCGTCCTGCACTGCTATCACAAGACGGCGCGCGAGCTCTCTCGATTTTTGTCGCACTATACCTCTCTTTCTAAGATTTCTAATAAGAAAGAGATGGATATTGCGAGAAAAATCGAGACAGCTTGGAACCACGTGTTTGCGAAATTCATACCATCTATACTAGGCCACAAAAAAAATCCGATATCGCTTGCCATTGACAGTGACGTTTTTACCTAGTTAGGTAGAAACCTATGTAAATTAGACTCAGTCAGCCGACAGTGTATCGTGAAGAGCTGAAAGCGTCCTATGGTAATTATGGTACAGCGCGCTATGGATTAAGCCTTCGACATTTCATGCTCTTCTGTTGGCTTTAGGAAAATGACATTCAATGCGCACTGTGCGCGTACATATTGTGGGTCGTTTTTGGCGCCTTTACCGACCCCGCCTAAAGTTTACTTATACTACTATCACAGTATAAATAACTACAACCAGTAGGCAAGCTTCATTCATCTTTAGAATTTACGCACTCGCTCAGCCTAACCGCTCAAGAGTCAGGGTTGTGAAAAATATGTTTGGAGAGATATTTATGCATAATTAAATTACTTGTTTAATTTTCATGCATTTCATAAGTAGGTATGCAGTTATTTTATAAACACTCTCTCACTCACTCAGATTTTTAAATAGAAATATAAGTTTGGAAACTGCGATAATTTTTTTTCGTTTTCATAATCGTTATCTAAGGTTCAGAGGGGCTTTTTAATACGAATCCGAGGTTGGATTTTCAAAAAGTGGCCGCCATCTTGAAAATCTTTAAATACGGCCCAATTTCGTTCAAATTCGATATCTGAGGATCCTAGCCTAGGGGCTTCTTAACGCTAATCCGAGCTTGGATTTTCAAAAGTGACCGCCATCTTGAAAATATTTAAATACAAATCGGACCGATTTCGTTCAAAATCGATATCTGAGGGTCCGAGCGGCCTCTTAATACGAATCCGAGGTTGGATTTTCAAAAAGTGGTTGCCATCTTGAAAATCTTTAAATTTCGTTCAAAATTCTCAAGATATCGATTTTGAACGAAATCGGACCGTATTTAAAGATTTTCAAGATCAACCTCGGATTCGTATTAAGAGGCCCCTCTGACCCTCAGATATCGATTTTGAACGAAATTGGACCGTATTTAAAGAATTTCAAGATGGCTGCCTGTTTTGATATCGATTTTAACACAACTAAAGTGACATTATAAAAAAAAACACCCAAACCTCAGCGCCGCGCGCGCCACCGCACTACTCTCCAGCGCTGAGCGCATGTACAGCTCACGCTCTATGCTCACTTGCTGTAATGTTACAGTAGGTATACGCACCCTTCTGCGAGGCGAGGCGGTGCAGCGGCGCCGCCGTGGCCGCCGCGGCGCGCAGCAAGGCGGACGCCAGGCACAGCGCGGGCCGCGCGCCGGCGCAGCGCCTCAGCGCCGCGCGCGCCACCGCACTACTCTCCAGCGCTGAGCGCATGTACAGCTCACGCTCTATGCTCACTTGCTGTAATGTTACAGTAGGTATACGCACCCTTCTGCGAGGCGAGGCGGTGCAGCGGCGCCGCCGTGGCCGCCGCGGCGCGCAGCAAGGCGGACGCCAGGCACAGCGCGGGCCGCGCGCCGGCGCAGCGCCTCAGCGCCGCGCGCGCCACCGCACTACTCTCCAGCGCTGAGCGCATGTACAGCTCACGCTCTATGCTCACTTGCTGTAATGTTACAGTAGGTATACGCACCCTTCTGCGAGGCGAGGCGGTGCAGCGGCGCCGCCGTGGCCGCCGCGGCGCGCAGCAAGGCGGACGCCAGGCACAGCGCGGGCCGCGCGCCGGCGCAGCGCCTCAGCGCCGCGCGCGCCACCGCACTACTCTCCAGCGCTGAGCGCATGTACAGCTCACGCTCTATGCTCACTTGCTGTAATGTTACAGTAGGTATACGCACCCTTCTGCGAGGCGAGGCGGTGCAGCGGCGCCGCCGTGGCCGCCGCGGCGCGCAGCAAGGCGGACGCCAGGCACAGCGCGGGCCGCGCGCCGGCGCAGCGCCTCAGCGCCGCGCGCGCCACCGCACTACTCTCCAGCGCTGAGCGCATGTACAGCTCACGCTCTATGCTCACTTGCTGTAATGTTACAGTAGGTATACGCACCCTTCTGCGAGGCGAGGCGGTGCAGCGGCGCCGCCGTGGCCGCCGCGGCGCGCAGCAAGGCGGACGCCAGGCACAGCGCGGGCCGCGCGCCGGCGCAGCGCCTCAGCGCCGCGCGCGCCACCGCACTACTCTCCAGCGCTGAGCGCATGTACAGCTCACGCTCTATGCTCACTTGCTGTAATGTTACAGTAGGTATACGCACCCTTCTGCGAGGCGAGGCGGTGCAGCGGCGCCGCCGTGGCCGCCGCGGCGCGCAGCAAGGCGGACGCCAGGCACAGCGCGGGCCGCGCGCCGGCGCAGCGCCTCAGCGCCGCGCGCGCCACCGCACTACTCTCCAGCGCTGAGCGCATGTACAGCTCACGCTCTATGCTCACTTGCTGTAATGTTACAGTAGGTATACGCACCCTTCTGCGAGGCGAGGCGGTGCAGCGGCGCCGCCGTGGCCGCCGCGGCGCGCAGCAAGGCGGACGCCAGGCACAGCGCGGGCCGCGCGCCGGCGCAGCGCCTCAGCGCCGCGCGCGCCACCGCACTACTCTCCAGCGCTGAGCGCATGTACAGCTCACGCTCTATGCTCACTTGCTGTAATGTTACAGTAGGTATACGCACCCTTCTGCGAGGCGAGGCGGTGCAGCGGCGCCGCCGTGGCCGCCGCGGCGCGCAGCAAGGCGGACGCCAGGCACAGCGCGGGCCGCGCGCCGGCGCAGCGCCTCAGCGCCGCGCGCGCCACCGCACTACTCTCCAGCGCTGAGCGCATGTACAGCTCACGCTCTATGCTCACTTGCTGTAATGTTACAGTAGGTATACGCACCCTTCTGCGAGGCGAGGCGGTGCAGCGGCGCCGCCGTGGCCGCCGCGGCGCGCAGCAAGGCGGACGCCAGGCACAGCGCGGGCCGCGCGCCGGCGCAGCGCCTCAGCGCCGCGCGCGCCACCGCACTACTCTCCAGCGCTGAGCGCATGTACAGCTCACGCTCTATGCTCACTTGCTGTAATGTTACAGTAGGTATACGCACCCTTCTGCGAGGCGAGGCGGTGCAGCGGCGCCGCCGTGGCCGCCGCGGCGCGCAGCAAGGCGGACGCCAGGCACAGCGCGGGCCGCGCGCCGGCGCAGCGCCTCAGCGCCGCGCGCGCCACCGCACTACTCTCCAGCGCTGAGCGCATGTACAGCTCACGCTCTATGCTCACTTGCTGTAATGTTACAGTAGGTATACGCACCCTTCTGCGAGGCGAGGCGGTGCAGCGGCGCCGCCGTGGCCGCCGCGGCGCGCAGCAAGGCGGACGCCAGGCACAGCGCGGGCCGCGCGCCGGCGCAGCGCCTCAGCGCCGCGCGCGCCACCGCACTACTCTCCAGCGCTGAGCGCATGTACAGCTCACGCTCTATGCTCACTTGCTGTAATGTTACAGTAGGTATACGCACCCTTCTGCGAGGCGAGGCGGTGCAGCGGCGCCGCCGTGGCCGCCGCGGCGCGCAGCAAGGCGGACGCCAGGCACAGCGCGGGCCGCGCGCCGGCGCAGCGCCTCAGCGCCGCGCGCGCCACCGCACTACTCTCCAGCGCTGAGCGCATGTACAGCTCACGCTCTATGCTCACTTGCTGAAATGTTACAGTAGGTTAATACTCAATACGTGCTGGTGAAAGCCTAAATAATCTGACGAAATAGCTGGATATTGACATCTTTAATAGTAACATCCAAACTGTGAGGCGTAGCCTGGCAGAGTGTTTCTTTAAGTGAGCGTCCCTTATACCGACTGCTTTGTATTTCAATATTTTAATTTGTGTTTTTTTATTATTATTATTAATTCTGTTTTATTACCACTACTTCACTAACATCACAGATGCAGTGTATAGTGCTAGCCACCAGTTGATTTTTTAAATATTATTGAGAACCTGTAATTGGCTCTCTTGTATCACATGTCCAAATCTTATGTTAATTTATTGTAGCTGTTGGTTTTCCAAAAAAATAAATTCTGCTCAGGCTAAGTACTCAGCTGCAGAGGAACGAAACCCCCGCTGCATAGTTTTTTTTTTTAATATTTAATGCACTAAACAAATGTTTACGTATGGCGGATTATTACTACTATGCAGCGGGGATCAAGCACAAAGAACCAAACGGAACCGTCCACCCACGCAATGACTCCAAATTTAATTAATTCGTCAAGAAACCTATCGTTCGCATAACTGAAGCGCATTTTCGTCACGCTATCTTACGTTGTGTGGTCGTGATGTGAACCTTTTGATGCTCTTTACAGGGAAATACGTCATCCTTACAGAACACCACTACTTGTTCTGTAGGTTTGTGGTAATGTGTTCCTGGGTGTGAGTAAGGTCACCATAGCTCCAAAAGACTCGCTATGGTGAGAGTCCAAAATTAATTTCACGTTTCAGTGTGATTTGAGCAGGTCCATCACATAGTACATTACTGCAGAGGCCGTGAAGTAAGGGATCGCTGGACGAATTTGGGGTCGACGGCCGAGTGGTAGACGAGGTCGGATGCAACGAGTCCAGCAATCCCTGTTCCGGCCGAGGATTGTATAGTGCTTTTCTCAAACGATGTGAGGAAATATTAAAATTAAAATACATACAAGGTAATCAATTAAATAATAGTTGTTGAAATTACAATCGGAACGAAAGATCAGAAAACATTGTAATTTCCCGCTTTTTTTATTTTTTAAACATGCCATTTGAACAAGCCGTTCGAGCACCATGTTTAACCGCACATAAGTATAGTACCATAGTTTTTTTTTTTTAATGTCGCAAGTATGTTCTATTACCAAATGTTTAAACTCACGAAAACCCATATTATCAATTTTTATGGATATGTCAAAAGCATTTGACTTTGTTTGTCACAAAAGACTCCTAACCAAAATATATTCATACGGAATAAGAGGGTTAGCGTATGACCTGATAAAATCATACTTATCTGACAGGCAACAATTCACTGAAATTGCCCATATTAACGATAAAAAAACGGAAGTCAAAACAATGTCGAAGTCTATAATGGTAGAATACGGCGTCCCACAAGGAAGTATACTGGGCCCATTATTATTTATATTGTATATTAATGACCTCCCGTGTGCTGTACAAAATCAAATGGTGCTTTTTGCGGACGATTCCACACTTATAGTTGAACCAAATGATATTGAAACATACGAATCTCTAGCAAATAACGCTGTAAATAATATAATTGCATGGTTTGACAATAACAACTTGAAAATAAATATAACCAAGACTAAAGCAATGCAATTCTATTTACCTCAATCACATGAAAAGAACGTCACGATAAAATATAAGGATGATGTAATAGATCAAGTAGGTGAAATTAAATTTTTAGGCGTTACAATTGATTCGCATGTCAGTTGGAAACCACACTTGATAAATCTCTGCAAAAAAGTTAGCCGATACGTATATGTTTTAAAAAACTTAGCCATGACAGTTTCGCAAGCAACTGCACTGACTGCATATCATGCATATGTAGGTTCAAATTTAAGATATGCGATTATACTTTGGGGAAATGCTGTCGGTACACACATTTTGCCTTTATTCCGAACACAGAAAAAATGTATCAGGGCTATGTGTTTCTTGAATCAAAGGCAATCATGTAGACCTCACTTTGTTAGACTAGATATATTGACCCTTACTTCTATATATATTTTAGAGTCCTGCATATTCGTAAAAGAAAATATGGACTCGTACAAAATCCACGAATGTCGATTCCCGAGGAAAACAAAAAACCCGAAAAAAATCTTGCCGAACTATCTACCTAAAACTAGTTTCTATCAAAATTCATTTTTTGCGATGGGACCGAGGTTATTTAACCACCTGCCAAATAAATTGAAAGAACTGCCAATGCCTGCATTTAAGCAACATTTACGCAAACTACTCATCACGAAATGTTATTACGACCTCAAAGAATTTTTCGACAATAAATTGTGATAATAATAATAATGTTATTTGAACACTTACTTGAATTAATATTTAATGTTATGATGAATTGTATGCTGTTGTTATTTCTTATCTTATTTATTATAATTTGGATTATTACTATGATGACATTTGAATGAATTTAGTAATTAATAATTTGATGAATTTTATACTACTGTTGTTTCTTATTTAATATCGCATGCTATTTAAAATTATAGATGTACGCACTTTTACTTTTATTTTTTAAGGACATTGTACGCCTTTTAGGCAGGTTATAATGCACTATAAATCCTATAACATCTGTATTACTTACATATAACCAACAATAAAGACTTTGAGTTTGAGTTTGAGTTTATGCTTACAGTCTAGTGGTGGTTGGCAGTATGTAATTTTTCCTTTGTCAGTTTAATATTAGCAAGCAAATTTAAAAATTTAGAATAGCGGACAGTAATGATTTCACTTAGGGTCTTCATACATTTGTAGGGAGCCTTAAACAAGAAATTTCATGTCTTCATTTCGTGATATTAACGCATACATTTCCGAGCATGTTTGAGAAAATGTTATTTTCCCTTCACTTGGGTTCACTAACCTTAGTAAAGTCTTCGTCCGGCCAAGGCAGTCCGTTGTACATAACGTCGGGCGAAACCAACTCCACAAGTAGTAAAGCTACTGAGGTGCAGCCTTCAACAACCCCGTTGTTACCATCCTGTGGAAATTTAATTATAACTAGCTGCCTATACAAAGAACCTAGGCAGCGACGGGATAAAATATAGCACATAAATGTTCACACAGTATTATCCATTTAAAGTAAATGTTTCTATTTTTGTAAGTTGGCAGTACAAAAACCCAATATCGAACTGTATAAACATAGATCTTTTTGAATCTGTGCAATTTACTTGTCAAATGGTGTAGTTGTCAATATTTGCTATGAGTCAGTCGAAAATTAAACGTCACGAAGAAAGCATCTAGTTTTAATTATTAATCTCTCTCGCTGAACTGAACCAATATGGCCGAACAATAATCCCGTAGGTCCATTATACATAGAACCTACTGAAGAAAGGGTTTTTAGAATAGGATGGTATAGTTTCTGAGATTATCCCCAATATACAATTTTAAGCTACCGGTTCACTACAACCAAATATCAAAGGTACGTGTTCCTACTACGTCGCAATGTCAAAATCGGTTAGTTTCAAAATGTCTAAAACTTAAAATGACTTACGCCTACTTCTTAATATTCCGTACTCTTGATATATGACTATAATTCTAATTGACTATCGTATTTCATTATACTAATTTTCAATTCAACTATGTCCCAAAATGTGTAAAACTCAAATGAACTAAAAATGTCTCTAGATTAAAACGGTCAAATTCACAAAATACCGAAAAAACTTGCCAATGACAGAATACCGGTGTGTGACAGTTACTAATACAAATACAAAAATACACCGACGTATGGTCTTTGCCAGTGACGGAACACCGACGTGTGACAGTCGCCGATGATGGAACACCGACGTGGGACAGTTGCCAACGATGGAATAACGACGAGCCACGCACTCACCATGCAGGACATGAGGGCGCCCATGAGGAGCTCGTTGTTGGTGGTGAGGATGGGCGGGATGTCCTTCTTGGACTCGTACAGGTTCTGCTTGCGGACGCCGGTACCGATGATGCCCGCGTGGAACACGGACGTGTGGCTTTGGGTCAGCTGGGTTATTGGGCCCTTGAACAATGAGACGAAATTCATGTTTTTGCGATTGAGCGGTGTGTCTCGTATTCATATTCACACGAGTTGATTTTTATGCATAGATTCCATGTACTCGTCTTCATATTTATGTACAATTCTCACCCTCATACTCATGTAGCACTCTCCAATGCCAGTCCTTGGTGAGCACCACTGCGTTGTTCACGAAGCTTTTGCTGCCGAAGCTCTCATATCCATACTCATCCTCATACTCACGTGCTTCTGCTTCTGATGCAGCGAAGGTCTCATATTCAGATTTATCCTCATACTCACGTGCTTATGGTTCTGATGCAGCAGCAGTTCCCCCGGCTGCCAGTCCTTGGTGGGGTACCACGGTGTTGTTCACGAAGCTCTTGCTGCCGAAGGTCTCATATCCATACTCATCCTCATACTCACATGCTTATGGTTCAGATGCAGCAGCAGTTCCCCCGGCTGCCAGTCCTTGGTGGGCAACACGGTGTTGTTCACTAAGCTCTTGCTGCCGTAGGTCGCATATACCCTCCATACTCATCCTCATACTCACGTGCTTCTGGTTCTGATGCAGCAGCAGTTCCCCCGGCTGCCAGTACTTGGTGGACACCGCGATGTTGTTCACGAAGCTTGTTGCCGTAGGTCTCATATCCATACTCATCCTCATACTCACGTGCTTATGGTTCTGATGCAGCAGCAGTTTCCCCGGCTGCCAGTCCTGGGTGGGCAACACGGTGTTGTTCACTAAGCTCTTGCTGCCGATGGTCTCATATCCATACGAATCCTCATACTCACGTGATTCTGGTTCTGATGCAGCAGCAGTTCCCCCGGCTGCCAGTACTTGGTGGGCACCACAGTGTTGTTCACGAAGCTCTTGCTGCCGTAGGTCACATATCCATACTCATCCTCATACTCACGTGCTTCTGGTTCAGATGCAGCAGCAGTTCCCCCGGCTGCCAGTCCTTGGTGGGGTACCACGGTGTTGTTCACAAAGCTCTTGCTGCCGAAGGTCTCATATCCATACTCATCCTCATACTCACGTGCTTATGGTTCAGATGCAGCAGCAGTTCCCCCGGTTTCAGTCCTTGGTCGACAACACGGTGTTGTTCACGAAGCTCTTGCTGCCGAAGGTCTCATATCCATACACATCCTCATACTCACGTGCTTCTGGTTCAGATGCAGCAGCAGTTCCCCCGGCTGCCAGTCCTTGGTGGGGTATCACGGTGTTGTTCACAAAGCTCTTGCTGCCGAAGGTCTCATATCCATACTCATCCTCATACTCACGTGCTTCTGGTTCTGATGCAGCAGCAGTTCCCCCGGCTGCCAGTCCTGGGTGGGCAACACGGTGTTGTTCACTAAGCTCTTGCTGCCGATGGTCTCATATCCATACGAATCCTCATACTCACGTGATTCTGGTTCTGATGCAGCAGCAGTTCCCCCGGCTGCCAGTACTTGGTGGACACCGCGATGTTGTTCACGAAGCTTGTTGCCGTAGGTCTCATATCCATACTCATCCTCGTACTCACGTGCTTCTGGTTCTGATGCAGCAGCAGTTCCCCCGGCTGCCAGTCCTTGGTGGGCACCACAGTGTTGTTCACGAAGCTCTTGCTGCCGAAGGCCGCCTCCTCCCGGAACATGGCTGTCTCCAGGAGGTCCCTCAGCGCCGCCGCTCGCGCCAGTTTGCTGTGTAGACAGAGCTTGCGGAGAAGACGGCAGGCGGTTTGGACGCCGCGTAGTTTGGATAGGATATCTAAGGGACAAAGAAATTGGTGTTTTATCGAACATAATATACGATATATTAATAATATATTGACTCGAGAGCAAAATTATACTGTCGGCGAGGGCGATGTTTTGAATAGTGAGTGCAGCGAAAGATTCTATAATAGAATCCATAGTGTAGGGATTCTAAAGTAGACTCTTGAGCGTAACGTGGGATTCAAGTGTACGCCCAAGACGGAAATAATTTTGCAACCGAGTGGCACAAACGGCATTTTGCATCTTCTTTGAGGAAAATTGAAATCAAACGAGGTCTATTAGGGAAGGAAATCACAACTTTGATCCCTCATTTGATAGTAACAATAACTTTTCTCTGAATAGCAACCATATATTTTTGAATGGTTGGAATAATGCAGCTTCTTTACATTGTTATTTTCACCTTCAAATTTACTTAGTTGACTACTAAATTAATAGATCAGCGACTAATTTTAAGCGTCTAATAATAGTAGTTTATGTGACTGTACATAATGAGAGGCCTTAAATCACGAATGTGGTTTTATGAAACGAGGGTCAGCGAGTTTCATAATACGATCACAAGAGTGTTTCAAGGCCTAATTATGTACAGATGCATACACTACTTTATCTACACACATATCATCACGGCTATCACAGGACGGCGCGCGAGCTCTCTCGATTTTTCTTGCACTATACCTCTCTTTGTAAGTTTTCTAATAAGAGAGAGACGAAAATCCTCAATGATGTTTTCGGGAACCATTAGAATAACCGCCATCGAACGGCCATGGCCGACTAGATTTCAAAATCATGACCAACTAGATTTCTATCGAACAGTATCGAAAGGCTTTGAAAATCATTACTTTATGAATATCGATATCATAATGAAAATACCTACAAAATAGTATCTACTATAATTGAACATGAAAATTACTGAATATTGTCGTCAAGAAATGGTCAATCACAGCTCTAATTCTACATATTGACCAATATTTTTATACGTTTTAGCATAAGCAATTGACGACAGAATGTATTTTAGTTGAACATGAAGTTTACTTATTATTGTCGTAAAATAATGGTCTGTGATAAATCTAATTACAATAATTTAGTTGCTCCTACTTTCTGCTCTGGGGGACACAAGGTAACAAACGAACCTATACCTACCTACCGGTTTTTATAGCCATAAAACAATATCATGAAATGAGTGAGTTTGTGTAAGGGAAATTAAAATCAAACAAGGTGTGGTTGCTATGCAAATTTTCATTAAATAAGAATACGATTTATTAATTTAGTTGAGTGGCATACCTTCTTCGTGAAGACACCTGAAGAAATACATGACTGTGGCTTTCACGACTTTCAAAATGGCTTCCACGCTCGGTGGCAATCCTTTTGTTCCTGATAAGTCTATTCTATCTAATACCTGCAAACACACAAACAATTCAACACTAGTTAGCCATACTGTCCAATCTTAGCGCATACATAACTGGAGTAGCTTTATGTCGTATTTTCGTACAAAAATGTCTGCCGAATTTTGCGAGGGCGGGGGGAGCATCTTAATAGGATATTGAAACTCAATTGTATATCAAACTTTACAATTATATAAAAAACAAATGTTAGTTTCGGACAATATCCATATGAGTATTATTTAATTAATTACATAACACTTAAGCTATGTTAGTAAGGTATTTTATTAAATTAAATTACAATAAATAGTCAAATAATATACAGAGTGTTTTTTTTAAATGGGACAGTATGGGGAAATCCGAATCTAAAGGAGATAGAGGAAAAGTGTCCAAGGAGACATTAGGTGTTTTTTTATGTAAACAAATTTGGCTCATTAAAATTTTTGGTCAAGCGTGAGTTGTTCTTAAAAAATGATAAAACTTTATAATTGACCAACTGGTCAATTTTTTTTTTGACGCGGGTCGACTCTGTTTCATGTAAGGATTATTTCATTGTATGGAAAGAAAAAAATCTGAACAGCAGAAGTTGGTCAAATTTAATGAAAACTAATCTTCATACAGTTGGTTTATTACTTGAGTAAATGTTCGATGTGGCCGCCGTCTTGTCTTATGCAGGTACGAGCACGCTTCAAGACACTTCTAGTTGCATTTAACAGAGACTTATGGTGAATTGTGTTTAAAGTGTTGTAAACAGCATCTTTTAATTCTTGTACGGAGTTGTATCGGGATTCATTAATTCGACCCTTAAGGTAACCCCATAAGAAAAAATCTAATGGCGTTAAGTCGGGCGATCGTGGGGGCCACTCGTTCCAAATTTGAATTCTTTTTTTTATAATTTCAAGACTATCGCGTGCCATGATGTTTACGAAGATTAAAAAAAATGTTCTTCTCTTGAATCATCTGGAGCTCTTATGGATTATCGAAATTTAAAAATGGAATAATTTTAAATATTTTTTTACACGCCTAGGCACTTGTGGCAATATTAAAAGGCGAATACTGCAATTGTATGAAGATTAGTTTTCATTAAATTTGACCAACTTCTGCTGTTCAGATTTTTTTCTTTCCATACAATGAAATAATCCTTACATGAAACAGAGTCGACCCGCGTCAAAAAAAAAAATGACCAACTTTATCATTTTTTAAGAACAACTCACGCTTGACCAAAAATTTTAATGAGCCAAATTTGTTTACATAAAAAAACACCTAATGTCTCCTTGGACACTTTTCCTCTATCTCCTTTAGATTCGGATTTCCCCATACTGTCCCATTAAAAAAAAACACTGTATATATTGTATCGTCGTCCCTTAAGAGGGTGTAATGGAGAGTAAAAGTTTGTATGGAGCTACGATATAAACGGACGCAGACGGAGTCGCGGGCTGAAGCTAGTAACTATATAAATTAAAGCCGGTCAAGTGCGAGTTCTACTCACGCACCGAGGGTTCCGTACAAAATTTCATACAACATACCGTCTTGCCCCGCCCATTAATCATGGAAAATTCTTAACAACGCATTGTGTAGTTAAGTCATTAGTACCTATAGCGCCATTTATCGATGCATTTTGTTACTAACTTGCGCGACCAAGCAATAATTCTTTATCAAGTAAATTCATTTGGATAATTCTTTTTTTTATTTGCTAGGAGGTACTTTAAGAATACTTTCATAGGAATTTGAAGGAAAAAATAAACACAAAAGATAAACACATTATGAATTAATAATTAAATTACAAACTCAATTAATAATGATTTTTGAATAATAAAAAAATACGCTAGATACAAGTAGAGGTCTCCTATATTTTTTCCGGTAATATTTACGTTAATATTAATCAAATATATTGTGGTGTGTGTGGTCTTCACGCACGAGTAAACACTTGACCTTAATTCACTTTATCTAATGTATAATTTAACGATCCAATTTTATTGCATGCAGCTGCATCCTACGTCACAAGTGCACGGACACAGACAGATGAAAACCCTTTATAAACCCATGTATTTCCAAATAAATTGTTCATTCATTTTCCCGACTTTCGGCTATCATTTACACCCCGTAACGAACCACACGTCAATATTATTTTCAAATTTTACGCTTGGTTAACTTCGGAGATAATCAAGGGGGGTAATGGTATTTTTTTCAGCATTCTCCGTTATAAATCTAAATTTTACAACAGTAGAAAAAAAAAGAAAAACCGTTTTACAATTCGCAATCCAAGCCTTTTCATATGATATCCCACTTGGCCTACTAACTAGACTTTGAATTTTTGCGCCCTATGGGCCGCGTGCGGAGGTGGGACACGCGGTTACCTCGGCCATGGCGTGGCAGACGGGCATCTCCGGCAGCGAGGACATGGTGCAGTCGACCGTCGCCCGCAGCAGCGACGCGGTCTCCTGCAGCGCCGCGCCGAAGCGGCACAGGTTCGCCTCCACCGCGCGCCCTATGGGCCGCGTGCGGAGGTGGGACACGCGGTTACCTCGGCCATGGCGTGGCAGACGGGCATCTCCGGCAGCGAGGACATGGTGCAGTCGACCGTCGCCCGCAGCAGCGACGCGGTCTCCTGCAGCGCCGCGCCGAAGCGGCACAGGTTCGCCTCCACCGCGCGCCCTATGGGCCGCGTGCGGAGGTGGGACACGCGGTTACCTCGGCCATGGCGTGGCAGACGGGCAT